>CAUJNA010003565.1:42500-73230 GCA_963377175.1 Effrenium voratum
TTCGCACCACTTGGAAACCATGGGACACCGTTGCTTATTGGCACTTACTGGGAAATCATCAGAAACCAGGGTTTTGGCCTGGAGAATTCACATATGTCAACGTGGGTTTCTTGAAAGTCAACGTGCCTTAGCGTCGAGCGGTGAAATCAGATGCATGAGTTCGGGGGGGACGATACGTCAAAAACGCATATCCCTTTCACCATGTTCCTTCAGGGGTCCTGGAAGCTGCAAATGAAAGAATGCCACAATATGTTTCAAGACCGAGGCAACTCTTTGGTGGACATCGTTTACCATGGGGAATATGTGTCCAACCATTATATTTAAGTGGGCAACTGACCATAGTACGAAGAAAGAAAGCACAGCAGTGAAGTACCTTCATAGTCCATCTGCCCAGAACCTTTTAGTGGACAACAAAGGGCACCTTCCTTTCAGCGTTGTGTGTAGGGGTCATTCATCATTCCCTCATTCCCTGCTGAGAACCAGCAAAACTCCTTCCCCCCAACTTACAGTATTACATAACGAACGCACCGGGAAAAAAAACATGGGTGTCTTGCTTTAGGGTACCCCAACTGGCAGTGGTCCTTTTAGGTTTCCCACAATTCTTTGGGGGTTTACCAAAAGAAACATTTGTTTTTACAAGTAAATGAAGACCTGCACTGGGCAAAAAACGAAAAAACACAGGAGGAAGTCGCCAAAACGGTGGTTGTCCTTTTGGTTTCCCACAAAGAAGGGGGACACCCAAACCGGCAAACACGAGAAACCCAAACCCTTTTGGCTTCGCCAAACACGAGAGACCCAAACCCTTTGCCAAGTTGCCTGGCAGATGCTGAGGCCTTTGGTCTCCACCTGGACGTAGGATCCCAGGCCCACCACGTCCACCACCGAGCTCCGCGCCGAGGACCGGCGAGACGCCCCGGAGGCGCGGGGCTGCTCCACCTCCAGGGAGTCCATGGTGGCCATGGCACGCGAATCGCGCGGATCGCCACGCGGATTGGAAGACGCCGAAGAAACCGTGTAGCAAGGCCTAGGGCCCTTGGGTGTCCTCTGAACATATCTTGCTTGATATTATCATGCATGGGCCAAAAAATAAATCTGAGCGGTTTTTGGCACTGAGATGTTCCTCCCAACAAGTCTACCCTCCCACCAATTCATTCACACAGAACCTGGTAGGTCTTGGAAGACCATGTTCCTAAAAAACTCACCGGCAGGTTCCATGTGAATTGGGAGGGTAAAGTCCAACTCAGGGCGTGAGACTGACCCCTCTCCCACCGAAGGATTCCTCCTCCGAAGGTAGTCCCCCGCTTGGAGCACGCGGGGAGAAGTGGACGAGCCAGGAAGGAACATGGGGCTGGACATGAGGATTTTACACCCGGGTGAGAAAATGCGGGACGGGGAGGCAGTGGAAGTGTCAAGCAACAATTCTGGTACCTTTTTGTTGGATCCTGGCTTCGTTGTGGCCCGCCAAGTGGTTGCCCACGAAGAAGCACCTTATTTTGACAACGTTATTGAAGGAAGACCCACACAGTGCGCTTCGTTTACTTTTTGCTGCCTCTCGTCAGCTCAAAGTCTCACAAATCAAGTCCAGCCTCGTGGGAAGAATGTGAGTCATGATACCCCTTCCTAATATGAAGTTTGCCCTTCCACATGGGGACAATGTATGGGGACTGTATGAGGAATCAGCAAAGCCCTCGTGGCACGTTTGCTGTTGCGCCATTTCACATTTCGGAGATTGGTGAAGGAGCAGAAAGTGACCGTTGGGTCGTTGCATTAGTAGGCTGTAGGTGGTTGCAATTGGAGCAACTACGGTTGGTTCCCTTTGAATCATGGTCATAACTCAAAACCGGCTGAACATGTCTCTGCGGTTGATTCTGCCCATGTACATCTCTGCAAATCAGACTGCGGCTCGTTCTTCAAACCCCTTGCATCACTTGTGATACCAAAGTGAATCATCGCGATCAACGATGAATGTCGACCGGCCCGTCTAATTGAGTGGTTTGGGTCGCTTTCCGACTTTCTGCAAGACTCGCTTTCATGCCAACACGGTCCCCAGTTCAAGCAGAACCGGCAGCGCAACAACCCCAAGCGTTCCCGGAGAAGCACTGCCAGCTCCGCGGCATCCGTCCCTGCGAAGCCTGAAAGAGAGCCTACCACATGTCGTTTTGCCCGCTTCAAAGTAGACAACTCCCCGCGTGGAAGCCCAAGAGCCATCCTGTCAATCTCCCGGATCCTGTCGGATTCCACGTTCCAAAGGGGAGTGCCGGATCCACTTTGCCGAAAAAGATCTCGGCTGAACGTTTTGAGACGCAAGTTGCAACTTGTACTTGCTGGTGCGATAGGGTTTCGGGAATGAAGCCAGGGATTCTGAGGGAAACCATACCGGACGGGTCACTCCCTCATGACTAAGTACAGCAGTTCCCGACCTTTCCGAGACATAGGACTCACCCAAGGGGCCCAAAAGCTGAGGTTTAAATCCAAGGGGAATATATATAAATATCAAAAAAAAACGGCCTCCAATATCTGGCCTACTGTTTGCTTGCTTGCATGTCTATTGCCAAGTACGAGGCCAGAACAAGGGGGCTGCGGGGCAGCGTGATGAAAAGGTTTCGACCCGTCGAGAAATTCCTCGAAAAATCCCTATGCATCGTCCCTGAGGCCCTGAAGACTAGGAAACAGGTTCGCTTCTAAGAAATCGCGCATGCGGACAGCCCGGGGAATCCCTCCTGACACAGGAAGACTTTGGCGGACAGCGCTCCCAACCCCAGGGGGAAACATCCGACCAGCCCCCCTTCCCCAAGCGCAAGAGAGGCGCGCTTTGGATCTCCCTGAAACTGGATCGCGCTGTTTCTTCAGTCGGGGGCCCCACGTCGGTCATTCTCATGACTCGCATGCGAAATTTGAAGGGAAACCCAAAAAAAACGCAAGGCAGGCGTCATCTTGAGAATAGTTCGGTTCGCTTCAGACCCCCAAAGTCGAAGGTTGGAAAGCCAAAACCGCAACCATGGCTCCTCAGCTGCAAGCGCAAGACCGCCACCAGCAGGGGGTATACTGCATCGACCTGGGAAAGTTGCTGGGTGCCGAACGCGTTGAGTTCGTGAAATTACCTTTGGGGTGTTTCCCTTTATGTCAGCATAGGACTTTGAGGATGTCACCCACCGATGGACCCACAAAAAGGAACCTGCCATAAGCAGGGAACGGCTTTTGTTGAGGCTGTCGAGGAGCAAGTGAAGCTTTGGGTTTCCAATTTTAACCTTCGGATCTGAATGCACCTGCAATCAAGTTGTGCAGGTGATTCAATCCTCCCTAGGACCCCAGGACCTCATATTTCAGGGTCTCGGGGTCGGGACCTTAAAATATAGGGTCTCAGAAAATTGGGAAGAGTTGACAGCGGCATGCCCCACGAGGACGTGTTTTTTTTCGTGGCTTTGTCAGGCCCAAATGTCGCAGACAACTGTGATCAGGCAGCCCGTACAAGAAGATCTCGAATGGACTTAATCCTAGGAACCACTGACACATTGTATTGCACACAAGCAAGCTATGCAGTTCATGCAAGTTTGCACTAGGTTCAGCTCTGTGCATTTGTCCTCGCACCTGTTCAGGCATTGTGTTGGAATGTTATGATCTGAGTTACGTGGCTTAAGGCATTTTAACTCGTTTTAACGCATTTTAACTCGTTTTAACGTGTTTTAACGCGATTGAACTCGAGGCCTTGTTATATAGGCCTCGGGGGGTTCATTTTAACGCATTTTAACGCGGTTTAATTTTGGCCTGCGCTCCTATCGAAAAGCCATTCTTCAGCCCAGGAAATTTTGTTGTCTTCGTTTTTGCTTTGACTGGCATCCATCATTGTTGCAGTGGGAAACTTTTCTGGAAAGTGGTTTAGTGTCAAGCCTGCCTGTCTTCATGCGGAAAAATACAAAGTCTGGCTTGCCAATCTTGCGGTTTTGCATGATCAACACATACTCATATCTCATTCTTTGCTCTGAACACAGGCAGGGAGAGGGCACCTGACCTACCAGTGGATCCCTCAACCTGAGGCCTTTATATTCAGGCCTTGGCCCCCTCTGAGCTATCTAATTCCGAGACCTTGTTGTTCAAGGTTTTGTCTAGAGGTGCCTCCCAGCGCAGGTCTCGAACAGAAAGCCTTCATATATGAGCTCTCGGGGCTCCTAGGGCCTTGTGGCTAGTGGGAATTGATGCGAAACCCGATTGTCGCTAGGATGCTTTGCAATGCGGTTGTACCCCAACATGTGCAACAAACTTCATGAGCGTAACATGCAGTAACAGAGCAGAAACGCTCTGTAGGCTACTGTAGATGTTGGAAGATCCTGCTGACATGGCATGTCTGGGCATGGGCAAATAGAAGGGGAACGCAGGGGGATCTATCTTTCTCACTTCCATCCTGCCAAAATAGTAGCAACATGGCACCAAAAAGTGACCGTTGACCTAGAGTAAAATCGCGTTTTTTGTTGACCCGCGGGTCCCTAGGATGATCCAGCAGACGAACACGTGGCGTGATTTCGTCCACTCAAGCTAGTTGTCATAAAAGGGTGGTTACAGTAGTGCGTAATGTTTGGATGATTTGCTCTTTCTTTTGGGGGGGGTGTTGTGTCTTGCCAGTGGCCCCTCTGATGTGTGTTTTCTGGATTCCAAACCATGTGCCCAAAGTGTCCCGCAAGCTAAGCAAGGAAGCACATGGTGGTAGCCTGTCCCATGACTGAATCTGCAAAGCCCTGAGCTGTGTCTACTTGCACCCCTGACCTCATTGAATGGGAACCCAGGATTCAACCGTTGACTTTGATTGGGTGTCGCTATTTAGAGGGGATCTGCACTATTGCGGGGGAACAACACCCCAACACTAATCCATCAGGTTACATGAATCCTGCGAAGCAGGGCGTCCCATCCTTGCAAGAGTCTTCCAAGACAAATTGACCCATGTATGCACATAGGAGGCCTTTTAGAAAAATAGATGGCCCCTAGTAAATGGCTAAACCAGTGCCATCTATATTATCAACCAAACCTAAAAAGGACACCTACGGGATGCAAACCCCTCCCCATGTTCGACTGGGGCGATAGACCTGATCCTGGCACAAGGGCCGTGGGTGTTTCTCAAAATAAGGGTCCCCTGGTCGCCCCCATGCCATGCGTGGCATCCATTTGGTTTCCCTTTCACCAACCGACAGTGGAGTTTTTGCCTTTTCGAGAAACTGCCCCCAGAATTTATACTTCCCTCCCCTTAGCCCAAGACAAACTAACTCATCTTGCGAGGCCTTTGAGGGTGGGAAGGCCCTCAGTTTGTTTGCGTCTGGGGCGGCTCTGCCTTCAAACCCCACAAGTCTCCTTGCCTTCAAATGGGATACCTCAAGCCAAGGAACCAGCTTCCCCCAAAAAAACACCAAGCAACGATGTCCCAAGCCCCGCAGCAGCGGCCCTCCCCAAAAACGAGGGGCACCTCCCCAAATTCTCTTCACTCGCCTGGCCGTACGGCAGCTCCGCCATGACCAGCGCAAGGCCGCCCTGAGCGATACGATGCAATCAGGGCGCTTTTTGCGGGTGCCCAGTGCTGGCGTGCCTGAGCCCCCTGAGCTCAGAGAAAACACACAGAGTTTCCGGAGAGTCTCCGGAGTTGGGGGTTGGGGGGTCCAGGTTGGTTTCGAGGCTCCGTCAAGTTTGAGGAAGGGTTGCACTTATGGTGTTGGTGTTGGTTTAAAGGAAAAAAACGTGAAGCTTGAGGGTCCGGCGCGAAGTGGACTGTTGTCCATTTACAGGGGGGAGAAAGTATGCCACGGGTCTTCACTCTCGCAACCGAGCCCATGAACAGGGTCTCGACCACCATCCCGGTGTAGATCGGCTTGTAGTCAGGGTACTTGTTCGCGAGCCAGCAGCAGTGTGGGGATCATGTTCTACCGGCTAAAATACGAGTGAATCTGGAGGATTCAAATCCTTGTAAGTCAGGTTCTTGAATGTATCCGCCCAGGAACCCTGCTTTTGGATGTTACCCCCAAAGATCTGAAGGGAAACCAACAGAAAAACAAAAGCCTTTTTTTCGGGGGGGTCCGATTTGATGACACACACCTGTTGCTTGCTTGCCAGGGAATATGCGTGTAAGTGGCCTAGGCAGGTGTCCGTTTTGGCTAATTTTTGGTGATTTCAACTCACAAACAAATACAATCAAACTAAAGTCGAATCCCATGCTCAAACTTAACGACCCCTATGCCCCTTCCCCAGGATGAGGCGTCAAACAAAACTTACTGGGCACCATGTTGCTGGCAGCAAAACAGAAGGGGGAACCGCGGCAAATGCACTTATTATAAGTCGGGCATGGCTAGGGTTCGGTTGTTTAGGGGTGTGGGGGGTAGGTTTACCGTGGGGTGGGTTCGGGGTGGTTAGGTTGAGGCTCAAATTCCGCTGCGTTTAGGATGGGTTTGAGGCTGGCATTGGGATTGGAAAAGCGGGGAAAGGCCAAGTTGGAATCACGCATAGAATGGCCCTAACCCCCAATCATTACTTGGCTGCGGGTCAAAAAAACAGTAATGTTGGCACTTGATTAATAAACTGGACTATAATAATGGAAAGTTGTTTTCCTTATTCTGGTTCGAACCCATTGTTGAGGGGGACCAGAATAATTGAAAGTTGTTTTGCCCGGGGGGAAATTTCCGAAAAAAAAATCAAATTAAAACACCATCCCCCCCTCCCAGGAAAAAACGATCAGTTGCTCTACTCAAAAGCATTCCCCTTTCAATTGGTGGCTTCCTTGCTTAAAAGCATCCCCTTTCAATTGGTGGCCCACTTGCTTAAAAGCATTCCCCTTTCAATTGGTTGCTCAACCACAGAACCCAAAGCCAGCTGAAACCTCTGAAATTTGAAAACCATCCCCAGCCCTGAAACTGCAAACTCTTTATTAAACCGTGATTAAAAAATGCAAAAACAAAAACAATCAGGACAAGGGTACCCCTCACAGACCGCACTGAACCACGATAATGTGATTCTTTTAGGGGATCACATTAGTTGCAAGCCCCCAGCCCCCCCTCCCAGAAAATACACTATCAGTTGCTTTTCTCAAAAGCATTCCCCTTTCAATTGGTGGCCCACTTGCTTAAAAACATCCCCTTTCAATTGGTGGCCCACTTGCTTAAAAGCATCCCCTTTCAATTGGTGGCCCACTTGCTTCAAAGCATTCCCCTTTCAATTGGTTGCTCAACCGCAGAACCCAAAGCCAGCTGAAACCTCTGAAATTTGAAACTCATCCCCAGCCCTGAAACTGCAAACTCTGTATTAAACCGCTCAGGAAGAAGTGGTTGCAATACTAAAGTAGTATTCCAAACAGTCTGCTCAGGAAGAAGTGGTTGCAATACTAAAGTAGAATTGCAAAAAGGAAGTGGCTGCAATACTAAAGTAGAGTTGGGCCCCAAAATCCTCCATTGTTTGGACGTCCCAAAAGTGAGCCCACATTATTTTGGCGCCTCCATTGTTCAGGGGGGGGGGAGCTTTTTTGATCAGGTTCCAACATTACCCAAAATGGAACCCTGGCAAATGGAAACAAGGACTAAAACCTGCGGTTCCCTGGTGATTTAATTTTGGCCCGTACCCCTTTGGGTACGGAACGAATGCTGCGTGAATTCCCATATTTCCCGAGGACAAGGCTGAACCAGGTTGTGCAAGTTGATCGGGCGAGGGCGCTTCTTTTGATTAGCTGCAAAGGACACACCCTCCACCAGTTGACTCGCCAAATATAATGATGATCCCCCTGTAAATGCCAACCAACATTGGTTTCCCATGGTTTCAACGTGGTGCGAAATGGATTTCGTCCATCCAATGCTAGAAGGGAACCAGTTGATTCCGAACATATTGTCTGGTGGGTTGGTTGACTCGCACATGGCTGGTTGGCTTGCCGGTATCCGGATTCCCGCTGAAAAGGGATACCCTCAATCCAAGCGGACGGTGACTAGAGGTTCATCTGAATGGAGCCTGAAACACATTGCCTATTGGTTCCGGTTATAAAATCGATTAAATATAAGCCTCACCATAACCTCTTTAAAACTAGGTAAGAACCGAAGCACCTGCTAAGGCCAATCTTCTTCGGGCGCTTCTCAACTCATTCGTGTCTCTTCTTTCTTCGGGCCCTGAATGTGTTCCCACATGGCACTCCTGCACCAAGGAGCTGGTTATAAGAAGATCCATCACAATTCTAGGGCTACCGTCCCAATTCTTTCCAGGGATCCGAATCTTTTCAGGAAACCAAAAATTGAGGGAAACAGCTGGTTTCTGAACAGAACGATGGTTGAAACGAATGTGGAATCAACCCCTAGAACAATCAGCATAGACACCAATTCAACATCTGTCTTTACAATACAGTACATGCCCGGCGCAAGAAGCATTGCCGAAACTCGAAGCCGGAACCGCAAGTCCCGGTCAACTCATCCCTGTTGTAGGCAGAGCTTGCACGGCGAACTTCCCTCTTTCCTACTGTGGATGGACGAAATCCATTTCGCACCACCTAAGAAACCCTGGAATGATATGGTTCCCCTGTAAATACCAACCAACCATGGTTTCCCATGGTTTCCCATGGTTGTTAAGTGGTGCGAAATGGATTTCGTCCATCCACAGTAGGGTTACCGCCGATCGCCTAGGGGATGCAGCTGTTTGTTGACAAAAGGCTGGGCGAAGCAAACTTGAAATCGGTGTGTTGCCAAGGCGGCCAAGAGAGGCCCCGTGTTCGAATGGTCCATTCATTTCACATGACTTACCTGTCCTGGCCGCCCTGGGTCGATCAACCTGCAAATGAAATTGGACGGATGTTCCTGAAATGTCTGTGGAATGGGACACCAGTGATCAACTAGGGGTTTGCAGAATCCTGGCTTTTGATTGTGCTCATAAAACAAGTAAGCCGGGGCGCTATCTCCAACAGCAATCCCCGCTGCACCCTCCCTGAACCCGAAACAGCCCAAAGCTGCTCCGATCCACTCGGGAAATCTGGGCAAACAAAACCAAAGCTTTCTCAGCTGACCCCTAATTGGTGGTTCGGTGGTTTGGACCTGGCAGTGGTTTGCACCTTGTTTCAAAAGCTAGTGGCTCAAACCCATGGGTCAAAATTAAACCAGGGACCACAGGGTTTAGCCGTTTAGCCCATTTCTCCATTTGCCAGGCTTTCACACCCAAATCCAAACCACTCAAATCCAAATCAACCAATTCGGGGTAAGCTGACTTTCAGCCGGGCAAAAAAAAGACAAAACATCCAAACCACCAAGTAAGGGGCACCTGACTTTCAGCTGAACAAGAAACGCCGCGAAGCGCCCGGCGGCCGACGTCCGACGTTTCCGGCCTGCTCTGCAAAGAAGTGGCCGTGCGATGCGAGGTCATAGACCAGCACCGCCTGCCGCTGAAGAAAACCAACCAACCAGAGCCTCTGAGAAAAGCCCAAAAGCCTGAAACGAGCCTTTAGTACACTTAGTGAATGCCGGAGATGATGTTCAACATGTTTAAGATTCAATCAACAGGGATCCTTGCATTATACACTTGAAAATTGCCTTGTAAATGGTGGTGTTCCTTTGTTTTGGCGGAGAAAGCCATGTTTCAAATGGGCAAAATGTATCTTTTAAGGAGCCCTGCTTAGTGAATGCTGGAGTTGATGTTCAACATGTTTGAAATTCAATCAGGAAAATCGACTGAAGGGGGTGGTTCAACAATGTTTACACACCATGTTGAAGCAAACAACAACAAGGGGGCGAGGTTCAACTGCTAGGAGGGCTCTGTAGATGTCGCCCGTTGAGACATCACCCCAACGGGCTTATCCCAATTCCGTACTTTTGGAGTCTGCCGCCAGCATGAGACCAGGGATATTTTGGGTATGTGTTGGCCGGTACATTGACTATGAGACGTCGCATCCAGAGAAGGAGGCGGAGAAGGTGCTCCGCGTCTATGCAAAGACCAAACACTACACAAAGCAGGAGCGATTTGGTGCTGGCCGTGCCTTCCTTGGGGGCTAGATGAAAATGACTCTTGGATGGGACCATCACTTTGGCAGAATAAACAAAGGAACTTGCTGCAAAGGAAACAACCTTTAGGCCATCTGTTCGACAACACGCTGTCTCGACCACCTAGTCTAATCAAAACATAATATGGGCATAAATTAAAACCATGTTCCCTCAACATCTGCTTACCCGACCTTACGCCTGTGGCGGTTTGGCTTGCGCACCGGGTCGATATGACAGTGCCCTTGTTCAACCTGCACATCGAGGTTTAGACGAGGCTCTATATAATGGAGTCTCCAGGATCACGCCCTTCACTCGACTTCCCAGTTGCCCAGTCACTCAGACGGCCCCTGGTTGGAGAAGGGAACCCTTAGGGTTGACCAGGGGGCAGGGTGCCACAGGAGGCAACGGTCCCGCGGGCCGGTTAGGCGAAATCGCGATGTTTTTGCCCATCCAGGGACGGGCTTGCAGCGGAGCGCTTTTGAATGGTCTCAGCGTTGCTCTCGCCCATCCAGCCGGCAATCCCGGGAATTCCCCGCCCACATGAACTGAGATCTAGCGAAGCGCTTGCCTACCATACACCTATTTACGGCAATATGCTGTCTTTGAAACGGCTACATCCCCAACCAATCAACCGTGGCTACAAACGAATTAAACTCACAGGCGGTGCCTAAAGAGCTCAAAATTCAAGGAACATGAGCAGTTGTTCCAGGAAAATGTCGGATACTCAGGTGGCACCCCTGGATACCTTTTGCTTCTGGTCGTCTTTGCCCCTGCCCCCATCGGCAAAGCCGGGTAATGGACACCGAACACTACTGGCCTCATTGTTTTACCATGATCAAAGTCACCCCCTAAGTGATGGGTTAAAGGGACACAACCAACCATTTTCTGACTTTAGATAACCCCTTGAAACGGTCAAAATACTGCCCCCAGGACCAGGCCTCCAAGTATTCAACCGCCAGCAGCCATTGGGGGCCTCGCTCTTCGCGCATCTCCTGCAAAGCCTTGGGAGCAGCTGAGTCATAATCAAAACCCGGTATTAAAATGGTCTACCGAGAACCATGTAAAGAATTAAGATTCATGCACTGGTCCGTGTAGTGTACAAGCGTTCGGCTAGTTCTACTTCTGGCCAGACTCATGGAATCGAGTGGACAACACATAAAGGAAGCGTGGAACTGCATGAGGCAAAATCAGGGAAACATTGACCAACACAGAACAGCGTGCACAAACGGGTCCTTCCCCACAAAAACGGTCTTCCTTCAGCAAGCAGTCGCTTCGGTTTCCATGTTCGCTTTTTCGACTTTGTTGGCACCACCAAGAGGTCCTATGCTACCAACATGCAATCTCCCAGGAACCCACAGCTATGTGAAAGAGAAAAGGCTCACATGGCGCTTTCGCAGATATCCAGAAACACATTCATCAGATTGACATAGAACCTCCTATTAACCCCCTCCAACATGAACCGTCTTGCATGGCACCTGCACAAACACCCCAACATTTCATTTAAAAATGTCAGTTGGACACTAACATGGCTGTGGGTCAAAACCAATGGGATCCCATTTTCGGGTAGGTGAACCACTCATTTTAGAACCTATTTTAGTGAGGATTGGGATGTTCACTGGCCTGTGACTGCGAAATCCACCATGCCTCATTGCAGCGGTGATTGCAAGATGTCTTGTGTGGAAACTGCCACGGCAGTAGAACCCATTGGCTGGAAGCCACGCATCACTCCAATGCGAGTCGTCATCGGGCTGGGGTTGCGGTTGCTCCTCCCAGGTGCTCGGGCGTATGATCTCCTCGTGCACAATTGTGGAAGAGCCGCCGCGGTTGTGTGTTTGCGTCCAGTGGAATGTCTGAGCATGTTGGGCATGTACTTCTTGTGGCAGTTTCGTTGTTGGTGATAGCAGAACCTCCTACAACCCACTTCAGCAGCCTTCTCCTCCCCTCAATTAATGGGGTATCAATCATGGTGTTCACGCAAGTCTGTGCTTTTTCCCTTTATGCATTTTGCAGGCAGTGTGGCCTCAAGGGACTCTTCTAACAGACCACACCCAGAAAAACATCGTTTGGTTCCAAGAGGACGGACCAGAGAGTCTCTGGACGAGCGTATGTCTTTGTTGAGGGTACCCTTTTTTGAGCTTGGCTTAAAGGGAGAAGAACTTTTTGTGTTTGGCTGAAAGGGAAACCGAAATGGAAGCAACCATTTGTTGGGGTCCTCCTATCTTGGCTGGAACCCCAGCAAAAACAATATGTTTGCCCGGCTAGTGGAAAACAAAGGGAACCCCAAAAAAGCAAAAAACAAAAAAGAGGAAGCTAATTCTGGAGAAGCTATTTTGATATTTGTTTATTTTTACCGAGAATTTGGCTGCTCTGGTGGCCGGCGGCCGGTACATGATTGGAACCGACCCGACGCCAGCAAAAAAGCACAGCTCGGTTCACCCGAACTCGCGAAACATCGGATATCTATGAGAACAGGGGTGTGTCATTCTATGAAGGTCCCCGTTCTGAAAAGCTTTACAAACCGGGCTGCTGCTAAACGTGACTAACTTTTAGTGGGCTAAGTGGAGTTTTCAACCACTCGCCAAACTAAAAATATGAAACATTCTAAGTTGAACCGGACGATTCGCTGTTTCAGCGCCAAGTTCAACGGGGGGTTTTGAAGGTATGCCTTCGAGTCACGAGCCCCAAACCACCCGCTGCGTTGGACCGGCCTGGGCAATGGACTTGGACGCGTCTGCACGGTAGTTGGGATCCACCTGGCGAGCGACCGACCACAGAAAAACACCAGAGCCATCGGTTTTTGGTCCAGGGGTCATGGGAGGGGTCATGACCCCCTAGGGCACAGTACTTCAGGGCTGCGGTTTTGGGCGGAAAGGGCGTTGCCCAGGGAATCAAAAGGGTTCACGTAATCCACGAAGAACCCAAAGAACCCGGACTCACGACTCAGTGGACTGAAGCCGGTGACCAGGTTGAAGGACGTGATGATTGAAGAAGAGGTGGTTGAAGTGAAGGTTAAACAGCAAGTTGCAAAAGATCACCTTAACCAGGCCCAGGCAAGTCCTGCCGCAGCACCACCTACCTCCTAGCACCAGCCCACCCCAGCGCCGAGAGTCCTTTCTCGGCGACGCAGCGAGATGCCGTGCTATGGCGAGTGCCGTGCTACCAAAACTAACCTGACGGGAGGTTAAACTTGAGCCAAACGGCCATTCGGCCGCTTTGCCACATGATGAAACAACACGTGAACAAAACACACCCCCCTCATCCGATATCAGGACGAGAGAAAGGATGCGAGACAGTTGAGTTCACGACGAAAGGGACCAACCAAAAATGCCGGTGTCAACTCAGAGGTGAGCCAAACGGCATCACCTGGGCCCCAGTTAAAATCCCGCCACCACCCCGAATTATCGGGGCGACAGGATTATTTGACGAGTGGACCACATGAGTGAACAAAGACATATTGGAGGAACCAGACGAAGATTCCTCTCGTGCCGTTCATGAGTTGTCATGGGACGATGCCATGCGGAGGGGGATCCTATCTGGATCACCGCGCCTCACTGCACGCCGTGGAGCGGTTGGAAGAGTAGTCGAGTTGGGAGGAAATTAGAAACGGAAGTTCCGAAATTGGTGTGAAAATATCCGGCTATGGCCGGCCCGGCACTTCTAGTGCGGTCACAGCCTCACACAGGATCGCCAGGGGAACCGTCTCCGGCGCGCACGGCAGCGGTGCGGGAGGGACACGAGCAACGCCGGATCAGCGGTACAGGGCAATGGAGATCATCACCCCCAGCAGCGCTGCACGGGCGAGAGGAGGACCGGCGCGGTCGCGTTTGTCGGCGACACACGTACTATCCTCGCCCTTCTAAGGCGGATGCTGATTGCGGCACCCGTCTACCGGCGGATGCTGATTGCGGCACCCGTCTACCACCCTGAACCAGGCTCTTCCCGGTCCCTGGGCGCGTCGTCTCTTCGGCGTCCACCACGGTCACCTCGATCACCTCCTCCATCCCGACGGCGATCCTCACCACCACCCCTATTGTGGTCGCCAGCCGGAGGTCGGCGAGGCGGAGGGGGATCTGATTGGTGACGTCGGTCATCCCTGCGCCGGTCCCGGTGGCGATCGCGACGGTCATCGCCCGGGTCATCACGTCCGCGGCGCTCATCTCGCCCCGGGCCGCGCCTCTCGGAGGTCTCCTCATGACGTGGAGGAGGTCGGCGATCATCGCGTCGGCCTCCGCGGGTGTCCCTGCCACGATCATCCCTTTGTCGGGGCGGGCCGGGATCCTCACGTCCTCCTTTGCCAGGTCGATGTTTTCCTCGACCCTTCCCCTCACCCTTAGGACCACGACGATCCTCGCGGGCCCCAAGCGCGGTCCTTGACCGATCGTCATCTCGTCGGGGCCGCGACTCATCTGCCGCACGAGTGGTCCGAGGCACACCCGGGGGAAGCTCCCACTCGTCGTTGTCGTCATCACGCGGGTCATAGCCGCGATGGCCGCCCAAGGAACCGGTGGCATCCCGTGGTGGGGACGCAGGAGTTCCGGGACCGCCCGATCGAAGACGAACTCGGGGAGTCGCGTCCTCGCCGGTAAAAGGATCCTTCTGGGTGTAGAAACCCTTAGTCCTGCCCCTTCTCTCCCCACCTTCCACACCGCTTCTCGCGGGGACCGGGGATGGGCGGGCAGGCTGGGCCATGCTCTTAGAGCTGGGTTGCCCGCTAGGCGGGACCTGAACGCCCCCCTGCCCTTTTTCGGGCGCGGGGACCCGACCGCGAGATGTCTTTCTGGCCTTGGGTTGGTCGGACTCACCCTCCAGCTCGGACTCGGTGTCAGGGACACGAGTATTGATGGCCATGTCCTCTTCCTCAAACGGATCCCCAGTCGTAGTAACGCCTGCCGCAATGGGAGCGGGAGGAGGAGGAGGAGGAGTTGGCACAGCATCGCCAGAATTGACGCCTGCATGCGGCACCACGGGAGTCTCCGGTTCTACTGGGACAGGCGGCGCAGGAGGAGCCGGGGGCGGTGGCGGAGGGGGAGGGATCTCCTCCTCGTCGTCGCCCATGGGCTCGTCAAGGTCGTCAGGCTTCTCGTCATCTTCGTGCGAAGAACCATCCGATCCCAGCTCATCCTCCGCTGATCCAGCAAAGTCGGGCTCGTCTTCGTCCTTCACGCCGGGGCCTGGTGTAAGGCGAATTCCGGGTCGATGGCGATCGCGGGGTCGGAAGCGGTATTTCCTTGGTACAGGGTCGGATAGCTCCTGTTTGATGTCATCCTGGGTTTGAGGACGGTCGGCCAAGCAGGTGTCGTAGGCAACGGTGGACGTCCGGTAGATCAGATCGTCCATACTGCTGAGGTCGTTGAGGGTGTAGACATACCCCTTCTTAATGCCTTCCCGTATCGTGTCCATAGCCCGTTTGAGGCGCGCGGCAGGATCGAATCCGGCCCTTCTCCGCATGGCCTGCAATATCCCGCAGTGCTGTGCGAGCAGCCCCACCTGGAACTTGAATCCCTCCCCGGACACATCGTTGGGGAGTATCGGAGAAAGGTGTCCTGTTCTCAGCCCAATGATATGGGCCTCAAGAATGTAGTAGGACGTGTAGAAACCGCACCGGTTGGCGTTGAAGTTTGCGGTGGTTAGGCGTCTGCCCCACTCAGCCGCATATCCCTCATATTCTTCGAAGAATTCGGGGACGGAGCTCCCGTTGAAGGCCAGACCCCTTACCAGGATCGCCTTTGCTACCCACTCTTCCACGTTGTTGTCGACCGTGTCACGGTATTTGCCGTCAAGGACTTCGTCTCGGAGCGAGTCGTGAAGTTTCCGGAAAATGCCATCCACGTCCTCTTTGTCAAGGTACTTAGGAGGCCGCATCCCAGACATCAACAAGGACCGGGCATCGACGGCGGGACTCTGCGAGTAGAGGGCCATTCCGATGGCGTTGGCGTCTGAGTTGTTCCACAGAGCGGGGACGAAGCCCTCGTATTTTGCCAGCCAGGGAGGAACCAACCCGTCAGTGCTCGCTATCGTGCGAGGGCCGCCGTTCGTGTCTCCGGTGGGCAGGACGCCATCGTAGAAGATGGGAAGGTAGCAGGCGGTGCACAGGTGAGCGCCGACCGGATGGGCCGTCATGCACCTATGGCATGGAACGGACACCACCTCGCGGGCATGTTCCGTCTTGGTGATCTGATGGTACTTCTCCATCTCGTCCCGACACTTCCTCGGGTTATCACTCAAGGAGTTGAGGAAGTTGGGCGGATAGCACCAAGGCCTCAGGTAAATGATGGAGCAGTCCTCCTTGAAGTAGACGCATCTCCAGTACCCGATCGCGATGTTCTCGCGCGACGCAAAGGTACCCTGACGAGTAATATGCATGCCCCCATTTTCCATGGAGAAGAAACGTGCATCGATAGCCATGACCACATATCGGGGATCGCTCCTTTGGCGTCGACCCGAGGTGTGCAGCTCCGTCACGTTGCTGTCGGTGATGCGGTCGACAGTGTCGTTGGGGCACTCTCCGTGATCGCGGAGGGATTGATACTCATCCGGCCGAGAGGGAAGGAGCTCGATCAGAGCTCGCCCACCCCGAATGATCGCCCCACGTTCTACGTAGAGCCGATACATTCGGAGAGGCACCACCTTGTAGAGCGTCTTAGGAACCACCTTGGAGGTGATAGGAAGACAAACAGGGCTCTCGTAGAGCATGTATTGGTATCGTTCACGAAATGCCCGGTAATCAGTGTCGGATCCGATCTCAAGCGACCTTACCGCCGCTATGCGGGCGGAACCAGGCAGCAACCGACGCTCCTTGTCACGAATGACGGTGATGATGATCTCGAACATTCCCACCCCATCCTCGAGAAAGGAAGACAGGAGGTACGAAGAAAAGGCATCCTCGGACTCGACGCTGGTCCCGAAGTAGTGGCTCAGGAACCTCTTCAGTTGTATCACCGAAGTAACGTTCCCTTGCCCGCTGGCAGACGAGGCCTCCAACTCTGGGTCCTTGACTGCACCTGCATTTCCAGGCTGCACAGCTGTTCCACGGAGCGCGTCGCGTATTTCCGCGCATGCTCTCCTGTAGTAGTGCGAAGAGGCGCCCGTTCTACCCTTCACCTTCTGACGGATCTCGTCGGCGAAGTAGTCCAGAAGCTCCTCGGGTGCGGGAACAATGGCCTGGATCATCAGGTCAGGATCACTCTTGGTCGGGAGGATAGGCCCTGCCCTGGATCTCACTCCCATCTCCAGGAATCGGGCAATGTCCCCGATTTTGGCGCACAGAGTAGCGATCGTGTTTCCGATCCTGGGGGCGATATCTTCGCCTCTCCTGGCGCCGAGGATGACCACGTTTTTCTTGATGGACTCCTCCTTCAGCCTCTCGAGGTTCCTCCGGGTGCCATCAGTGCCTTTCACCGCGCTGAGGCGGAGAACCGCAGGCTCCGGTTTGTCCGGTCGCACGAGCTGGCCGTCAGGAATCTGGTCGAAAATGCGCGAGGCGGACTTCACTGCTGGGACATTCCTGTACTGATCCGGCACGCTGTAAAAGGCGTAGGCGAGAGTGTCATGCGAGGATGTCTCCCAGTACGTGTACTCCTCGGAATCACGCGGGTCACCGACGACGCGACTCACGGTCCTCAGCTCGGCCAGAGCACGCTCCGCCTCGAACTGCGATCCGATGGTCGTGGGCAGCATGGCCCTCTCCTCCTCCGTGCAGTCGACGTATATGAACTGACCGGTATGCAGATCTCTGGGCGCGGCGAAGGGCCCCGCAGTGTCATGAACGCCCAGTAGAGTGCTCCTTGCCTCGACCTGGCTAGGGAGCGCATCCGCAGGAGGATGGGCGGGCTCGGCAGGGGCGTCAGGGGCTTGAGTGGCAGGCGGAACAGGGTCGTCCTTCTTATGCTCAGAGGCCCCCGTGGCGGTTGTTCCCGCTGCCTCTCCTCCAGCCACCACCGGTTTGTCCCGGGGCACATCCATGTCAACGTCCTCACCAGCATCGCGAGCTTCTTTCTCCGCCTTCTCCTTGGCCTCTTTGATCTCGCGTGCAGTAGGACGTCGATAAGCCGGCCAGGGGATGCCCATGATTTTGTCACCACGGGTAAAGGCGGACTCATCTCTGCGAATGATAACTGCCCGATCTTCACGCGATCCAGACATGGCCAGAGGACCACACATGGACCGGAAGACCTGTGCGACCGATTGTGCCAGGCAGTCCGGGTACTCCCCTCTGAGCGCGGTGGTTCGCCATGTGTCAGGGATGTTCGGCTCCAGCTTGTTGCCACGATCGTCGACGCGATCGAGCTCACCAACGATCTGGTGGAATGGTAACGAGCCAAGCCTGGTCTTGCGGTGAGCGGCGTGGAGGCAGTCATAGAATGTCCTAATCTTTTGCAACCCAGCCACAGCACCGGCCACGTGCGGGTGAACATGCCCCATCCTCCAGGCGGTCGCCAAGGCCATATCAAGGCCGGCACGGACCGCGGAGAGCTGGGAGTTAAGGTCATAGGCGTTCATGTACTCTGCCGTCCAAAAGACGTCATCCATGGGAATGACCTCGCCGTTCCTGGAATCGACCATTCCGAGTCGGGTCCCGTCGTGCACCATTGCATCGCACCGTGTCCTGTTCGGATACGAGTTGGAATTCCCAAGCGGTTGCTTGGCTTTTCCGAAGATGCCGGTGTGGTGGTCGCCGGATTCACCCTTTCGGGTCACGAACTTGGAGTCGATCTGATCACGAATCTCCGGCGGGTATTCAGGGGGAACGATCGTTTCCATGACCTTTGTCCATTCGTCAGCCTCGGTTCTATCCGTGGCCTCCTTCCCGAAGTGGACATACTGGAACTGTCTGGGGCCATGCACAGTGCATTTGTCTGCATATGCGTGGGCCCAGTCAACCAGCGTGGCGCGTTTGGCCATTTCACGTTGCCCATGGCGGTCATTGGGGATGGCAGCGTTCAGCGTCCTCGATTGATCACCCTGCTCTTTAGTCACCTGGTCCGAGTTCCTCGCCTTGTTTGCGTAGCTGGCCACGATCGGCTCGAAATTTTTCTCTCGAGCAGCGATGTGGTGAAGCACGAACCTGTCGGGCCGGGTGAACGCCTCGTCGAGGGAAATCGACCCTCTCTTGGGCTCCGTGTCGTCTCCATAGTAGTTGGGATTCCGCTCTTCGGGTTCCTCAAGCCCGCCGTGCACCGGATCCTTCGACTCCGTGGCGCTAGCTCGGACGACCCTGTGTCGGGACGATCTCCGCTGAGCTTTCCATGCCTCAAGCGTCTGAAAGGTCTCCTGCGAGTCGGGATCATAATACTCGCCATCGGGGGTGATGGTATATCCCTCAACGGAGACCCCCGCGTCCCCGGTGGAGGTGCGGGCATCGGGGTCCACCTCATCGAACTCCGAGAGATCCTCCTTTGTCGGAGGTCCTCCCGATCCAGTGCTCCCCCCTACCTCCATTGAAGCAGCAGTGTGGGGATCGACGCCTGGTACGTCATCAGTCGTCTGATCAAGGGTCTTCATGAGGTCTTCGAAGCTCTCCACATCATTGCCTCTGATACCGACCGGTTTGGTCACCGGCGCTGCGGGCGGCCCACCTTCAGGGGTAGGAGTCGGGACAGTGGTGGGGGCGGCCGGTTCTACCGGCGTGCCACGCCAGTATGCTATCTCGGCGTCAACATCCATGTCGTCATCCTTCTCCTCGACGGTCGGGAGCGTGGGGACGTCCTTCCTTTCACTTCCCGCTGGCTTCTTCAGCTCCTCAGCCTTCTTTTTGGCCGCCGCCGCGGCCTTGCGAGATGCCTCAGGCGTCGCGAGGCGCGGGAAGTTGCTCTCGTCCTTCCCGGGCGGAGTCAGCACAGACTTGGGCAATGGCCCCCCCCATCGGGGGGCCTTTGGCGGGTCGGCAGGCTCGGGAACCGGTGAACTTCCCCCGGAAGTGCGGATGTTTGGCGCCCGAGCGGGAGGTGCACCCTTGGTAGCCGTAGAGCCGGGATCCGGCGACTTAGCTGGCGTGCCGCCCTTTGCGGGCACGGAAGGGACAGGGGCCTTGGGGACACTCCTAATGTCGATGGGCCCCTTCGCCTTGGCGGGCGAGGCTTTCGGTGGCGAGACGGGGCGCGTCGGTGGCGACATCATCTTCGGCGTAGGGCCTTTGGGCTCGGCCTGGCGGGCAGGAGCCTTCGCCACAGAGGGAGCCGCCGCCTGTGCGGGGGGCGTCACCTTAGATGCCGCATCAGTCATCTCTACGTCATGCGATTGACCAGAGCTATCTGCCCCGGCGACCTTCGCTGGCTGGGCGGTGGAGTAGGTTAACGAATCATCCCAGACCTTGGTCTGGAGAATCTTTTCGGCCTTCACCTTCGCGTCCTCGTCGGGAGGATACATGGTCTTCTTGTACAACATGCCCAACGTTTTTGCAGCATTGGTCGCACTCATGACGCGGTGTAGCGTCCACGAGATGTCCACGGCCGCGCTGGCGAGAGCCGGGAGCGCTACCACAGCTCTGTACTTGTTCGCGGGGGCGCCGGAACTGCCGACACAGTGGTCGCCCCAGAAGGCGAAATCCGCAGGAACCACTATCAAGTTCCTCTTCATCGCTGCCCTGATGAACGTCGTGATGACGCCGAGCATGTTGGTATTTCGAGCGGGCTGAAGCCATGACGCAACCGAAATGAGGATCACCACACTCGATCCAGCTCTCCTCACAGACTCAAGCCTTTCCAGGGTGGTGTGGATGAGGGTTTGCGCGTTGCTCTTGATGACCGACACCTGCTTTTTCTCATCCCAATCGGCCAGGTCATGGAGACGGGTCGCAAAAATGCAGGTGTCATACTCCATGGCCCCCCTTCCAACCGCTTTTTCGCGGTCATGAGTGAGCCGTGTGGCCTCTTCGACCATGGTGGCGATGGGGATGTGGTAACCGCTCTCCCCGTACGGGCAGTGGAATTGGATCTTCGGGATGGATCCCTTTCGTGGCCCGCTGTCAGTGGACCGGAGAGTGTCCAGTTGCGCACTGAACTCATCCGCCGTGATGTAAGAGCCCTTCTTGGTCTTCCCGCGCGACGCAAAGCAAAGGTCGTAGAAGACAAGCACCTGGGCATTGGCCTTAATCGTTGGCTCCTCCAAGTATGTGGGAGGCCCCCAACCCGCTGCCATCGCGGCGAGGATACCGGTGACTCCGGTAGTGCTCATAGGCAGGAGGCCCTTCAACACCGACGGTATAGTCGGGACATCAGAATCAATGCATGTGAGGGCGAATTCCGGGAACACGGTCAGGATGACGTTCCTGAACATTTGGTTTCCCCAACCTATCCACTCTTTTTCGAGGGCATTCTGGTCGTATGTAGTCAGATGAGAGGTCTTAGGCCTACTCAGGCTGGGGAGCACCTCACTCTCGGGGTTCGTGATCCACTCTTGTTTGTACTTCCCGATCATCTTGTCGATGTCAAGAAACATAGTGGACGGCGCCAGATGCTCCTCCATGATGTAACCCGAATATTTCGGGTACTCATTTTCGAGCGCAAATGGGATCGACGATCCAGCCTCTTGCACCTTCACAGCGTATGTGTTGCTGACGAGACGATGCCTGGCGAACTCCGGACTGAATCCACCAGTCTTCGTGGGGGTGCTAGGAGCAGCCAATCGCTCCAGTTCGCGCTTGGTCGCGCCAATCTCCCCGATAGCATTAGGCTGAAAGAAGGCGCGCTTCCTCCAAGAGAGCGACGGAGAGCAAGGGTTAACCTCAATGTAAGGGTTGAACCGTTGCAACTCGACGTCTCCGTTTGCGTAACACGTGGAGAACCCCTCACCACCCGTGATCAGCTCCAGGTCATGGGAGAACTTGATGGCGAGAGCAAAAATGGGTGCCCGAGCCAGCATGAGACGCCGCGTTTTATCTCCGCGGGGGTTGTCACCACTGGCAGCATCCACAGGCAGCATGAAAGAAAGATGGGCCCATACTCCTTGGCCGTAGTGCGCCCACGGGGTGTACCCGAGCGCTTGGCTGTACACCAGCGACGTCCAAATCCCGAGTTTGTCCTCGGACTCTGAACTCACCACCTCTTCATGGGCGATGGAGGCCCAAAGGGAGAACTGGCTGAGTCCGTGTGCCCAGAGCTTGTTCTCAATGCTCCCCTGTTGCCATTGGTTCCAATTCGGGGACTCGGCATCAATGACGGACGAGAGAGAGGGTACGATCCAATATCCCTCGCCTGCCGTGATGCCGTAGTCATGGGCCACGTTGGTCACCCCGGGGGTGGCGAGCCTCTCAACCTTGTTCCACAGGAAGAACTGGTCAAGCACGGTTGCGACCTTCAGTTCAGAGGTCATGTGCTCCGCAAATGCTCCAAACCGCCGTAGGCCTCCATGGATGGCAGATGGTCGATCGATCTGCTGGTGGTCCTATCCTGACACATGTCGATAATCTCCTCCAAGGTTCTATCCTTAATGAGGGAGATGCCATCAACAACGATCTCTGGGGGAACGAACATAGCAAGAGGGCGCATTTGTAGCCACTTTCTCACCATGGAGGGCTCGTACTGAGTGAAGCTGCTGATGCCTCCCGTGTGTTGGGAACGGCGCGGATCACCCATGTCATAGCAGTCGGTTGTGAAGCCGACATAGCTCCGGTACTGGTTCTGCTTGACCGCCAAGTACTCAGTCCTCCAGTTCTTCTTCAACTCCCCGTCGGCGTTCGTGATGGACGAAGACCATCCTCCTCCGGATGGTCGACAGCAGGGGTGTACTGCCGGGTCGACATCCTTCGTCTCATCAAGCCCGAGCGGCGCAATGTGGGCGTGAGGGAGGTAGTGGGTGGCAGAGCCACGGATGGGGATCGCATCGCACAGGATTGCCGCAGCGGTCAGGGCATTGTGCTCAGTGGCGATGAAACCAGAATCCTTGAGCAGGGCGATTATGTTGGCCGCCCTTCCTCTTCGGTAATTTAGGATCTTAGTCCTAACATCCGCGGGAAAGGAATCATAGCCCTCACATTTGACGAGACCATTGATCATGGTCTCCACCTGCTCTCCGGTGATCACATCGCTCAAACGGGCAGCCTTTAAAGCCGCGCGACCGTTGAGCTTGGAAACCCAGCTGTTGAAGCTGTTCTGCATGATGTTGGCCACGGCTTTTACGCGGCCGGTGACAGGGTAGGGGAACCGCAGCGAAGATGCGCTGGAAGGTGTGGGGAGGCTTTTCTCAGCCCCAGCCCTGGTGATCGATCCGCTTTCCGCGGAAGCCATATCACAGAACCCGCGTAGAATTAGCGGAGGTGGGAAGTGGTCCAAGGCAGCCGCCGGCGGCGGTGCAGGAGGGCGATGGAGATCGCCAGTGGTCGCACAGCAGCGGTGCGTGAAGGTGGTGAAGATCACCAGCAGCCGATCGGCTGTCGAGGCCGGGGTGGAAAGTCCGTCTAGGACACGTCACCCGGGCCAGGGAATGTTGCAGCAGCGGCCCAATGCGCGAGGCGGGGCGGCTATGTGCAACACTCAGGCTCTCGCAAATAGTGAAAATAGAGGAGCTCAATTGGATTTAGAGATGAATCGTTCACAATCTCAAGATCGACAATACCATCAAGAATAAACAAAGGTCAAAGCCCCGTGTGTAGGGGAGTCCCATGTCGTCTTGAAGTGGTCGGAAATGTGCATTGCTTGCCGATGTAGACTTCCGAGGAAGTCGTGCTCAGCTGAGAGAGCCAAAAAGCGACATGTAAACGCTTATGAGCATCCCACACTGCATGGCGAGCAACAAGAGAGCACAGGTTCTACAGAGATCGAACACATTCAACCGAAAATTTCATCGAAAATTCTTTCCCAGGCAACATCGTGAAAAGAGAAGTTGTTCCTCCCGTTTCGAAGCGATATAGAGCAGGGTACACAGCGCAATCGATCATTAGTCCGTTTGTTCACGGCAACAGTAATGACGGTGGCGTGACCGTAAGCTCCAACCTGGCAACTGCAGAGATTAGATCTGTATAGGTCATGGTCATCAATAAATTGGCGGATTTTCTGAACGCAGAGTCCGGGTAGGTCGCCACCAAATCCGATAACAATGTCAAATTCGTGATGTATAGCACTCAGGGCAAAGGCAAGAGAAGAGGCAGTAAGTGCGTCGCACTTTTGTCGAAACCTCCTGATCTTGGACCAATCCCTTTTGCAGGAATCCGGGCATGAAGGAAAAATATTGAATACGGCAAAATTATCTCTTTTTCCTTTTAATCCGGGATACGTAGAGATCCCTCCGGTGCTTCCATCATCGAGATCGATTTTTACGACTCTGTGCCCGCGCTGAGGGGGCAGGAGTGGTAACACAGATGAATCAATGACAACGGTCAGGTTGTCATTCTCAGACGCCCTAATCTCGGTGATTGAAATCCTGCAATCCGAGATGTTGGCGTCATTGATGAAGGAGTTGAACTTAGAGTCATGATCGGATTCAACGCGAACCCCCCTGATTGGTGGAAGAGCAGGAGCAGCAGGGGGAATATGCACGGGTTGGGTGGGATGGGAGAGATATGATTGCAGAAACCCCTGCTTGAACATCCCAAGGGTGTGGAGATTTTTGCTCCATACGATCTTGTCAACGCACGCCTTTGTGAGGATGTCGGCTCCCTGATAGTCCGAAGGGCATGCAACGAAACGGAATATCTTGTCGTTGTATCGCTCATTGAGCCATGCGATATCAACCCGTTGGGTACGCGACATGTATCGCATGTTCGGGTTATTGCCCGTGACGATAATTCTGCACGCGGCTTCATTGTCCTCAAGGACGCTGATGGGTTGTGGGATCGAAGCGTCATATTTGATTTTGCACTTACACACGATTGAGTCCGAGGAGCCGCGACCGATGGCAAAGTGCCAGAGAGCGGCGAGCATCATGGCCTCTTTGGAAATGCCGTGATCAAGGGCGACAATTTCGGCCTCGGGAGTAGACTTCGATACGGAAGTTTGCTTCTTGCTCACGGCGGTGATGGGCATGTAGGTGCGGGGGCCAACGAGGCACACAAGGACCCCGGATGTGCTTTTTGCGTCGGTGCGATCGCCGGCGAGGTCAGCATCGCAGTAGGTGACGACTTCGATCATATCAGATCGATCGCCAACCCATCCATAGAGGTGCAACTCAATGGTGGAGTTAATGTACGACACGAGCCTGTGAAGCTTCTTGTCGCACAATTGGTTCCACTTTGTGATTCTGCTGGCAAGCGCTTGCACTGGTCGGATTAAATCATAACGGCCCATACGAGCACCATATAAGATTTTCATTAGGACTTGTGCAGCTGCGTCGCCTAGGACGCCGGGCTTGGCAGAGATGACCTCGATGTCTTCTTTTTGATCAACAAGCCTGTCAAACTCCGGGTTTACCGGGTTCTCGTCAAACTCAGGCTTGCTCTCGTCGAGGAACGGGGTCTCGACAGTCTGAAGGGCCTTTGGAAATTTTGACTGGCACAGTTCGAGGTAACGCTCAACACATGCTTGCATGAAGCAAGATTCGTTGTACTTGATGAGGTTGATCTTGGCTTTGCCGCGACATGCGTCGGCAGCAGGCCTTCGGTCCGGCCCGAAACGCATCTCCGGTATAGGCTTCGAGGGAGGATGTCCAACCGTCCAGGCAGTTCTCGGATCGAAGGGCCCATCAACGGTGGCTGATCTGAACTCGTGCTCGCAGCCGAGATACCTCTTGAGAGGACGGGGCTCCTCCATATTGATAACGGAACCTATGAGTCTCCACCCTTCGGCGAGGTTAGCCGATGGGCCACTTTGCTTGAAATCGTCAACATAGACAACGAGAAAGGTCTCAAGTGCGGGGTGACGAAAAACACTGGGCCAGTCGGGGATGGGCACAAATCCAACCTTTTTAAGTTGGGTCTCGCAATGCTGTTCCCAAAAGCCTCCAGCGTCGGGGTGTCCATAGAGCGCAAGAACAAGGGGGCATACGGGGTCTTGCATGCACTCCCATTCCTTTGGCCATTGGTCACGGGGAAGGCGTATCCAGGTCTTGGTTCCGCCGAGCAATGCCTGTGTATATGCGGATTCCCCGTCGCTGACTTCAAGCGAGTTTCCTGGTAAAAGTCCGTACGCATCAGCAACCTTTCCCGCCGCCATGGTGGCAGGGCACGAAGTGATTTCGGAAAACAGAGCCCAGGCATTGGACTCGTCCCTAACGTGACACCCCTCGAAGACAACACGGCCCTTGAACTTCCTGTTCGGATCATCCTCAGCAAGTTCGTGATTCTTTTCAACGCATATGTCAAAAATACGACCGACGTGGACTTTGGTCCCTTCTCGTTTTGCCTCAGCAGCGACGTCACGCCACTCACGCACCCTGGATTGGTCCCAACAGCCAAGATCCCTGAGCTTCTTCCACTCTTTTTCTAGGGCGGCGAAGGCCTTGGGGTCGAGCTTTGCCTCCTTTCGAGGCACAGGGCGAGCGACACAGGCACTGAACGGAGGGAGCCCGAGGAATGGACTGTGACCGGACCCATCGGCCCCACGAGGCATGGCAAACCACTCGGTGTTTCCGGTGGAGGACCACACATGTGATGGGAAAGTAGCGGATGCAGCGGGGGCACCTTTGTCGGTGCTACCGAATCCTTGCCCCCCTCTTTCGGTGGCACGCGGCTTCTGCACGCATATGACGGGCTCAAGAATAGAGACGCGCTCAAGAATGAGTTGCGCGATTTTGTCTCCCTTCTTGATGAGGAAGTCACAGTTCGAATGGTTGAAGATTACAACTTTGACCTCTCCGGTATAGTCGGGGTCGATGACGCCGGCACCGATGTCAATCATGTGCTTGGCAGCAAGGCCAGAGCGGGGGGCTATTCTCCCGTATACTCCCTCGGGGATGGTGATGGCTAAGCCAGTCCCGATGGTGGCTTTGTCGCCAGCGGGGACTATGTGATCATCGGCCGATTGAAAATCCAGACCAACACTTTCAGGAGTCCCGCGATTCGGGATAGCGACCCCTTCCCGAAGAGGATGGATGTAGAGCGCATGGGGGTCTCTTTTCCATGCAGCGCGGTTGTTGGGCTCGGCGACCGCGACAGGAATCGTAGATCTCTCAGTCCTCCCTCTGTACCAGGATTTGATGATTGTCTGGCACATCTGCTTTGGATAGAGGGCAGTGAGCGGAGTGAGGGACCCCTCAATTCTGGCGTGCGCGAACCCCTTTTCATGATGACACGTTCGGCCCCCGAGCGCGGTGGCGAGGTCGGGAGAGTTCGTAGCGATTCTCCACTGCTTCCGGATGGGCGTTCCGTTCTTGTCCTTCATTCCGAAGTCGCATCCGTCAATATTGACAGTGAGAATCTCAGGATCGTTAAGAAACTTCTTCATGAAGGGTTGAGACCATCCAAGGCAATGACGTGGCCATTCATAGGCAATTCGTCCACCACCCTTCCGCACTTCATGAGAAACTCGAATGAAGGCCGCGAACATGATTTGGGACTGTCTTCGAGCGTCGTTAAGCTCGGCGGCGAACTCGGGTCCGTACTGAGAAAGGTTGACGTATTGCCAAGTACTCCAAGGTCCACAGGGAATAGAGGACCAAAGATCGCATTTAGGATTCTTCCTAACGATCTCGATTAGCCTCTTAACGTCCTTGCCCTTAAGGATATCAAAGGAGCCCTTGTGCACGCGAATGGCATCTCCACCAAATTCAAACATAGTGGCGGAAAGTGCGGAATCGGCTTCGCATGCAAATTCAATTAAAAGTGATTTATTGGAGGTGGCCGGCGCGCCAGGGTGATCGTCGCTAGGCTTGGAGCGAGACTTCTCAACCTCAAGCTCCCTCTCAGTGCTGACATAGATCCTTCGCGCGGTGAGCGACATGGCTCGCCAATCATCGGACGAGATGGAGTTGGGCTTCCCCGTCCCGGTGTAGGGACGTTCTTTGCGTTTGGAGGACTGAGGATAATCAATGTCCTCCTTACTTCCCGGTAATACATCTTCGCAGAGCGGCTTCTTGGGAGAGGGACGCCTCCTTTTGGGCGCGCACCCCTTGTCAAAGAGGATGGTAACCCCGGTCCAGAACTTGTGTGTTCTAACCCGATGGCCGCTGGCATACACATCACGGGAGTCGCGATAGACCTCATCTCTGGAATCGAGGAAGTTGCAATGAGTGATCCTGATGTCGTCGAGATCAGCTTGGACCGGCCCCCCTGAAGGCAGAGGACGGGTGTCGTCTCCAAAGAAGTCCTTTCTCGCCTTGACATGGTATCGATGCCAGGACCTTTCTTCTTCAAAGCGCACCCAGTAGTCATCCCTTTTGTCAGGGGAAGATCCATCCGAGACGTGACGATCTATGAGGTCAGTCTCAGGAACATTGTCAGAGCCATCATTCTGTCGCCGATTTCGACGATCATCCTCATCGTCCCCATGGTCAAAGCGCCCCTCGTCAAAGCTGAACTTAGCCGGCTGGGGATTACATATCTCTTATAAATCACTATAAGACTTAGCAGCGGGTTTATAAGGGTTACAAAATGTGGTTTAGGAGGTGGTTTAGGCAAGGGTTTAGCTAAAGTTTAGCTAAACCAGCTAAACCTGTTAAGGTGTTTTTTCTGTTGACTACAGCGCCTGTGTGCATTTTGTGCAATACTGCGTTTTCCTACCGCAAGCGAGACATCAAGCAAAGCCGCAGCGGGCAGCCCGCGCGGCCCCAAAGACGCATTTTTTCTAGAGCCATTCCACAGCTCGGATCAGAGCGCCTGCACGGCTCCAGCACGTCGCCGCATGCGCGAGCCCGCGCGGCCTCACAGGCAACAGCTGCGTGTCAGGCAGCTGCTGCCAAGCTTGAGCCGCCTCATTGGCGTCATCGAGACAGCGCTCGCAGCGCGCGATGACAACCGCGAGTTCTTCGCGAAAGGACAAGCAAGCTCGGAGCACCCCGACATGAGCATCCACCCGCACAAAGTCGCCGACTTTGAAGAGGATGCCGGTGAAGCCTTATATATTCGTACGCACAAGGGCATGTTCCATGAGCACACAGACAAGCATATACTGAAAAAGCCCAGCAGCGCATATGATCGGACACGGCCACGTCAGTGTCCAGGCGCGTCGAGCGAACAAGACCATCCGCATGCGGCGCAGCTGCCTTCTCGTAGGTCTCTGCTCGCACCTAGCTTTTGTAGGTCT
This sequence comes from Effrenium voratum, assembly GCA_963377175.1. Taxonomy (NCBI): domain Eukaryota; class Dinophyceae; order Suessiales; family Symbiodiniaceae; genus Effrenium; species Effrenium voratum. Next base: position 71,581 of record CAUJNA010003565.1, read on the forward strand.
CAGGGTCGATGCTGGCTTCCTTCTCGTTTTTTTTGCCCTTACCCTTCGCTTTTGCTTTAGGCTTAGCTGCTGGCTTTGCTTTTGGCGTAGTGGGCGCGGCGGAAGCGGCTCGTTTTCCCATGGCTGCGCTAGCTAGGTGGCCGAGGCACGCGAAAGCGGCTATCCCTACCCTATGTTGGATTGGAGCACGGGCCAAAGTAAATGAATCAGGCCACTATTCAATGGTTTTCCGTGTTATTCCAAAATGAAAAGTTCGAGATCCCTAGGGCACCTTGGTTGACACAGTGAGGTGGTGAAAGAGGAGTAGGTCAAACTGATGCAACCTAATAAACTCATCATCGCTATCAATATCAATATTTTTGCCGCGCGGATGTCTCCGCTGCGGCATCTGCATGCTTCGACTGCGTGTATTTGCAAGCACATGAATCACTTGCAAACAAAGTATATATGACAACTGCCTGATCTAACATAGTAAGATAAATTCTTGAAACCAGATATTGGAGTGCTATCTGATGGATGTGGATGTAAGTCGTACTGCGTGTGTTTGTGATTGAAACGAATCTTGATCATGTGTCGTGCATCCATGCTTATGTCCCTTGCGTTCTGATATGTGTGTGCTGTAAAAAATACAACATGTTCACACATGCTGTAGTGTCTCAGTCACAAAATTCATCCTGGAGACTACATAGTCTTTATGTTTTTTTTTTGCGTGCCTTAAGCTTGAGTTTTTCATTAATGGATGTATCTGTGACTCATTTTTGACGCACAGTCTAATATCAAGCTTGCTTGTGTTTCATTGTTCGAAAACGTGCATCTGTTTGCAGCATGTGGATTCACTCGAATGGATTTCCCACATTCACACAATCAACAGTTTATTTTGTTGACGGTGTATTTGATGCCTGTTTTCATATCTTCACAATTTTGTTTAGATTTTTTGCATTGTTCATTGATATGCCCAGATCCTTCAGGATCAGTTTTGTTTAAAGTATTAGCTGCGTAACCATATTTTGAAAAATTGTATAAATTGATAGGGTTGAAGATTTCATACTAGAAACATGTGTTCTGGATTTTTTTTGAAGAAACTTGATTTGTTAGATTCAGATCTTTGTTTCAGATTTATACAGGCTCTGAATTTGCAGATTTCATATCAGATTCAGATTTTTCAGATTTTTCAGAATCTGAAATTTTCAGATTTTTTTTCAGATTCAGATTTTTTCAGATTTTTTCAGATTTTTTCAGATTCAGACAAAATCTGAAAAAATCTGAATCTGAAAATTTAAGTAAAGAAAGTGATGAAGATTCAGATTTTCAGAATCTGAAAAAATCTGAAAAATCTGAATCTGAAAATTATCTGAAAAATTCAGATTCTGAAAAAAATCTGAAAAATCTGAATCTGAAAATAATCTGAAAAATTCAGATTCTTAAAAAACCTGAAAGAAACCTGAATCTGATGTCAAATCTGTAAAATTCCGAGCCTGGAAAAATCTGAAAAATGATTTGCATCTGATATCAAATTCAGATTCAACAAAATTGAAAAATATGATAAACTAGACAGCAAAGATGGTTTGGGAAAATTTTCAGGCCATCTGAATCTAAAGAAACGGACAGCAATGTTTAAACTTCAAACCCATAGGATGTGACAAAAAGAAA
>CAUJNA010003565.1:73330-93330 GCA_963377175.1 Effrenium voratum
TCAACTTCGTCTTTGATTTTCCGAACTTCAGCCTCAAGAGCTCCGATCTCAGAGAACCTAAGGAGCTGGACCTTGACGTTCTCAAGTGATTCGGCCTGCTCGCGAAGTCCAGCAGCAGATGTGACGATCGAGTCAGATCTCTCATCATACATCTTGAAACGCTCATTCGTCTCCTTCTCGCTTCGGGCGACCCACTCGTGGAAATCACGGAACTTAGCCTCGTGTTTTGAGAGAGTTCCAGCAACGGCAGAGAAAGATGATTCAACCTTCTTCTCGAAGGCGTCAACACGGTTATTGATCTTCTTGATCTCACCGACGCAAGCGTTGATATCATCCCTACATGAACGAATCTCAGTTCTGCACCCCTGGATTTCGGCCTTGCACCCCTTGACCTCGTTGTGGATCGCGAGAAGCAGTCGTTGAAGCTCAGATGCAACAGGATGGCCGCCACTTGTGGAGGCAGACGGAGCAGGACGGCTATCAGCGTCATGATCTCCGCGACTATTTTCTTCCCTGTCAGGAGTGCAGCCCGGAGTTCCGATTTGAAAGAATGCGGGAACGAGGGAGTCGTTAACCGGTTGATTCGAAGGAAGCCCTCCATATCCAGGGGCAACAGCGCTAAGTCCAGGCCTCCGGTTCCTAGGCGTAGAGTTAATCCCGTCATCAGTCTCCTTCTCGGACATCGGGGCATTGGAGCTGAGCCCAGACCCCGCAGAGTGGATAGGAACGTCAATAGGGTCGTGATGAGCTGGGGGATTAGATCGCAGTCGGAGAGCAGCTTCACGTCTCTCGGGTGACTCAGAGCTCCTCTTTGTGGCTCGTGAGTCAGTGCCGGTTTGTCCCGACACATTATCAAATGATGATGATCCGCGAAGTTGAGCTTGATCTGGATTAGGCTGAGTAAGATCAAGCCGTTGAGCAACGTCACCATTGAGTGGCTTAGGGGAAAGTACTTTGGCAACGCGGCTCGGCGGGAGCGATGTAGTTCGTCTCTCTGGTGTGACCTCGGCCTCATCGATTACATCAAGGATCCCAGGAATGGTTTCATCATCTTCATTTCCTCTCCTGGGTGGCTGATGGAAGGGGATGTCGAGGAGGTCAAATGGAGTGGAGCCAATACCAGGTGTATCCTGCTCGGATCCATCGCTGGTACGGTGGCTGGACTGCTCCTCGAGGTCGATGACGTCGGGGGCGGACTCTTTTCGAGTCTGACGCCGATTGAACGCCGCGAAGAGACCGGCATGGCTTCTTGACGAAGAGGAGGAAGGATTTGGGCCTGCTGTTTCGCGGCCCACATCCGATCGATTAGTACCTGACGTCCGATTTGGCGGATTTGAGCCCGCGTTGTAGCGGTTCGCATCCCGACCTCGGGTACCTGAGGAAAGCGGTGGATTCGGACCAGCGTTGTAGCGGTCCGCATTCCGGTCACGGGTACCTGACAGGTGAGATGATACTGCATCAGGGATGAAGTCCATATCCGCCGGACTGGGGTGATCGTGAATGATGTCAATGTCGGATGAACCTGAGACGGGAGGAGGGCCAGCTATTTGCGGCCAATCCTCAATCGCCCGTTTGCCCACCTCGGGTTGGGCCGAACCTGCAACATGAGAAGGGGAGAAATCTTCAATGGGGTCATTCTCTCCATCATGAGGAAAACCCTGAGTGGGCTCATGCGACGGCAAAACATCAAAGGATCTGTCAATTCGGGAAGGCTGAGACCTCCAATCAGCATCACAAAGGGATTGAAAATCCAGATTCCCAACCGAAACGGGGGCACCCGAGTTAAAGTCGAGCCGACCGAAATCAGGCGGTGTAGCCTGCGATCCACTGCCGAGGAGTTGGTCAAACTGATCCCATGTAAGGGACCATGATTGAGCCGGCTCCGGATGAGCAGCATGATGGATAGCCCGGTCCTCGATCTGGAGCGCCACGAACGGAACAGTAGGCGAAATCGATGAGGGCACCTGATTTGGAGGACCCTCAGCCTCTTCTAGAGGGGGTCCGTCCTCGATCTGGAGCACTGCCGCCGGGATAGGGGCCTCCGCATCCTCATCAAACACAACCTGAGAAAGGATCCAATCGTCCGTGATCACCCCGGGATTGGGCTCTGCGCCCACCATCGGGGGGATGGGCCACAGCCGGCTGTCTAAGCCGGAAGCAGCAGGCGCGGCGTTGCCTTGCTCGTACAAGTAGGCGATGGGAGCAGGTAGCGGGTCACGTCCCGCAACCGGATCACCAGCCCCAGCTTCTAGCTGGTACGGCTGATAACCTGCGGTTTTGGGCGGAAAGGGCGTTGCCCAGGGAATCAAAAGGGTTCACGTAATCCACGAAGAACCCAAAGAACCCGGACTCACGACTCAGTGGACTGAAGCCGGTGACCAGGTTGAAGGACGTGATGATTGAAGAAGAGGTGGTTGAAGTGAAGGTTAAACAGCAAGTTGCAAAAGATCACCTTAACCAGGCCCAGGCAAGTCCTGCCGCAGCACCACCTACCTCCTAGCACCAGCCCACCCCAGCGCCGAGAGTCCTTTCTCGGCGACGCAGCGAGATGCCGTGCTATGGCGAGTGCCGTGCTACCAAAACTAACCTGACGGGAGGTTAAACTTGAGCCAAACGGCCATTCGGCCGCTTTGCCACATGATGAAACAACACGTGAACAAAACACAAGGGCAAATCGCATGGACCCTTCTCATGGCTCAATGATTCCCAAGGTGGGATAAGATAGCCAGGTCCTCCAGTAGAGAGGTTAGAATAAGGGTACCAACTTTTTTCTGTAGTCTATCTTAGTAGGGGAACCCTCCCCCTCAAAAAGGGGTGAGAAAGGGCACCACTGGGGGACCTAGATAGACAAAACCAAAAGATGGCAGAATTCGCCTTTCGGTCGGAGTTAGCCGCAGTAGAGCTAGCAAACATGTTCCAATCACCCGGAGACCCAGAGATCAAGAAAGCGTGCCAAAGCCCTACAGCACCAATTCAAAACGCACCGCACCACAGCAAGGCCTTCACTATCGCGGTGACTCCGTTCGCGCAGCATGCATTGTTCTCACCGCATATACGCACAAAGTGCAGGTCAGCATTGGAAGGGGTCAGTCATAAACCCATCCTCCCATCGATCCAGGAACGCATGAATCCATCGGCCAATTAATCAACCCGGTAATGGTCAGACTAAAGTCAAACAATCAGTCCAACCAAAATCACTATCAAGCCAGTAGCCAGACACATCCGAATAACTAACCAACAGTTCCACGTTGCCAATCGCCGCATACCAAAGTCATCTTCAAAAGCTCCTTCCCCTCCCCCTTTCTGAAAACTCAACACATGTGTGTGTGTGTGTGTTGAGTTTAAGGAACCCCATCAATGATGGATTCACCCTTGGTACCTCTTAAAAAACCACCCAAGCCAATGCTACCCTCAAAAGCCACATGCAACACACACACACACGAATGATACGAAACATCCGCAACTCAGCACTCCCGGAGCTCCGCCCTCAAAATCCCAGGCAAATGGTAACGAATCACGTTCCATGGGACCCAAGTGCCAACCGGTTTGGCCCAAGGTCATGTCCGGAGACCTCACCCCAAATGCTACCCTTTGCCATTACGGGAGCCTCCTTTTGGGACCCATGTTTGCGAATACAGCACTTGAATCAACTTGCTGATGCGAAATCGGCATGAGAATCAGAATGACCCCAAGATAAACCATCCGCAGCTGGTGGTTTCCGTTAAGGGGACCAAGACCTGGGTTCGTGTCAATTCTCCATCCCTACCGATTTCGCAGCAAGTAAACCCAGGCCGGGAAGCGCCTCAGATCCAAGGCCTGCGAGAGGGCGGCTTCAGCCGAAACGATCTCGGCCTTTTGTGCAGAGAATCTCTGGTCGATATTCATTAACCTTTAACAATTTGGCCATGGGTCAAAAAACCCCGTGAACATGTAAAATCCCCAGGTAAAATAGACTAAAAAGGGTGTTGGTTTTGAACCATGGCCAAATACTCATATATATATATATATATACACATGTTATACACGTATCAAATTACACCAACTATAGAGATCTCGGACAGATAAACAAGGGGGATTTATTCTGGTCCAGCTTGAATAGGGGGGTGGGGGTGTTCCCCTCCGAAAGTGGTCTGATTCCAACCACTAAACCCAGACATGAACACCCAGCAGAGTCCCATACCAGCTTTTGTTAGCATGCTGCTCCTACGTAAAGTGGCGGAGAAGCAACACATTGTGCTGGCTAACTGCATATTTACAAGCCTGGCAATGAGTCACAAGTCATGCGCCGCAAGAACAAACCAACACCCCTATGAACAAAGCATGCACGAGCACAGCTGTGTGTCCATCCGTGCCGGGCAAACGCCGCCTTCATGGGAATCAAAAGGTGGGTTCTGGTACAGCCACTTGATCAGGGGTGAGCTCGCCATTTGTTGCCAGCTGCGGTGGTAACGGCACCATGTTTGTTGGGCACACGAGTGTGTGTGTGTGTGTCAAAAAGGGGACCGTTCAAAATGTGCTTTCCAAACACAAACCAAGGCACAGTTGGAGAGGGTAGCCTTAAACAACACATTGGCGTGTCTTAAAATCGTGGAACCCCCCAACAAATGTTGGTTTGCAATTGGCTTCCCTTTAAAAAAAACCAACCCAAAAACGTACCCGCAACAAACATCAGACACACACCAGCCATCGCCTTGCAGCCCCGCGGTGTTCACTGCCAGCTTTCGCAGCATCTGCCAGCAGCCTGGGAAAGCTGGTGCTTGAGGGTGCCCCTTTTGGAGTGGAAGAGGAAACAAAGCATTTTCATTGTGTCCGCGAAACTTGGTTGACGTTGGAAGGGGACCAAAAAATAAGTTTTAGCAGGTAAGTGGAGATCTCCCACTAAACCATAATAAGCAAAAATGTAAAATGGTTCCCAACAACAACCATGGAAAAGAGATGCACCAAAGCTGTTGGGGCGGTTTTTTGATTGAGGGAGGGAGGGAGGGAGAGAGGGAGGGAGGGAGGGAGGGAGGGAGGGAGGGAGGAGGGAGGGAGGGAGGGAGGGAGGGATGGAGGGAGGGAGGAGGGGGAGGAGAGCGAGGGAGCGAGGGAGCGAGGGAGCGAGGGAGCGAGGGAGCGAGGGAGCGAGGGAGGGAGGGAGCGAGGGAGGGAGGGAGGGAGCGAGGGAGCGAGGGAGCGAGGGAGCGAGGGAGCGAGGGAGGGAGGGTGGGATCATGGTTCCATCAAAAATCCAAAGAGCAGTTGAGTCTGGCTCTCAATGAAAGTCATCATTCAGGCCATAGGTGTCCTTTTGGAGCAAACTCGTAGCAAACTTGTAGCAAAACTTGTCCACTCGCTGAGATGACTGGCCAGAACAGAGTTTGCACTGTCAGCTCTTGCAACTTGCGCCCTGGTGAGAACAGAATAGCAGGCTAAATGACTTGTTGTCCAGCAAAGTACCTTCCAAGTTGTAAGTCCAATGGGGAAACTGAGAATTGGATGGTCGAAATTAGGGACATATTTGAGGGTATCATGAAAGACTTGACCCGGCTCCAAAGCCCGAAATAAGGGATCTCCGAATAACAAACCTACATGCTCGGAATTCGCTCGATTTCCCCCCGAATAAGTAGAATCGCTCGCAATCTATAACATCTCTCAAAAATTGGCGGGAGAGTAGTACAATGGCCAAAAACACACATCTTGTTCTCTTTTGGTCATGAGGTATTTTGGTTTAATGGTACCCCGCAACCATTCTTCTAGTGGTTGATTCCCCATTCTTTTCAACCATCGTTCTTTCCAAAAACCGGATCCGTTTTCAACCTGGGTTTCTAGAGGTTGTCTAGAAAGATTCGGATCCCTGGAAAGAATGGAAATGGAAGGTACCCCTAGAGGTGTTGGGTTGTTGGGAGCCGAAAGCAGCAAAATCCGAAAACTTTGCTCCCAAAACCCAAAAACCAGAAAGAACCCCCGTGGCGCTTCCCCGAGAATTCTAGTTGCTTAGGCCCTTTTCTTCAAGGATGCATGTAGGCATACTGCTCTTAGTGGTGAAGGGGCCAGTGAAGGGGATGACGCGTCACCAAAATGGGTTGGACGTGCACCATCTTTCAACCAACTATGAACTGTACTTTCAGGGGCAAACGGGGGTATGTATCTATATATATATATATATATATGTATATTTAGTCTGGTACCCCCACCCCCAAAAAAAAGAACAGAAAACAAGTGTTTTTTTTGAATAGACTCAATGAAAATGGAGTTACATTTTCAATATATATGTATATCATTTTTATATAGAATATATGTGTAGCCTTTATATCGTGGCCGCTTTTATGAGGTTTCTCCTCCATCCGAGCTCCGAGGCTCCCCGGCGCTTCTCGGCGCGGCGCAGCGCTTCGGTGACCTCGGCGAAGGCGGCGAAGTCGCGCGACGCGCGGGAGGTCTCGACCCACCTGCAAAAAGTTGAGCACTTGTTTGGGGGTCTAGTGGAAAATTTAACTGGATATTAACCAAGAAGTTCAAGTCTAAACAGTCAAGTCGTGGGGAGTGGCTTTTTCTGCGGGCGGCTCGGGGGCTGGTGAGGGAAATGAAGTGGAAAGCCAGGGGTTGGTGAGGAAAAGTTAGAATAAGGGTGCCCATTTTTTCTGTAGTGTATTTGTAGTGGGGGAACCCTTTTCGAAAAAGGGGTGAGAAAGGGCACTACTAGGGGAGCCTAGTTGAAGGAAACCCCCACAGATTTCGGGGTTGCCTAGGGAAGTGAAGTGGAAAAACCAGAGAGTTTGAGAGGTCCCCCTGGGTTGGTTGCAAAAAAACAAGGAAAACTTCAGATTTCGCTGGGGTTGAGGAAATTCAGGGAAAACTGGTTTGAATAGGAAAACAAAACAACAAAAGCATCGAATTTTGAGAGGGTTGGTGAGGAAAATTCAAGGAAACCATCAAGTTTTGAGAGTTCCCCAAAAGACACACTGTCGGAATGTCCTTCTTGAAGGCTTCTTGGGGTTCTTTAAAGTGGAACAAGACGGCGGCCACTTTGGGGATCCCCCTTTCAGAGACAAACTTGTTTAGGGGAATGTGTCGAAACAGGTGGGTGTCCTTGTTAACCCCACCTGAAGATCGTACCCTCAAAAGCAACACGACATATCAAACTATGGCTTTTTGGAGTTGACCATGTTGAAAGGGAAAGCAAACAAAACGGCTGTGCAGGGTGGAATCATTTACGTTACTGGAGTTGACCATGCTTTCAAGGGGAACAAACGAAAAGGGACTTAGTGGGTGGCACTTCATAACTGGGATCATGTGCCAATTGGGGGAAGCAAACTAAATGGGTGAGTGTTTTTTTCTCCGAGGGAACCCTTTTGGGGTGGGTGCAAAGAGAACAAAAGGACAAGCGCTAAAGGGTGCCCTACGTTGTTGAGAGCAAGCCCAAATGCAACCTAAAACAAGACCCTTATTTGGTGCTTCCTCGGGCAATCTTTTGGGTTCTCAAAACCCCGGTCGATTCTCTGAGAAGCGAGTAAAGTTTTGGTCGAGAAAGATTGGGAGTCTAAAAGCACGAGGCGAGTGTGGGATGCAAAGTTGGGAGGTTTTGAGAACCCTCAAAGACAAAAATAGAAACCGCTTCCCACCCACCAAACCTACCAGTAACCTACCAAAAACCGCCTTCCCCTGGAAGAAAAAAACAAAAAAGAACAGTCGAAGTCATGGCATCCGGACGCGGAGCTGCGCTTGCGCGATCTCCTTGGCGCGTTTCAAGGACCTGGCGCAGGCGCGGCTGGCTGAGTTCAGCACATCACGCCAAAAGGACTCTGAGTTCAAATTGGCCCAGGGAAGCCTGTCAACAGTTGAGTCATAATCAAAGACCGGTACACAAATGATAAACCCAGGACCATGTAAAGAACCAGAAAGGCGGCCGCAACTCATTTTGGCTCGGTCTTTCCCTTACTAACCTTCACTTACCTGTGAGTCAGTTGGGAATAAAGTAGGTGGCACAACTCCAAACCATTTGGGCTTAGTCATCCCCTTTGCCGACATAAAGGGAAGTATACCATCATGAACCAATCGTGGGGGTATGAAACAACATCCTTTTGGTTTCTCTGCAATGTTGACATCGGATTGATCAATAAACCCCTGTTTATCAATATGGGGGGTGCTTTTCCCTGGATTCAGACCACTTTTGGAAGGATCACCCCCCATATATGAGTGAAGGGGGGTTTATGAATCCGGGCTCAACATCAACTAGGTCCTCCAGTAGAGATGTTAGAAGAAGGGTACCCTTTTTTTCCGGACGTCTATTTTAGTAGGGGAACCCTCCCAACCAAAAAAGAAACGGTGAGAAAGGGCACTGGGGGACCTAGATGGGCAGAACAAATAATGGCAGAAACTAGCCTTTCGGTCGGAGCTAGCCGCAGTAGAGCTAGCAAGCATGTTCCAAATCACCCGGAGACCAGGAGATCAAGAAAGCGGGGGTCAACATCAAAGGAGGCCACGGCTGGCTTCTTTGCACAGCGCTTGACGATTGGTTCCAAGCTGGGGATCCGGACCCAATCCCCTTGCCGCCAGCCACCTTCATGCCTCTGCGAGTCTTCACGTCCTGCGTTAAAAAAATCACGTGAGGTTTGATGGGGTGTGCCTTTTTGGAGGGTGCCCCTTGTTTGTCGATTTTCAAGGGGAAGCAACAGAAGCAAAATGGCGGGTCCGGCCTGAACAAAGACGCACCCAATGGGGTGTGAAGTTTAAGGAGAGTGAGGGAGAAAGAGAGAGAGAGAGAGAGAGAGAGAGAGAGAACAACCCGGCGACCGCAGGTGACTGAGGTGTTAGTCTACCTTTCCCCAGATTCACCAGGGTGAATTTTGGCCTGATTCCGATTGATTTTTTTTCGCCACCATTTCACTCGAATCTGTTCTGATTGGCTCACCTGAAGCAGGGTGCTTCACCCATGGAACCCTCAGACTCCTCGAACCAGGAGTCGTGCACCTTGCCTGAGGCGGCACCGGTTTGACTTGCCAGGCTCGACGCCTTGACCAATATTGCATCAGGGCAAAATACAAACCATGGCCCAAAAAGTTGCTCCAGCTTTCCCCATGAGTAACTTTCCCCATCTAGGGTTCGGAAGTCAACATATTGGTGGTTTTCCCCAATGGTCATCCCATGCAAAGGACCGTTCATCAACCCCTCGCATTGCAGTACATGTTCACGTGCCAAGTGTCTCTGGAGCGCTACATGTGGTTGCTTGGTTTCCCATACACTGTTTATTACAGGAGGGCTCCCCTGAATCGGACACTCAAAGTGGAACAACCCTCTCGTGGGGCTACTAGCCAAGAAAACAAGACTGGGGCTACGCAGAACGGCCTCCTTTGAGGGTTTCTGTGGCGCGCTCCAAATCTGGTCTCTCCTTGTACTCAAAACCAAGGGCAACAAAAAAACGGGCAGAAAGTCTTTGGAAAGCAAAATCCAGAGAGTCACCTTATCCAAACTCATCTAGTCGTTCTGAAAAGCAAAGTCGAGCCTGCCCTATTCACAAAGAAACAAAAGGCCTTGGCTTTGGTCAAATGGGAGGTGAGCTTAATCGGGCCCAATTCAAAAGGGACCTTGCACTGAACAATGTTGACAGCACGGGTGTGATTTGGAAATCGCTCTTCCTGGCAATGCCAAGTGCCATCCTCATGACGAACAGGTCTCCTTCGTCGCACATCCCAGAATCCAAAAAAGATTCAGTAACTTTTCACTTGGCATCACATAACCTTGATCCCTGAATCCGAACAAAACTTTCCACCACGTACCCTCCCACGAATAATATGGAACCTGACAGGGGGTCCTGGAAGACCATTCTCCTTTTGAAGGGACGGGGTCCCTGTCAGGTTTCATGTTAATTGGTGGACTACTCCAGCCAGAATTCTATGCCTGACTCGCTGAACAAAAGTTGCACCGGATGAGTCGGGACGAGGCCCGGCCTCTTCGGGCCTTGCGCAGGAAGCTGCGCAGCACCCCGGTGAGGCCTTGCTCCTAAGCGAGGCGTCACCAAACCTGTAACTGGGGACTGGGTCCCGCTTGCCATTCTTCCATGTGCTTAAGCCCCCTGAAAAGTACAAATACTTCCAGTCTTCCAGTAGTGATAGGTTCCCTTTAAAACCAAGTGGGAAAAATATACAACAATAATTAAGCAAATTAGAAGCATTTCGAAGGAGGCCAACACATCTGATTGCAGTGCAACTGATTCGGGCATGGGCTTGGCTCTTCTTGAGGGACATTTGTTTAATCACCCGGAGAAATACCAAGGAACCCGCCCACTCTGGTGGTTCGAAACTTGCCTCATGTAAGCTTGGAGCAGACCCATATCCGTATCACCACCCTGCCTCCAACAAACATCGAAGCTGACAGGAGGAATTCGGAAGACGTGCTTGCTTTTTGGGGTCCCCTTCCATTGTTGCTGGAATAAGGGACACTGGCATCACACCTATAGGGAAATTGCACGACATAGTCCAACATCACAAGGTCTTGTCTGCAAATTGCATCGAACCCCCAGCCCCGGGGTGTAATAGAAAACCCGTGAAGAATTGGACTCACCTGCCCAAAGTGGAAAGAGACCTCCAATCATATGCACCCCATGAGCGTTCCATTTGTGAAACTCATTGCTCAATCTACCTAAAACCAGGAAGTTCAGCTTTTGGGGCCATGGCTACATTGGTTGGTGAACCGCACAACAGAACAACGCAGGACAAAAATACCAGCTGGGCAAGCGTGCAGTTGGCGTTTTGGCAAGGAGCCCATGGTTTTCATAGTCGCTTACATGTTTTGCAGCCACTGTACTGCGCCCAGCGGGCCGGTGTACCAAGTACAAGCCGCGCGTACGCCAAGGTTGCTGTCAACTGGAAGTCCTCCTTGACGCCAACTGCAGTGAGCGCGCAGCCGGTTGCAGGCACGATGCAAAAGCGCCTGTCGACTCCTTTGAACATGCTGGGGGAATTAAATGCTGGTTGAATGCTGGCTGGGGAAAGACACACACAGCAAGACCTTTAGACTCTGGACGAGCGTCGGCTCTTTCTCCTTTGGGTTTGGGCATGACATGGCCAGCTATGTAAAATCAACATTTTTCCGATTCAACCACACCAAGAGTCCAATCAGGTTTGATTCATATATCACCCTCGCGTAATCTGGGCCATCCGTCTCCCCCTCCCCTCCGCGCCTCCCGCCTCCCACCTCTCCCTCCCCCTCTTCCCCTTACAGGCGTGAGGCAAAGAGCCGGCGGCAGAGCTGCGGCTGCTCGCCTGGGCCCATCCAACTTTTCCATGGAATCTTGGCTCGTGATTGGGCTGTGAGTCAAAACCGTGTTGGGCCATTTTGGTTGGTAGGTGCACCACCCAGTTTAGAACCTATTTTAGTGGTTCGATTGGGATGTTCACTGGGGGTACGATTTGGGTTTTGACCCATGGCCATTTCTTGATGCAAGAAGTGAGTAGGGAAACGACCGCACTTTCTGACTTCGATTCCCCCTTGAGCAATGATCTCAGTGGTTGGTGTTAGTCAGCGGGAAGACCATGTGCTACAAAAAAATCAGCCCTCGTCAAACAAAACAAATATGTCCATTGGGTGGCGTTGGTCAGCCGAAAGACAATTTGCTCAAGCAAAAAAAAAGTGTCGAATTCGCCAGAGAATTGGACCATGGTTGCTTCCAAAAGGTTCTAACCCACCAGAGATATGGAGGGTAGATCAAAGCTGTGAAGCTCAGACGTGAGCCTAAAAAGTTCGTGGACAAAAGTTCAACGCATTTGCCTTTGTCATATCGCCTGAACGCGCGCTTGCTCGGCTTTTCTCGCCCGACAGGTTCGGGGTTGCTAGATTTTAAGCGACATCCGGCCACAGCCCACCTGCCCAGTACCTGCCCACTTGCCAACAGCTGCAGAGACCTGAGGCCAGTGGCCAAACAGCAGGCAGTGACCAGCTCCCGCCAGTGCTCGGGCCAGGACAGCTGTGACATGAGGCTCCCACAACGTCATCTGTGGACAGCTGTGACAGTCAAAGCTTGCGGCTCCCTCTCTTTAGGTTTCTCTTGCTGGAGGGGAGCTGTTGCAGCAAGGCTTGGTGACATTTGGCAAAGCATCAGGTTTAGCGACTGGCTCAGAGAAGTCGGATCTGGTGCTGCTCCCGTGAAAAGCTTCATGAGAAGCTAAGCGAAACACAGCTGGCTTGACTTCCTGGAGCTTGGTATAGAAACACGGGAAACATGCGACTTAGGGCACATGGCATTGAACAACATAAGACCAACCCGGAGAAAGAGAACCCTGCCGTGACCAGCAGGTAGGGGGCTGCAACTACTTTTTGGGGTTCCACACAGTTTTTTGTTGGCCAATGTCCTTGTCCTGAGGTCACCCCTAGACTCCCTTCCCTAAAACGGTCTTTCGAAAATCGCACAATCTTGACCCCACTCCGGATACTGTACTCCAAGAATTTGCCGACCCCAAAATATTGGAAACAAAACCAACATTTCGGAGGAGACCCTCCGTCCAACTTGAGTCAAGAAACCACTCGCCACCCCCCAAGGCTACCTCAGCTCTCGGCAAGACAGCTGCAGGATCTTCAGCATAAGCTCAACCACTGCCTGTCGCAGTCGAGGTGTGTCTCAATTCGATGAGCCCTGGTAGAAAAAATAGATAAATCAATGAATAAACAAATAAATAAATAAATAAACAAACAAACAAATAAATAAATAAATAAATAAAATAATGATAACAATACTTTTTACCAAAAAAACACATACCGCACTGAAACCAATGAAATTATGTTGTAAATGATTAGAAACCAAAGTAAGACTGGTGGAAACCCACAAGTCGTGTCTCAAAACGGGAAGAGGACCCCTCCAGTTGAAGCCAAAATCAGCAGCCTGCATCTCTGGGGCTTCCAGGCTTAGGCTTTTGCGCTGCACATCAGCAACCTGATTTGAGGAATCTGATTTGATGAAGGACCTTCATCCATCAGCTCGCGCGCTGAATAAAACCCCGTCAAATAGTATTAGCTAGTTCTCAGTATGTCTGTAACCCCGTCAAAGTATCGAAAAGTATGAACTAGTTCTCAGTACGTTCAGCTACTTGAAGCATCATAGAACTAGGTCCAACTGTTTGCCGTCCGATTCAGGTGGTTTCTACGAATCAACGGAAGCTGGTTTCAAAGGGTACCACCAATGTACCGGTATCCTTCTGTACAGAGATCCGAAAAAAGGATTGGGCTTGAGCGCAAACTAAGCAAATCACAAGCAAATAAAACGGGGTGGGAGGCCCAACTAATGATAGGGCATCATTTGCCCTTCACCTTGGTATTGGCGGCAATCTGGGAGGCAAAAGCGGAAACCTTGAATTAATTGGGTGGAGGGGTTCTGTTGGTGCACTGACATGAGTGTCTGTCAGCTGGCGGATTTCACTTCAAGTCTGACAACCCCAAACCTGTCGGGTGGGACCAAAGACCAAAAGGGGCTACCTGGAAGATTTTCTTCCTCTAGGGACCATTTCCCTGTCAGGTGCCAAGTTAGATGGAGGGAAGAATTGTCCAGGACCTCCGCGAGCGAGCGACGTCCACTTGCTTGAGCACGCGCCTGGTCGTGGAAATGCGCCTTGAACACAGTCGTCATAATCAAGGCCTGTGCAGCGCGTTGCAGCCAAGGCTCCAAGGGATAGCGAGAAGGCTTGAAAAACCTTCCTGGTGAGGATGTGGCCATCCCGGAGTGAACATCCCAATCCCCACTCAAATAGGTTCTAAAATGGGTGGTGCACCCAATTTCCATTGGTTTTGACCCACCGCCATATCCGAATTGAACATCTCTTGAATTCGCGGGCCGGCCAGTGCAACAAGAACACAGCCGGCAAGTGCGGCGGCTCGAATCCAACAAATGACCGCCAATTCAGGGCTACCTCAAGCCAACCAACCAACCCACAAACAAACATGCATACATACCTACAAACAAGCAAGAAAGCAAACAAGCAAAGCAAACAAGCAAACAGAGGTAGATCCAACATGCGGCAATCAACACACCGAAGCATGGCCAGCACACTTCAACAAGCCAATAGGGTTGGCTCGAAATGGGACAGACCCCCCAAAAAAAGATCCCTGGGGTTCAGCCCCCATGAAAAGAATGGCAAGAACTCAATTTGCATGCACACCCTTGTTAAATGGTTGCGTTACCAGTAACACAATGGTTGTTAAATGGTTGGGTTAATGCATTCTTGCATGAACACCCTTAGGTAAATAATGGTGAATGCATTCACCCAACCATTGTTTTACTGGTGGCAACTGAACCCTCGGGGAAGACGTGATGGAGAAACCGATTCGGGTCGATGCCAAGCTTCCCGGCCGCTTCGGGCTCGCGCCTGGTGCTGTCAGTCAGTCAAGGACTGCTTTGCCATGCCCCAAACCCGACACCAAAAAGCAGTCGTTGGCGCGGGACCCGATTGGTCAACGGATGGTGTTAAACATCCACATGAGCTTCCTGAATAGATGGTGTACGGGAAAAAAGCAAAAGCCTCTGATGGCTTTCCCAAACCAGATTGGCCTGGAATCCAAGGTTGATGTCCCAACACCCCTGACATCCCCGAACCAACTTGTGACTTTCTCGCAGCCTCTTCTTTGTTTGCCTTTGTACAGGACACCAAAACCCAGCAAACCGGAGACCTTCTATTCTGATCATCTTGTCCAGGGCTCAAGCCCCGAAAGGGCACCGAGCCGCTCTGCGTGATGGAACTGCACTTGGCTTTTGGGGCGTGGAAATGACCCGTGTGATGACAACTAGCCCTCTTCTCCACAACCATTTTAGTCATAATCAAAGTCCGGGTATCACAATGGTCGTAATCCCAGAACCATGCAAAGAATTCAGAAGGCGGCCGCAGCTATTTATGGTTGGGAGCATCCCTTGCTAACCTTCATCTACCCGGGAGTTGATTGTGGCTCATTTCGGGTTGGCTTTAGCACCCGTTTTTGGAGCCACCCTATTTTGACACTCATGTCTCCAGCAGATCGCAAATTGCATACCGCCGCTTTCCGGGAACCCCGGCTCCGGCGGTAAACTTACCACCGGCTTGCCCTGGCCGTCCTAGGCGACGCCCGTGGAGCTTTGATTGGCTTGCCCGGCCAAACCATTCGGGGCTGTCGGGTTTCAGGTCCCCTGCTCGAAGTGAATAACTTTTGGTGGGTTAAATGGACACCCAACCAATTCCTAAAGGGGATCCCCCACTAAAGCCTAAAAAACTAAGGTGGCTGGGAACCACCAAGCATTTAGTGTCTTTGTAGGGATCCACTGAAGGAACATGATTGGTAGTTTCTTTTCACCAGCAACTTCCAGCCACTTTCGGGTGCCCTATGGACTCTCACAAGGACTCTCACAAACCGGGTTCCTTTCGGATACAAACATTGCTCCGCGGCGATAGGTTTCCGGGCCGGGCCAATAGCTATCCTTGGGGGAAAAAGTGGTCTGGGAGCAAACGAGGCTTTCTCAGGAAAACCAAACGGAAGCCACGTCCAAGAATGGGTTTTCCCCACAGATCCCACATCGGCGCACAACGATGTTTAAGATCACCTTGTTCAGGGGAAGCATCGGGAACCCTACTGTGGATGGATCAATTTGAAGCCGTAGTGTCTGTTGGTATTGCAGGAGAATCATCATTCTAGGGATTCTTCGGTGGTGCAGGATTTTGTCCATCCACAGCATGTTTAAGCACTCGACAACGCCGTGGCAAAGCTGTTTGACTGCTTGGCTCTCAACTTTCAATGGGCGTGACTCACACAATTGGGACCAAGAGTCATCCGAGTGTGGCTCTTGGAACCGTCCAAAAGAGGGAACTACCCATTTGGCTGTGAATCTTAATCGCGGGGCTCTTTGGTGACATCATGTCCACGACAGGAAGTGGCTTGAATCTTACTTTGGGGTATGCATAGGTTGAAGTCCCAAAACCCTTTCT
This sequence comes from Effrenium voratum, assembly GCA_963377175.1. Classification (NCBI taxonomy): domain Eukaryota; class Dinophyceae; order Suessiales; family Symbiodiniaceae; genus Effrenium; species Effrenium voratum. The sequence goes on from CAUJNA010003565.1 coordinate 89,245, forward strand.
CGAGGAGGTTCCCGCTTGTGGATGGACAAAATCCTGCTCCACTTTCAAACCATAGTTGAAACCATTGTCGGTTGGTATATACGCTGGGGAACCCTCATTCTAGGGGTTCTGAACGGTGGTCTGAGAAGCGGATTTCGCAACCATCCACAGTTACTAAGATTCATGGTCCTTTTGAGACAAACGCATGGTTGTGAAGACATAAGCACCTGCTTTCCCAGGCTCCGGTGCTTCGGAATCTGTCTGGAATTATAACTTGTTTCACCAGCCTGAAACTTGCGGTGGGGGGCTATTCCACACAAAACCCCACCATTTGGGGTGAATTCGGTCGTGTGAGGTCGGACAAAAAATCACCCAGAGCGGGCCTTGAAAGGTCCGACCCGCCCAAAAAAGGAACCCTCGGGTACAGAAAGAGAAGGAAACCTAAATACTGGGCTGCCCGTTTTCAGATCCCTTGCCAAAAATGAATAACTTTCAGTGGGTTACATGGAAACTACCACTAAACCCTAAAAAGCTAAAAGGCTAAGGGGTGGCTGGGAGCCACCAAGACATTATCAGGCCTGATTGCCATTGACCGTTTTCCTTTTGGGCATGACAGATCTATGCCGCAGCAAACTGCAAACACGGTCGGCTAGTGTCGATCGATCGTTCCGAAAGACAACGCGTTCGTGGGTGTCCCCACCTGGGCTATGATCAGGTACACCTGCGCGGGGCTAGGGCTGATGCTAGTCCTTCACTGTGGAAGTAGAGAGGTCTATTTTAGTAGGGGAACCCTCCCCCAAAAAAGAGGTTAAAAAGGACAATGATGGGGGACCCAGTTAAGGTGAAAAAGGGGGCCTTGGGGACATCCCCATCGGTCGCCGTCCCTCTCCGACCTGGGATGCCATGCGAGAGACGCAACGAGGCTTAGCCGACCGATCACCCACTCCCCCAGGTGACACAAAAATTGTCACACGAAAAAGGGGTGTGCTACGGTCGTATGATTGTGTCATAACTTGGCAGGGTTGCTTCTGACCGTGTTTTTTGCTGGAAAAACCATTGGCTGCCAGCCTTGTGCAAAAGGTTCAAACCAAAAGGTTACTGGCCTTTTCACATCGATTGCACAAATCTGCCAAACAGGGACACTTTGAGGTTTTGGAGCGATGCCTGCAAATCTAGCCAAAGAGAGGGGCCATGTGGCCAAACCACACAACACGTATTGAGTTCTCTCAAAATGGCAGAATCGGATCCTGGATTTAACCGAGAATTGAGGCTTCTCCGCGTTCTGGGAGTCCTAGCCCTAAGCCCCCCCCCCCGGATGGTGGACACTTGGGCTCCATTTTGCAACCTCCTTCATTTAGGGTTTTGTTTTTTAGGGTTCTTGGTTGTAAAATAGACTCTAGGTGTTCATGGCACCCCCAAGCCCCTTCCCCCCACCCCCACAAATTGAGGCCCCCCCCCCCAAACGAAGTCGCCGCTTCGCCTGGAGGCAAAGCAGCAGGTTGCCGCGATCCTCCAAGTCGCTAAGCTTCGACACGGTGAGCATCAGCCTGATTCGCCGGCTGCGAAGCTATCGGTCCGCTCAAAGTGCCGCTCAAAGTGGGTATATTTTTTTGAACTTGGGACCCGAACTGGTGGACATCAGAATTCAGTGGGGATTTATGTCCAACCACTTTTCAGGGGGTTCCAACCATTCAAATTCGTAGCCAAGTGAATAACTTTTAGTGGGTGAATTTCGGGTATAAAGCAGGAATTGTTTGCCCAGTTTAACCAGGTCTTTGGAAGGTCTGGGTGCCCCGTGGTATCACTGGGGTAAACGAATCCATCGCTCTCATTTTTGATGGGTGTCCTTGTGGTAAACTAATTAGATGGACTTCACGAGTAAATGAACAAATAACTAATGGAAATCATCTGTGTGGGGCTCAAAATTAAACAGGAGGGGTTACGCAGGTTTTGGTGTTGGATTTCCAAATGGCTTATCCGGGCGGCCTGCTGATCAGAAAGGATATAAACCGTGCTTAAAAAGCAAATCACGTGAAGAATTGCACTGCATGACCCAAATATGGAAATACGTGAAGCTCCAACAGTACCACACCCTTAGAACCAGGCTGCAACCTCCAAACGACCACCTTCCGACCACGCTCCGACCACCTCCGACCACCCCCCGACCACCTCCGACCACCTCCCGAACACCTCCCGACCACCTCCCGACCACCTCCCGACCACCTTCCGACCACCTTCCGACCACCTTCCAACCATCCCCGACCAGCCTTCAACCACGCAAGGCCACAGTGACGGGAACAGGCCCAAAACATGCCAAGTTTGCCGTTTGGGGTTACATTTAAGGAAAAGTGGGATTGAGCTTCCTAATAAGAATGTTTGGAAATCCAACAGGTTTTGGTCCATGTTTCCACTTGCCAGGGTTCCATTTTGGTACCGTTTTTTTGCGCCACAGCCATCTATGTTCAATCAAACTAACCTACAACAGGCACCGATTCGAATCCATCCCTGTTGTTTTTTCAACCAATCTCCTCTCGGTATCAAAACTGGGCAAACAAAACCCCGTTTTTGCCTAGTCCTTTTGGACACAAGGATTGCGAAAAACCAGTGCCATCTATTTTCAGCCAAACTCATCCAAATGCCCTACTCTGGGGACCCAATATCAAATGTTCAGACTATGCCTCATGTTTAGCCTAACATTAACAAGCACCAACATGGTTTAGGTGTAATTTTGCTTAGCATCTTTGAGCCAGAGCTGTATTCTGCACTCATTGGCTGTGTAGAGTAACTTCTGCGTTCGAACTTGGGACGGCGGTCGAAATACTGCCGAACAAACTCTCGACCATGGGTCCGGTTCCGCAACCGCGAAATGGAATAGCCGGGACATGTTCTCAATAGTGTGTTGTCTGATGAGCCAAACCCAGGTGCAAAACATTGGCCGATACGGATTTCCAGTCTAAGGGAAATGTTCCAAGGGTGCTTGTCTCCCGTTCAAGACCCCATGCGCGTGGGAATTCCTGTGCTTCCCTTCACTTGAACTACTACAGCTCCCCACCCACTCGTGACCCCCATCCCAAATGATCCTTCCTTGACTCCACAAAAGACAGCCACAACAAAAGCAGGGAGGGAACTTCTGAAACCAACAAAACCAGCCACAACAACCAGGGAGGGAACTTCTGAAACCACAAAAAAAAAAACAAAAAAGGGGTGACTCAAACAAGGGGTTGGTGTTCCGACAGGGTGATCAGTTCTCTGAAGACTGCGCTGGGCTCCAAACGTTAAGGGCTTCAAGGGCGGTGAGGAAAGCTGCTGCCGGGCCTGCCCACGCACCGGCTTTTCTCCGGGCTTTGTGTGTTGAAACGACCGAACATCGCTTTCATGCTTCGGGGTCCCCCGTATTTGGGGAGTTTCGTTTCAGAGGGAGCAAAGGCCCATGAGGTCGATGTCGCAAGCCCATGGCTCTGATCATTTTTTGGTGACTGTGCTACACCTGATTACCGGTGTTCCTGAAGAAAAATCCATGGCGCTGTGGACTCTTGATTTCCTGGTGCGGCTGCCGCAGGCGGGCACCCTGAAAAGCAGCCCCAAACACCCGGTTGTACACAACAAGAACAAGTTGTAATTACAACGGCTACAGCCAATACCTAATGGGTTTCTTAGTCTTCATGTTGGACAAGCTAACGGGGCACTCAGTCTCCCCTCATACAAACCGCTGAGAACTCCCAGCACTCTGCAGCCCTGAGAGAAAAAGTGTGGTTTCCTGTTGCGTTCCTATTGCCCTATTGGCCAGGCTGGGCAAGGACCGAGGACGGGATCGACTGAGCTTGGACTGCTCAAAGCCATGAGAACCTCGGAACTCCGACCCCCGAGGGCGCAAGGGTCCAAATTCCAGGGTCGGGACGCAAACTTTGACCCCTTGCTGACACCTCAACTACCTCCTTAGGTATTTCGACCCTCAGGACAAGGTTCAAAGCTCTTTTTTTTTGGGCAATCGAGTCATCCGACGTCTCCGGCCTGCACATGCTCATTATGGCCGGCGTCCTCATTGACCTCAAAAAAACAATCAGCAACCGTTGGGTTGACCATGTCAAGCGGCCAACAAAAAGGGAC
>CAUJNA010003565.1:98330-145830 GCA_963377175.1 Effrenium voratum
CGTTCAAAAAGGAAAAAGGGGAACATGAAGAGGGGTTCGGGTTGGCACCTCCCCCGCCCGAAGGTATGGCCTCGGTCCCCCTGGCATCAGCACTATGATGCACTATGTAAGCTTCCAGCAAGCCCCAACCCAACATTCATCCTAAATATCAGGTTTTGCGTGCCAGCTCCTTACTTTGACGCCTGCAATACAGGGGCTCACCACAAGCATGAACCCGGGTTCTGCGTCCTCACAACCTAGATCAGGGTTAGAAGCAGGGGCCCAAACTAAGTTTGACTCCCAAGTCTCAATCTGCTCCCAATCATGAGCAGGCAAAGAGCACACACTCATGTCTCCTTGGGAAATGTGCCTGCGAAATGCTGAAACGCAGGCTCGAATTGCAACTCTCCGTGCAGGATGGCAAGGCGGAGCACCCACTCTTGTGTATGGCTTTCCACGGCACAACGACTATCTGCGCGACTGTTCCCCACTTCTCATTCTGTTTCAGAAACAGCCGGGCAACGTATCTGCAAAACACGATCCAACAAAATAAACATCTCACTCCTCTCTTACACACACACAGAGGCATGAAAACAGCATGCACTCGCGCACACCCGCCCTCGCTCGCTTGCACACTGACTCACTGACTCACCGACTCTCTCACTCTGTCGCTCACTCTGAGACTCTGATTGTAAGTCTGACCCTGACTCTCAATCACATTCAGACACTGGAGCATTTCATGAAATTGAAGTTCAACTTTGCGCAAATTTCAACATAGCCAAACTACTCGAGGTTCGTTATCTTTGAGCAGGGAATCCACAAATTTATCAAAAGAGCAAGGGCATTGTCATTTGATCTGCGAAACGTTTCTAGCCTGCAACGCCTGAATTGAGCATCTCCCCAGGAAAGGTTCATTCATTCACCCTCAAGTCCCAGTTATCTCCTACCCAAACATGACGCAATCATGTTGTCAAAACATCGAAGAGTCAAGGAACTGCTGGACCTCTCGTAGATCCCCAGGACTTCCTTAGTGGGAAGCAACATACCACGTCCTTTGCATCCATGGCTGCCTTTTTGTTGTGCCAGCACACATGCGCGGGGTGTCGTCACTTACTGTCCAGATGTCCCGATGTTGTCCCTTACGCCTTGACCCAACCGTCCCAGTTGCCCCTATAGTATGTAACCAACAATGTTCCTGCTGGTGGAGAAAAGGGTAGTTCCCTTGCTTACCTAGGTCCTCCAGTAGAGAGGTTAGAACAAACCTACCAACTTTTTTCTGTACCCTTTTCCCCAAAAAAGAGGTGAGAAAGGGCACCTAGCTGGGGCACCTAGTTACCTTTGCAGGCTGAACAGAAAACTGAGCTGTCCTCAGATCCCCCGCTAAAGTGACTAACTTTTAGTGGGCTAAATGGAAACCCAACCACTAAACCAACTAAAAAGCTAAAAAGCTAGGCAGCTAAGGAACCGGATGGCTGGGAGCCACCAAGAAAAGACAGCCGCGCTCGAATCCAAAACAAACCACCCCTTTGGGTTCCCGTCCGCCCGCAGCATCTCGCCGAGCACCTAGAGGCCAAGCGGAGTGGTTCCTTCCATTTGGTTAAGTCCCCAGGAAAAAAGGTTCCTTTTCTTTTTGACAGATTCCCTTTAAAACCAAAGAACAACTGTGGATGGACGAAATCCATTTCGCGCCACCACTAAGAAACCCTGGAATAATTCCCCTGTAAATACCAACAAATACTGGTTTCCCATGGTTTCAGTGGTGCAGGATGTCGTCCACCCACGGTATTTCGAGTACTGATAGATTCCCTTTAAAACCAACAAGAGAAAATACAACATATTCTTAACCAAATGGAAGGTTCTGTGATGCAGCGGAAACAAATCCGCAACATGCACCAGTCGTTTTATCGAGGTATTCCTAGGGGTTTCACTCGTAGCAGCATGTTGTCGAATGCCAAAGGGGTCATTATCATGGGTCTTTAGGGAGATTGACACAGACATGTTGAAGTACTCTTTGAGGTACTCTTTGAGGATGGTTTTGGAGGGGCATCCCTAGTTGCAGGTGTTTGGGCCCTATGATTATGGCCCCCGCTTTGGTTGTTGGGGAACCGCGACACATCAGCATCAGCCAAGGGCGCGCTTTGGGCTGCCCAAAGGAGCAGCAAAGCCACCAACAAACAACACGGGGGACCCGGAAATCAGTTTGTCCTCTCATCGTCCCGTTAAACCAAGGTGGAAAGGCTACCTTGGAACAAAGGAAAAACCTGTTCCCTCTGCCACACAGGGGCAATGCACAGAGCGTGGAAGCCTTCGCGGACACACGACTGCCTCCTTACTCAATGAGAAGATGCATCATATCCTTCCCACTAGCATGAAAGTGCGCAGATGTCTTTTGCAAAGGCGCGTGTTTGTTGGGGTATCATTGTTCGGGACACCAGCTTGCCTGTTTTGCCGTCCGCCCTGCGAGAATACGCCAGACTCGCCTAAGTGGGCCCTAACTTCGCAAAACAAAACTAACCTTCAGGAAAAGACAGATTTACAAAAGCTCCTGCGATCAGCCATGTGGATGTTCCCCGAAGCAGTACTTCCATTTGCTAAAGCCCCCGGGAAAAAACATATAAATAGTTCCAGTAGTGATCGATTCCCTTGAAAACCAACAGGGGAAAGTATAAGATATTCTTAAGCAAATGGAAGGGTAGAGAGAGAGAGAGCAGTCGCATTAGTTTTCAAGCCCCACGCAATTTCCGGAGCAGACCAGCCATTGACGAATTCGAGTCGGGCCTGGATGCACATGAGGGCCATCTGCGAGAAGTGGATGTACTCGCTGAAATGGCCCAGCACCTGCCGAGAAATGGGCATTTGGGTATGTCTTGTGTTGCAGGCACACTTTCTCGGGTTGTGTTAAATGGAAAGGAATGGGCTTAGCAACTTCCTTTTGGGAGGTGGGTCAGAAAAGGTGTTTCAACGAAAATAACTCGACAAGAGTTGGTCAGCTTCCCTCTAATTGGTGGTTTGGATTATGATTTGGCGGTGAAACGGAGGGGTTAGGGGTTCAAGTCCCCAAACCACCAATCCAAACCACCAATTTACGGGGAACCTGTGGCTTGGATTGTGGTTTGGTGGTGAAACGGAGGGGTTTCCATTTACCCTCTGCAAGAACCTGAGGTGAAGTTCTGAAACAAGCTTGGTCAACAACCCGGTGCTCGGGCCTTGATGATGGTGAGGCCTTGCGGATGGTTCTGCTTCTCCATCTGCCGTTCCACTTCCACCGGTGCCTCGCTGTCGACAGGCCAACAGGTCGCTCCAAGGGCAGGCGATTTTTCCCCCGGCCTCGGATACGATCTTTTTTTTTCCAGGGCGGGTGCTTTACAAGGCTAGGTCCTCCAAATTTGAGAGGAGTTAGACAAAGGGTACCCGATTCTTGTTTTTCTTTTTTCTGGAGTCTATTTTAGTAGGGGAACCCTCCCCCAAAAAAGGGTAAACGTGCGCTACTGGAGGACCTAGAAGGGATCCTGGATACTCAGAACTCCCTTTTTTGTTTGATGAGCATCCAGGCTGTTCTGACCATGGCACCCATGGGGTGGGAGGGAGTCCTATAGCTTGAGATGTTGAGTCACCTGATACCCATCCCACTTACTCTTTGAGGGTGGCTTTTGTTGGGTTAAAAAGGGGTCTCCTTAGGCAGCTTGGATAGGGCGCAAGCCAGTACCCCCCAAAAGGCAGCCTGTAACACTTCAGTCTCTACGTCCTGGTACGACTTGACGTAAAAGGCTTACAAAGGGGTCAGGCCCTCTTACAAAAGTGACACTCTCCGTTGCTTTCGTCACGAGTGAATCGGAACTCCCGCCACACAAATCGCCACAGCCCGATGTGGTCGGCCGCCTTTGAAGGTTGTTTGAAAGGGAAATCAAAAAGGAGCACTTTGAGCGCGAACCCTCGATCTAACCCAGTCTCAACTCTCACCGTAAGAACCCCTTAGTGAAAAAAGCAACTATTTGGGGCATGAAAGGAATTCAAATGAAATCAAATCAAATCAATCAAATACACCAACAGACCAACAAAAGGGAAAACCAACACCGGGAAAAAAAAAAAAACAAAAAAACATGAAAAAAATGGGAAGAAGAAAAAACGCCCGTCTTGTGGGTCCGTCTTGTGGGTCAGTCGATTTCACAACACTCTACGCTTCTCGGAAGCCTCCGCATTCGACGGAAGAACTTGTTTAAGCCTCCGGCGTGGATCCTCAAGTCCTCATCATCGCAGGCGCGCTCCTGTGGGAGACAGCAAGGCGCGGGAAGGCCCGGGCGGTGGTCTCGAGAAAGCGGTTCTCTAGGGGTTGATTCCTTTTCCGATTCTTTTCAACCCTCGTTCTTTTCAAGAACCGATCGCTGTTTCTGCCGGGGTTCCGGGTGGTGTTTTGGAAAGAAGGATGCCTGGAAGGAATGGGGAAGGTACCCCTGGAGGTTTGGATTGGTGGCGTTCTTTGTTGGTTTCAATTTGTCTAGGACTCTGGGATAGAAAGAGTACTAGCAGAGCACTAAAAAGAAACTACGGGGGAAGCAACTGATGGAAATCCACAAAAAGCGTAGGATAAAAAAAAGCTACAGGGAGAAGGCACAGATGGAAAACTGATGGAAATCCCACAAAAAGCGCATCCTTGCAAACCGGTTTCTAGAGGTTTACGCTGTGCCCAAAACCTGCAAGAAGGATTGGATCCCGATGATAGGGCCTTCCGAATCCCCGAATCGTGGTGAGGCAAGACATGCCGGCGCTGCCCTTTGGGAAAGTGTGGACCCTCTTCAAAGGGTGTCAACTTTTTACCACACTTTTTGCCATTGCTTGATTCTAGTCTTAAGGTTTGAGATTGCTATTTTCTTGCTCCAACCCTCAATCCCACATCACAAAAACAAACATGTTCACCTCCCTCTACGGTTGGCTGGGCGAAAACTCATAATTCTAGTCCATGTTCAGTGAACCTTACCATATCCACCAACTCAAAACAAACCCCAGCCTCCCCACGGTGCTGTTCGGGCTTTTAAAAGCCAGCTCGCCAGGCATGCGGCGAGACAGTCGGGCACGCCTCTTCGTCTTTGAAGTCACTGTTGCCTCAAGCCAAGATAACTAGGCGCCCGGTTTCCCAACTCGTTTCCTTTCAAGGACTCAAAGTGTCTTAATTGCCCGTGCCACCAAAGTTACCAATCACTGCCAACCACCCAACCACCCATCCAACCAACCAACCAGCCAGCCAGCCAGCTAGCCACCCAGCCAGCCAGCCAGCTAGCCACCCAGCCAGCCAGCCAACCAACCAGCCAACCAACCAGCTAGCCAAGCACACTGCCCACAGAACCAAGAAATCAACAATTGACCCGCTGGAAGCATGACTTAGCCGACAATACAAACATGCATGGTTAAAACCTGGGCTTTGGGCAAGTCTGCAACGCAAAGGAAACCACGGATCCAAACATCCACGCGCTGTTTGAGTGGGTGCTATGTGTGGCGGCGTTTGTGAGCATGTCTTGTTGTCCTTTCCTGTGGCTGCGAGTTACAACTCACATAATCAACATGGAGTAAGCTGTCAATACATTTTCTGCTAGGTCCTCCAGTATAGAGGTTAGAATAAGGGTACCACCCTTCTTTCTGTAGTCTATTTTAGTAGGGGAACCCTCCCCCAAAAAAGAGTAAAAGGGCACTACTGCGGGACCTAGTCAACATGGAGTAAGCGGTCAGTGCATTTTCGGGCTGCTCAGCAGACTGAGCACTCCAATCCTTTCTGAAGCTTGGCCCAGGGTACTCCAAAAAACAAATTCACTATCGCCACATTGCGTTTGTAGCCTATCCTAAAACTTCACACAAACAAAAGCCACGTTTTGGAGGAGCCCCAAACAACGAAAGTTGGCTTGGCTTGACCTCGCAATCGGCTGCAAAGACCCCCGGTCGGTGAAGTGTTCAACCAAGAAAGCTTTTCGCGGATCCCTGGCTAAAAGTCAATCTTGTGGGAGATGGCATCTCTAAACTCGGACAAAAGCTCAAAAGTCTAACGGATTCTAATGGTACGGCTGGGAACCGCCGAGAAAACCAATGTTCCTCCTTTCAGTTTTGATCATCTTGAGAAAAGGAGCAGCCCTGCAATCTGTTCCTGCAAGTTCAATTTCTGACTCAGCCAACATGAAGGAAACCCCAAAGGCGGAAACCAACAAAAAGTCTTGGCTGAGTCCGGGAATGGGCTTGTCTGTTTTAAGGGACCCCCCTAAACCAAAAAAACATGTTTCTCCTTTTTTGGCTTCCCTTTAAAACCGACCAACCAAGGGTCCACCCCCAAAAACACGACACACCCAAATGTACGTCGCGGCAACTGAGGCGACCTCAAAACCGAAACCGCGAAGCCCACGCCAAGTGACTAGAGTCGTCACTCTCCTCCCCCTGTTGTGTGCCTGGGGAGGGGGGAAGGATGCTGGGACCTGAGCACAAAATTGTGGCTCGAAATGTGTCTCAAGTTGATGGATGGGGACATGGTTGTATGAAAAAAACTGGAAGAGTGAAGCTCTGAACATCAGGCGGAAACGGGGAAAAAGGTCGACATAGCTTCACGCAGTCAGTGTTAGGCAAGGGTTCTTGCGGGTTGTGCAACTTGGCACTCGCAAAGGACTCCAGGCATGTCTGTCAGCTCAGGGATTTCAATCAAAGACGCAACAAACCAAGCTCTGGGAGCATTCGCAGACACTTGGCCGTCCAACTTTATAGCGCTCTGCAGAGTTGTGGTGGTCGCTCCTGCCACGAATAATTATATGAATACTGCGATGTTTACGTATATACCGAATCACCAAACAACCCTGTAGCCTGCAATGTAATAGCTACAGTAGTGCAATTGGCGGTGTGTGCAGAATGAACATGTTGGTGTCAGCTGTTTCAACGCAACTTAGCAATTGAGCGCTTCTCGTGAGTCCAAGGCGTGTCAGTTGAGATTCCACAGCCCTTTCCTGTGGTTCGGCAAAAAGGTCACCAGGTGTTGGTTGAAAGGGAAAATGATGGAAAACCAAAAAGGAACGTTAAAAAGACAAGCTCAATCTGGCAAGGTTTCGAACTGGTAGCTCTGGCCTTTTAGCCAGAGCTTGAGAGGGGAATTGAACGGAACAGCTTCACATCGTTGGTCCAAAAGGCCACCCAGCAGAATCCAGAACGACGCAAGTTTCATTGTAAGTCTGTCCTTGCCCAGAGGGTCCAAGTACCTTCCAAGGAGGTATGTATACCCCTTTTTTTCCCCCAAAGGCCATCCTCAGGAGGTACTTGGAATCTCTGAGTTGTCTGTGTGTGTGTGTGTCCCGCACTTCAGCTTAGAATTCCTGATGCCAGGAAGACTCCCCCGGCTCCAATGCCTTAGAAGATCTGCCGACTTGGCAAAACTTTCGAGGCGAAGGTCACCAAAGGGGCTCAGACCGAATGGTTGTCCCCTAAACGTCTTTGGCTTTCAAAGTCTGGCCTTGTAAGTGGGTTATAACGATGATCCCTCACTACCCCACGTTTAATCGCGCTTGTGACCTACTTAAACCAACGGGCTTCGGGCGCTCTAGGTTGAACACCCGGCTGGCACAACCCTGTGGATTTTCAGTTAGTTGCCATACCCGTCAAAAAGGTGCGGTGCGCACGCAGTAGATTCCAACCAGGAAATGGTTGGGCCACAATTGGGGCAAGCCATGGTCTAGCTACATGGCTGTGGCTCAGACAAAAAAAGGGGTACCAAAATGGCTTGCTCTGGTAAGTGGAAGCATGGACCAAAACCCGCGGTTTGCCCCTCCTGTTGAATTTTGAGCCACACCCACATTGTTACTAGGACTGGCGCTCGGGGCGCCGGCCCACCCGAAGCCACTCTTTCGCCCCGTGGCCAGCAACCTCACGTCGGAGAAGGTTTCCCTCAAGCTGGAAACAGGTGCCCTCAACGAAAGTAGCGCCATCCCCGCACGATCAAATTTTGCCCTTGGTGGTTGAATAGCCCAAAAGACGGTCCATGCCACACAATTCCTGGCAAGCGGCCAACATGTATCGCGATTTGTCCTTTTTGCTGTAGACTTGGGAGGCAACGACATTGGGACACGCACTGAAATATCGTCAGGACATTGGAGTTCACCGAAAAATCCCATGGGCAGCCAGCCAAGTCCATAATGGCCATGGGTTCAGGCGGTCGTCAGCCTTTTCCCTTTATTTCTTGCACATCACAGGGAGGAGAAGCGATTTGAATGGCTTAGTGAAGAGGCTCCTCAGTCCGAAAGCCCTTCTGATCCCCTCTTGAACATCGGCTTTGTCAAAAGGGAAACCCCTAAATGGGCGGGGCTCCATGGCTTTTTCTTTTAAACCCCAAAGTGGGGGAACTCAGTAGTCGGGGGCCTTGCCTAGCAATAAATTGCTTTCATACATACACCCCCCCCCAACATTTTTTTTCATCTTCCACCTTCTACCCTTATTTGTTTTCATCATTTTTCTACATTCCTTTCTGTCCATCTCCTCCGTTTTTTTATCATCATTTTTCCAAAATTTTCGCCATCCTTTTCTCCTTTCTCCTCGCCTCATTCATTTCACCAACTACCCTTCAAAATGTCATTTCCTCAATCTCCTCACCTCATCCATTTCAAAAACATAATTTTTGCAAAATATATTGCAAAAAAAAAATGTCATCAAAAAAAAATCGAACTGTCTAAAAACGATTTGTCCATTTCTCGGACAAAAAATAGAACAGCAACAACATCACTCCCCTCCTTCGTTTCATCACTTTTATCATATATTTTTTTAGGCGTGGTGCTCCTTGTAGGATTTTATTGGGTTTTATGGTGTGGGGTTTCAACCGTCGGCGCCGCCCACTTGCCACGTCTTCATCTTCTACCACATTCCAGAGGCGGGGCGGAGGTTAAGGGATGGGGACACAAAGCAGTGATTGAGACAGTCAGGCATCAACCGTGTTTGAACCGCTTTTAGCTTTTTTCCCAAGCACAGAGACCCCTCGCCATTTCCACACCAAAATCGGTGATGTCCACCCCAAAATCGGTGATGTCCACCCCAAAATCGGTGATGTCCACCCCAAAATCGGTGATGTCCACCCCAAAATCGGTGATGTCCACCCCAAAATCGGTGATGTCCACCCCAAAATCGGTGATTTCAACCGTGAAAATGGCACTTTCGGCAATACGATCGCACAGCCCCAGATGATGAAAAAGGCGTTTTGTCCTAGCACCATCAGCATTTTTGACCAAGCAGTTTTAAGCTTTTTGTGGGACACCCGACGCCGTGCCAGGTTGATGAGCGAGCACGACAAGCTTGGGTGCGCCCCCTTTTGACTGGGGGGCAGGGCGGGCTGGCTTGGGTTTTGGGTTTGCTGGTGGGTCCCTCCCTCTCCTTGTCTTTTATGTGTTTGTTTTGTTTTTTCCTGCGCAGGTATCTTCATCGTCTTCTTCGCCTACGAGACCGAGCCCTACTAGGTAAGGACTTGGCCGGGAGGGCTTTTTTTCTGGGGCGGGGTATATATATATATATAATATATAAGGGGAAACTCTCGCCAATTTTTCCCTGCCCTGTTTGGCAAGTGGCGAGAGTTTCCTGATGTATCTATATGAATATTGGTGTTTTCTAAATTTGATAAACTATGGATTATCCCCTTAAAAATTATATGTTCATGTTTTTTGAATTCTTATTTTTTACTGTGTTGTCGTTGGATGAACCTAGAAATTTCAAGTTTTAAGCCCAACCCCAAACTCAAAATCCTTAATCCGTCAAACTCACTAAGATTTCACAAATTAATTCGCTAGGTATTTTATATAGGTCTTCCTGCTTATGTATTGTTGGATTGTCTCCCCAATTTTCCTTGGTGCCCGATGGCAGTCTCTGTGCGGTTTCAATATGTTTATTATTCCTGATGTTGCCACAATCCTTTTTACATAATTCTCTAGGTTTCCAAGTTGTAATGTTATTCCAGAGCCTAGTGCGTTTTCTGTAAGGCATTCCATATTTACAGTAATCTACATCTTTAAAATCAAACTCATCCATAAACTCCTGATGTTTTAATAATCCAGTTTGTGGATTTTCGATTACAAAATATTTAGGATTGAAATATTTGATAATCTCAATAGTTTTTAAGACAATACTATTTGCATATTCGATATTCCTAATTCCCCTAGTTTTTGCTACACTGTATTCAGTGCATGGGGGACTACTCCAAATAAAATCAAAATGGTTTCTGTCAAACTGTTTGTAATCCCACTCCAAAATATCAGTGTTGATATCAGCATTTTTCAAGTCTAATGATATTACATTAAATCCAAGCGACTTTGCTATGGTTCCGACGCTTTTTGTTCCGCTAAATAATTCTAATAAATTCATTTATTAGAATTATTTAGATATTAATTATTCAAATAATACATATACTCCATCATCATTTTTGTCATTTTATAAAACTCTAATGTTTGTTGCGTTGGTTGTTTGATTTTTCCTGTATTCAACATATCACAGTATTTCTTTTGTTTTGTTTCATAACTGCCCTGCGGACGTCCCAAGCCACGGCTTTCAAATATCTTTTCGATTTTCTCCTTCTCTTCGTTGCTTTGCTGTTCGCGTTCAACTGGTTTAAGTTTTTCATCAATGGATTTAATCATATAATTTAAGGTTTTAATATTTCTATCAATTAATGTTATCTTCTTCATTAAATCATTAATAGTATAATTTTCATTTTCAGACATTACTATATATTTATTTAGATATTTATTTATTTAATTATATATTTTCATCATTTGTTTAACAGTTTCCTGTGTTTCGTTTTCATTATTATCGGATGGTGTTGCTTGCCTACCAAATTTAAAAGTTATATTATGGACATCAGTTTCTAAGTTGATACTGTCTTTAGTTTTATCAATACTCATTTTCTTATCATGTTTACTTATTTTGAAACTTGTTGGAATACACGAGCATTTGCAACTTTTATTATTTTTTATTTCTAATTCATTTTTCATCTCTAACATCTTTTTACACATTGGACAAGAAAACTCAATAACTGATGTTTCTTTAACAATATCTTCTTTATCTTCATCTGTTGAAGATACAGCTGGTTCTGTCTTATTCTTTTTGTTTTTCTTTTTTCCCATTTATATTAATATTGATATTTTTATTTTTGATATATTGTATTCCTAGCTTAATTCTTTCTAATGAATAAGAACAACATTTCTTAATTTTATTATGAGTTATTATTACTTGTTCTATATTCTCTACTTCATCTATTATATTAATATAATTTGAATAACTTATATTCATATAAATAATAAGATAAAATAGTTATTTAATCTTATTATTTTCATGCATAATAGAATATTGGTGGGGCACAGCACTTGGGGTTTTCTTTGCAACGCATCAAACTAATTAGCTTCAATGCTTATTGATTGAAGTTGATGAAAGAGCCTGTTCTACTACGATAGTCACCATTCATATCATAGCAATGCTTTCATACAATAAATAATATTAAATTATTTTCTAAATATGTTTAATATCAACTATATGACAGATGTTCCAATAATAAAACCAATAAACATAACTGAATATGAATTCAAGCAATCCAAATATGAGCACGTGCCAAAATTACCATTTAGAAGTATTATAGTTGCTTCTTCGACAGGCGGTAAGACTGTCCTTATTCAAAATCTAATATTGAATGTTTATAGAAATTCATTTGCAAGAATATTTATATTTTCACCCAGCGTCCATAACGACCCTACATTTACAGAAGTAAAGAAATATATTAGGGATGAACTACATGTAGATGATGAAAAAGAACAAATTTATTTTGATAATTATAATCCAAGTGATTTAGAAAATGTAATTGAAAGACAGAAGAAAATTATTAATTATATGAAATCTAAAAAGATAAAGAAACTGCATTCAATATTAATCGTGATAGATGACCACGCAGACGACCCTAAATTTGTTAGATATAGTAAATTATTACATGGATTATTTACAAGAGGCAGGCACGATGCAGTAAGTGTGATTTGTTCAACACAAAAATACAATGTTTTGGCGCCTATCATTCGTTTAAATGCCAGTTCATTATATATTTTTAGGTTGAAAAATGCCAGTGAATTAATGAGTTTTATTGAAGAAAATAGTGCCATTGTTGACAAACAGCAATTATTAGATATGTATCATCAAGCCGTTAATTTTGCTCCATATTCTTTTTTCTACGTGAATATGAATTCAAAAGACATTAACAAAATGTTTCATATCAATTTTGAACAGGCATTTCAAATTACAAATGATGAATAAAGATATTCTAACTTAATATAATATAATAATATGCCAATGAAACTATGTAGATGTGGTGGATTTTATCGTAGGGGTAATTATAATTGTCATACAAATTCTTGGATACATAAACTTTATAAAGTGTTAAAAAGACGACCAACAGACGAGGAATTATTAAGATTTCAAAGTAATTTTGTTGATGAAGAAGATTTATTAGATGATAGAAGTAGTACTACTTCAACAACAATACCAGAGGATAAAATTACAGATTATGATAGTAATTAATAATATTAATGTATGTTAATATTATCAATTTAGAATAAAGAATAGCTACATAAATTCAAAGCAGGTAATTTATAATATATTTTCTCTTTTTTACATTCATCAACTTTTTCTAATTTATTGATTATTGATTATTGCTTTCAATGAATTTATTTGTAGAATATCAATTCTTGACATTTCACTTATCGTATTTACATCTATATCTTTTATTACTTTAATAGCCTCTTCGTCATCAATTTCTACTGGTTTTGATTTACTTGAACCCATTATATATAATATTATTTAGATTTTAATTTTTCAAAATTGAAATGTTGGTTTTCTTCTTCTTCTTCGTCTTCAGTTGGTGCTGGTATTTCTGTTGGACTTTCAGATGAAGAACTATGAACAGTAATAGGTGGAGAACTATGAACACTAATAGCTTCATTTGATGAATTGCTACTGCTACTTTGTGCATTTCCTGCTGTTATCTGATTAACTAAATCTGCAATATTTATTGTTGTTGCAATTGTGCTGTGTGATAAGTTTAATATTATATCTGCTACTGTAGCGCCGTTGTGTAGCATTATTTCTATCATTTTTGTCAGTTTGAACTTCTTTTCTTCTTCATCGCTGTTATCCTCGTCTGGTGGTTTCTTTGGCGGTGGTTCTGGCGGTTTGTTGTTGTCAAGCATTTCAGTAAAGGCTGACACCATTGCGTCGCGTTGGTTTTTCAGTGTTTGTGTTGCTTGTGTTCTTGTTGGCTCATTTCTTTTGTATGTGTTGCGCCAAAAGTTTTTAAGCATTATTTGAAACATATTGTCCTGGTTTTCCTTTACCTTAAACGCTTCAAATGTCACATTTAATGGTTGATTTGCATCATTGTATAACTTTTCTTGCGTCTCTCTGGTTGCTGTAGCAATCGTATCTGTGTTGGTTGCAATGTCAATAAACTCTCTCGGCGTGCCCTTTTTCATCAATTTCGGTGGTTGTATTGTTGTTGAAGTGTTTGGTTTCATTATTAGGTTCTGTATTGAAAAACTGTCGTCATCATATTTATCATTGAATTTATGCTTCTTTCTTTTCAGTATATTTTTAGCTAATATTATCATTATTATTATTATTTATATATTATTTCTTACCTTTGCCCTTAAAACTTGCCTTGAGTTCTTCTATTCTACCCTTGCTTAAATTTACTATCCACCCGCCATTATCAATAGTGTCTAAAATCATATCTGTTCAATATTCTTTGTATGTTTTCGCCTTGCCTCTGCCTTTGTGTTTCAATTCTTCTTGTATTTCGCTTTCTTTTGGCACTTGAATTCCTCTTAAATAAAATTGAAATTTAATATCATTTACTGTTAAATTAGGGTTTTCTTTCCAGTAAGCAGGACTAATATTATTATCTATTGTTGTTTTAAATAATGGCGTCATTGGCAATGGTGGTGGTTGGGGGGCTGTTGAACTTGATGCTCCTGTTGCTTGTTGAACTGGTGTCGCGTAAGAATTGTCATCTACTGCTTGAGGTGATAGTTCAACATCTTCTGTGTGCATTGTTTGCTGGTCGTCTGCTACTGCTCTACCTGCTGGCGCTTGTCGTGGTTCGGTTGGCGCAGATTGTCGGTTTGCTATCATTCTATGAAATAATGTTCCCCCCATATCTCTTAAATTTGAAGCCATTGCTCTGCCTACTTCTTCCGCTCTTCGTTTTGTTGCTGTTGCTATATCTTGTAGCTGAGTATCTACCATTCCCTCGTGCTGTCTTGCTGTTTGTAGCGGTGTTGAAAAATCATATTCATCTGCTATGGCTTGGTCGTTTCCGTGTAGCGGGGTGTCGGTGTTCATTTTGTGAACTGCATAAGTATGCCCGTTTCTGCGTGCTTCTTGTTTCATCATTGCCTCTCTCATTTGTCTGTCTAATATTCTCATCTCTTGGTCCTTCAATAATTCTAAATGGTCGCTTCCATCAAAAAAACTACCTTGAGGACTTGCTTTAAAAAATGTAGCGTCTCGGTTAGGTAGTTTTCCTGTTATTAAATCATTTTCGCCAATTAGACCTACAATTTCTTCATAAGTGGGGCGTCGTTTCAATCCAAATTTTGCATATGGATTTATTAATTCTAAACTTGCTGTAGTTGCCATATTTATTATAATAATAGTTAGATTATTAATATTATTATAATAAATCTTAAGTAAATATTAACTTTTTTGTATCTTCATACCATTTATTTAAATGTTCTTTTGTTGCATGTGGCAAGTTAGGACGATATAATTCGCCCATCATTCTATCCAGCTCATTTACATAGTTTGCTCTCTTGTTTCCTTCGTCAATCTTTTTCCTTAATGCTACTGATGCTTCTTGTGAGTTTCTTAACTTCATTTGTTCGTGTAGGTGTTTTAGATATTCATTATCTTTTAAATCAAATGGGCTATATTTGATTTGCGAAGATTGAAGAAATACTTTCCCCTTGTTCTTCTTCGCATTCTTCTTGTGATGACGATACATTTTCTATATTATTAATTAGATTATTATTATTTTGTTGTTGTAAGTATCCTATATGCTTTCTA
The DNA here is from genome assembly GCA_963377175.1 of Effrenium voratum. NCBI lineage: Eukaryota > Dinophyceae > Suessiales > Symbiodiniaceae > Effrenium > Effrenium voratum. Next base: position 113,400 of record CAUJNA010003565.1, read on the forward strand.
CTATTGAAATGCGCTGTCTTATGTATTGTTGTATATCTGCCACCGCACGCACACGTATTTGGTTGATTCCTTACCTTATTAAGTTCATCCTTTTTTTCTTCCCATCGTTTTCTCAATCGTTCCTTTACCCTGTCGGCATTTTTTGTGTTCCATTCTTTGGTGATTTGCTTACATTTTTCTGGGTTGTTAGCTCTGTATTCATCTCTGCTTTCTTTGCGTGTTCGTCCAGCGATGTATCCATTTAGTGTGCCCATACTGCGTATGAATTCACCTTCGATTTTTCGTAAATCTTCTACATTCTTGCACTCTGGACAATCTTGGATTTTTTCAATATAAAAGTTTTCAACACCTAACTCTCGCATAAGGGCATATAACTTTCTACCTCCCTTGGTTTCGCTGTTTGTATCACTCCTATGCTTTGCCATTCTCTTGCTTAGTGGTTGTGTAGTGCTTCCGACATACACATCATCATTTATGTTATTCCTAATAGAATATATTTTTCCATTACTGAAATCTTTCTTACTAACTTCTACCATTAATTACTATAAATAACTATTCTTTAAGATATTTTTAATAATTATTTAATTGAAAAATGAATGAACTAGTCATACAAAATACTTCCGGATTCGCGTAATTCCAGAACAGACTCCGAAATCATATGCACAAATATTTCGCGCACATCTTCATCTGTTGTGAATGACTTGTTTGACCCTTTCAATTTAAAAACGAGTAAGCCTCCTTGCTTCGTATTCTGGCCTGTAAAATTAGTATCTGCCATTTTCTCAAACGATATACCAATAACGAACTTGTCTTCTCTGTAGCGCTTGTAGGAAATGCTAAAGGCATCTTGGTCAGGGTTCAAATGGTGTAATGTTCTTCGGAGGTAGTAGGCACTCTCGGCGAGGCTCTGGCATTCAAACTCTGGATATTTCTTATTATTAATTTGTAATTGCCAAGTCAAATCTAATTCAGGATTTTGAAAGCCTTTACCGCGGAAACGCGAACGACCAGCGCCATCAGGGTCAGCACCATCAAAAATACGAGAATTAATCATAGGATTGTAAAAATAGTTCCATCTCTTATAAATATAATTATCGTGTCTGTAGTAATCATTATTATCAGCATCTACACCTGTTCTTGGCGCACGATACAATGTAATGAAGCAACCATTTAATTTAGAAGCGGATTTGACAATATTCATATTAATTTCAGTTCCTGCCGCGTTGAATGATTGCGTCACAGTGTGATACATTGGAAAAACTAATTTCAAACTTTGACCCTCTAACAAATGTTTAACTATGTTATTGTTGACCGTGTTGTCCAATTGTATTACCTCGGCTCTAATGATTACGTTATTCAATTCGAACGAGGTGCTGGTGTCTCCAGTTGTGAAATAATAACCTTTGGCATCGTTTTGAGTGTTGGCATCAGTCACGGTAAAAGGTGTAATGACTGGTATATGTTCATCTGATACGAGTGTAAATTCCAGTTCAAGTGGAGCATATCTTAAAGGTAAATAATAATTGCTTTCTAACAGTCCGCATACTGGTTTATGTCCTAATCTCATATAACCATTAGCGCCGGGAATTCCTGCTACTGAATGGCGAGTATATCGCGATGTTAAGTCTCCCCAATTGTTATGGTCTTTTGTAGTTGAGTATGTAACTGCCTCGGGGTCGGCAGCGGGATTGGTTCGTGTATTGACATCTAACATTTCTGCTAATCCAGTAGCATATGTATGTCGCCAGTCATCATCCCAGCGAGGATTAGCACCACCTTCTAAATCGTCCATATCTCGGGCATCTTGACTTTTAAAAGAATTATACAATTCACAGTGCCTATTGTATTCAATAATATCTTGCACTTGTTGCCCGCCTACTGTGCATCTATACCGACTGAAGAAGGATGATAAATTACCTAACGGTCGTAAAAAATGGCTTCGTGTTCCGTCGGTGTTTTGAAGATTGGCAAATAAACGAATAGAAGATAAATCAATATATGTGTTGTCTTCTCCCGATATATGAAATCAAATATTTTTGTTTCCTGCATTTGGATTATAGACATTACTGCCTGATGGAAAATAATTAACGTGTCTTCTGTCTGTGATGTATTGTGCTGTTTCTGGAAGTCCAAAATTTAACGAGTTAATCATTGTAGGTTCTGATTCTGCAATTATATTATCCATTACTTATATATGATGATATAGATTTTATTTTTTATTTTTTTATATTTTTCTTATGTGGAAGCATTGTAGTAGAATTATTTGAAGTTGTATTTTTTATAGTATTTATTAGATAATTATTTTTTGTATCAACTATATCTTTTAAAGTATCATAATCTAAATTTTTATATTGTTTATCGTATTTTGTAGGTTCTTTTGTCAGTTTCTTCTCTAATGGAATTTTGTTTTGCTTGTCTTTATTTCTAAACATTATTATTAATATTATTGAGATAATGTTAGTTCAGTTATACGCTTTATACAATCTTCTAATTCGTCTCTATACTTATACAAATAACTTAAATCATCTTCATCTAATGGAATTTTCTTTTCTTCTTGTTCTTTTAAAAAGTCGGTATAATCAACTCTACTATAATCTGTATAATGCATTTTGTTATTTTCTGGATGTAATTTTAAATAATCATTTTCATAATTAATAATTTCATTATACATACCTATCATAAGTCCTTCAATATTACCTTTTCTGTAGTATAAATGATTTAAATCATTGCTTTCGTGCTCTTCTTTATCCTTATTCAATACTTCTTTGCCACAATTACATTCATATTTACTATTTGATATGTTATGTTGTATTCTTTCTTTTTCTCTCGCTCTATCATTTTCTTATAAGCATATTCAATATCGTTGTCCCATTTCTCAGCATCAATACTCATATATAACTTATATATATATATATATATGGTCACCCCCCCCCATGATCCACATTTTGCCTCTTGCAAGCAAAAAACACTGGAAAAAACATATGTAAAATGCTTGTTTTTGACCACCTGTTCCAGGATCAGATTCTGATCCTGGAAACTTGGGTCAAAAACAAGCATCATTCTTGATGAGTAGATTAGTCAAAGATTGCGACATTCTTGATGGACAGATGTTAGGCAACTTGAAGCAGATGCTTACAGATGGTTTGTGTGGACAGCCTTCTGGAAAAAAAGTTAGCAGGGAGCAGATGGAACTTATGGAAGCAGCATGCAGAAAGTGCTGTACTGTCCCTAAAATCCAGGCTTTGGAGGCTGAAAGTGCTGTACTGTCCCTAAAAAACCTAAAAAACCATTCCAAAAACAGTCTTGGGCACACAAACCTCCTTCTGGCAAGGAATTTTTGGTTTTTTAGGGACAGTACAGCACTTTTTTTGGTTTTTTAGGGACAGTACAGCACTTTTTTTGGTTTTTTAGGGACAGTACAGCACTTTTTTTGGTTTTTTAGGGACAGTACAGCACTTTTGAGCATCAGCACAGAAAGTGCTGTACTGTCCCTAAAATCCAGGCTTTGGAGGCTGAAAGTGCTGCACTGTCCCTAAAAAACCTAAAAAAAAATCCAAAAACAGTCTTGAGCACACAAACCTCCTTCTGGCAATGATTTTTTGGTTTTTTAGGGACAGTACAGCACTTTTTTGGGACAGTACAGCACTTTTTGCATGCTGATGCTCAAAAGTGCTGTACTGTCCCTAAAAAACCAAAAAAAGTGCTGTACTGTCCCTAAAAAACCCAAAAAAGTGCTGTACTGTCCCTAAAAAATCAAAAATTCCTTGCCAGAAGGAGGTTTGTGTGCCCAAGACTGTTTTTGGAATTGTTTTTTAGGTTTTTTAGGGACAGTACAGCACTTTCAGCCTCCAAAGCCTGGATTTTAGGGACAGTACAGCACTTTCTGCATGCTGATACTCAACAGTGCTGTACTGTCCCTAAAAAACCAAAAAAGTGAAAAAACCAAAAAAAGTGCTGTACTGTTTCTAAAACACAAAAAAAAGTGTTGTACTGTCTTTAAAAAACCAAAAAAAGTGCTGTACTGTCCCTAAAAACCAAAAAAGTGCTGTACTGTCCCTAAAAACCAAAAAATTCCTTGCCAGAAGGAGGTTTGTGTGCCCAAGACTGTTTTTGGAATGGTTTTTTAGGTTTTTTAGGGACAGTACAGCACTTTCAGCCTCCAAAGCCTGGATTTTAGGGACAGTACAGCACTTTCTGCATGCTGCTTCCATAAGTTCCATCTGCTCCCTGCTAACTTTTTTTCCAGAAGGCTGTCCACACAAACCATCTGTAAGCATCCGAGCCAGCGACTCAGCACGATGAGGAGGCACAGATGCCATGATTGGAGCAGAAGGGAGTATCAGGAAGTTACCTCAAATTGAAATGGCTGCAGCAGAGTACACGGAAATTTGATGAGCTTGAGATGCAAGCAGTATGTTAATAGCCTCCATTGGGAGTTGGGCTAATAGTACTTCAGCCATTAGTTACACACTGCGGGGTCAAACTAAGGAGCCAGAGCTGAGACCACACACTGCAGCCATACCAAATGTGGATCATGGGGTTGGAATATCAGAAAGTTGCCCAGCTTTGCAATGGATGCAGTATAGCACAAGGAAACTTAATGAGCTTGATATGCAAGCAGACTCAGGCGTACATGGTCAGCAGGCTTTTTTTTCCTTGCGGCTTGGAAAACTGAGAGAGTAAAAGCAGTCCTAAGGACTGTCCCATAAAAAACTATGGCAAATGCCTCTCACTCATAATCAAGCCAAGTTCATTCTCTTGGAGGACGGTCTCCTCGCTCGCGCTGATCTTGAAGTGCAAGCCTTCGAAGCTGAACACTTCCGATCCTTAGATGGGCAAGAGCAGAAATGACAGCAGAAGGACCCCATAAGAAACTGCAGTTTTCGACTCGATGAAATCGGCCAAGTAGCCACATGGTAGATAACCTACTTTTGTAGGCCATCTGGATGGAGCGATAGGGCTCGGCGTGGCGCTCGTTGCCATGGCTGTTATTATTTTAACAGCCTCCATTGGGAGACGGGCTAAGAGTACTTCAGCCATTCAAATTAAGGAGCCAAAGCTGAGACCATACACTGCAGCAATGCCAAATGTGGATCATGGGGGGGGGTGAGCATATATATATATTTATTTATTTATTGTTCTGGTGTTGAATTAGGATTGAAACGCGAAGCATTTAACCCGAATTATCATTCGGGTTGAATCCTGTGTCTATATTGGTAGTAGGATTTATTGTAGTAAGTCCATTTCCTTTCCAATTTTGATAACCGTGGTTTTCCAACACATCTAATGAACCAATGTCAGCAGTAATCGCGGCATCATCTAATATTGCTATAGGGTCATTCTTGGTTGTTCTGTTGATTACTTCCTGATACAAAGGGTGATGAATAAACAGTAGTAGCATATTTGTTGCCGTGTCTGTTGTTGATTTCTTGTGCAACAGCCGAGCCGAGGGAATGGGACACAATTCTAGTAACGTCTGGATTTTTCCTTAATTCTTCCATTGCGTCTTTATATCTTTCGCTTAATTGAACATTATGAGTAGGAATAAAAAACAAATCTGCAATTACATCATTGACTTTGTGATTTAGTCCCGTTTTAGCACCAGTGCCGCCAATATATCATGTGTTGCCTACTCTTGTTATTCCATTCACATTTGAATAGGCTGCGTCTAAACCCTTGACATCATCGATTTTATTTTTATTTTGAACATTGATTTCTTCAGCATAGCGTGTTTTATGTTTCATTATCTGCTTATCAAAATGTTTATTGAAACCTCCTATTTTGTCTTCCAATGTCTTTTTACAAGTAAGGTCCGGCAGAGCCGGGGGGCGGAAGTTTCAAAGCAGTGAACAACTATAGTTTGGAGAACTGTCCTTGGCCCCTTGCTTCTCTTTCTCTCTGTCTTTTTCTCTCTTTCTCTCTTTCTCTCTTTCTCTCTTTCTCTCTTTCTCTCTTTCTCTTTCTCTTTCTCTTTCTGTTTCTCTGTCTCTTTCTCTCTCTTTCTATCTATCTCTATATCTGTTTATTGATCTATCTATCTACCCATCTTTCTCTGCACTTAAAAGTTGCGATGTTCAATCCCCGAAAGTTGACTTCGCGTACTACTTTCGTACTTAAAAGTTGCGATTTTCGAGCCCCAGCTGCGAAACTGGACTTCACGTACTACTTTCGTAGTTAAAAGTTGCGATTTTCGAGCCCCAGCTACGAAAGTGGACTTCGCGTACTACTTTCGTACTAAAAAGTCGCGATTTTCGAGCCCCAGCTGCGAAAGTGGACTTTGCGTACTACTTTCGTACTTAAAAGTTGCGATTTTCAAGCCCCGGCTGCGAAAGTGGACTTTGCGCACTACTTTCGTACTTAAAAGTTGCGATTTTCAAGCCCCAGCTGCGAAAGTTGACTTCGCGTACTACTTTCGTACTTAAAAGTTGCGATTTATCTATAGATCTACCTATCTATCTACCTCTCTATCTCCTATCTATCTATCTACCTCTCTATTTATTTATCTCTCTATCTCTTTATCTATCTAGCTAGTTATTTGTCTATCTATCTACAAATCTATCTATCTCTGTCTATCTCTGTTTCTCTATCTCTTTCTATCTATTTCTCTAGCTATCTCTATATCTGTTTATTGATCTATCTATCAGTCCATCTTTCTCTGCACTTAAAAGTTGCGATGTTCAATCCCCGAAAGTTGACTTCGCGTACTACTTTCGTACTTAAAAGTTACGATTTTCAAGCCCCGGCTGCGAAAGTGGACTTTGCGCACTACTTTCGTACTTAAAAGTTGCGATTTTCAAGCCCCAGCTGCGAAAGTTGACTTCGCGTACTACTTTCGTACTTAAAAGTTGCGATTTTCGAGCCCCGGCTGCGAAAGTTGACCTTGCAAAAATGCTGCGCCTGCCACCAAATGTGTGCTTGACCTTGCTAAAGTGCTGCGCCTGCCACAAAATCTGTACTTGACCTTGCGAAAGTGCTGCGCGTGCCACGAATTTTGCACTTGACCTTGCGAAAGTGCTGCACCTGCCACAAATTCTGTACTTGACCTTGCGAAAGTGATGCGCCTGCCACGAATTTTGTACTTGACCTTGCGAAAGTGCTGCGCCTGCCACGAATTTGGTACTTGACCTTGCGAAAGTGCTGCGCCTGCCACGAAATCTATACTTGACCTTGCGAAAGTGCTGCGCCTGCCACGAAATCTATACTTGACCTTGCGAAAGTGCTGCGCCTGCCACGCAATTCAAACCTTGCGAAACCTTCGCGCGGCCGTGCCAATGGGCCCGTCTGTTCCGAGACCGTTCTCCGTTTTCCTTGCGCACAGTCCGTAGTGCTGCGCTTGCCACGCCTTGCGAAACCTTCGTGCCAACGTCTCCGAGACCGTTCCGAACCCGTTCCGCGCCTCCGTACAGGCGTCGCAGCCGAGGTGGTTTGCGCAGTCCGGAAGCCCAATTCACGCACAGCGCCAACGTTTTCTGCATCTTGCCATCCCCCAGCTCGCAGAGGGTGACCTTGCGAAAGTGCTGCGCCTGCCACGAAATCTATACTTGACCTTGCGAAAGTGCGAAATCTATACTTGACCTTGCGAAAGTGCTGCGCCTGCCACGCAATTCAAACCTTGCGAAACCTTCGCGCGGCCGTGCCAATGGGCCCGTCGAGACCGTTCCGAACCCGTTCCGAACCCGTTCCGAGACCGTTCCGAGACCGCCTCCGTACAGGCGTCGCAGCCGAGGTGGTTTGCGCACAGTCCGGAAGCCCAATTCACGCACAGCGCCAACGTTTTCTGCATCTTGCCATCCCCCAGCTCGCAGAGAGTGGACGCAGCACCTTGCGAAAGTGCTGCGCCTGCCACGAAATCGATACTTGACCTTGCGAAAGTGCTGCGCCTGCCACGAAATCTATACTTGACGAAATGCGCCTGCCACGAAATCTTTACTTGACCTTGCGAAAGTGCTGCGCCTGCCACGCAATTCAAACCTTGCGAAACCTTCGCGCGGCCGTGCCAATGGGCCCGTCTCCGAACCCGTTCCGAACCCGTTCCGAGACCGTTCCGAGACCGTTCCGAGACCGCCTCCGTACAGGCGTCGCAGCCGAGGTGGTTTGCGCACAGTCCGGAAGCCAAATTCACGCACAGCGCCAACGTTTTCTGCATCTTGCCATCCCCCAGCTCGCAGAGAGTGGACGCAGCACCTTGCGAAAGTGCTGCGCCTGCCACGAAATCGATACTTGACCTTGCGAAAGTGCTGCGCCTGCCACGAAATCTATACTTGACCTTGCGAAAGTGCTGCGCCTGCCACGAAATCTATACTTGACCTTGCGAAAGTGCTGCGCCTGCCACGCAATTCAAACCTTGCGAAACCTTCGCGCGGCCGTGCCAATGGGCCCGTCTCCGAACCCGTTCCGACCCGAACCCGTTCCGAGACCGTTCCGAGACCGCCTCCGTACAGGCGTCGCAGCCGAGGTGGTTTGCGCACAGTCCGGAAGCCCAATTCACGCACAGCGCCAACGTTTTCTGCATCTTGCCATCCCCCAGCTCGCAAACAGTGCTTGCGAAAGTGCTGCGCCTGCCACGAAATCTATACTTGAGAAAGCTATCTACGTGTTAAGCTGGCTATATGTCAAAGCTATCTATCTGTCATGCAAGCCTATTGGAAAGCTATCTATCTGTCAAGCTAGCTATATGTCAAAGCTATCTATTTGTCATGCAAGCCTATTGGAAAGCTATCTATCTGTCAAGCTAGCTATATGTCAAAGCTATCTATTTGTCATGCAAGCCTATTGGAAAGCTATCTATCTGTCAAGCTAGCTATATGTCAAAGCTATCTATCTGTCAAGCTAGCTATAAAGCTATCTATTTGTCATGCTAGCTACCTGTCATAGCTATATGTCAAAGCAGCTAGCTCATTTAGTTCCAGTACTACGGAAGTTTCTTGTTAAACTTCCTTTGATGATTAAAAAATACATCTTCTATTAAATCCTTACCTGCTGTATATGCTTTATCACTTGCTACACCTGCCATCATTTGCGTCGGCGTCCTGCCTTCTATAGCACCTAATAATAATTGTCGTCCAATCATATAATAATAATTATATTATAATTTCTATTGTATATTACATTTATGAGTGACAGATTAACATATAAAAAAAACTATGTTGATAGTGCCTACAGATTGCAAGAAAGTAATTCTACCAGCGATTTTATTATAGAACTTGACCAAAACTTTGAAATTCCACCAAGAACAAAAATGTTCGTGACAGAGTGTTCATTCAGCACTCCGTTTTATACAACAGAGAAAGGGTTTTACGAACGCTTCTATATTATGTTGTATAATAGTTCCAATGTCTTATTAAGAAGCACTGCCGTTGATGTATCCGGTGAAATTTATTATGCCAATCAATTATCATTTAAAATACAATCAGAATTAAACGCGGCATTTAATGATATTGCACCTGACTTATTCTTAACAGTATATGGACAAAGCGAACGCAAAATGGAACTTAAATTAAATGACCCTCTAACTTACAAAATCAAAATACCTACAGATGAAGAATTAGAAACTTATGTAAATGGCGAATGGAACAGAGGACAGTTTGAATATGACAATTTAAGACCAAAGTCTATTAACTATTTATTAAGTAATTATATTGTCTACGAACCTGCGTCATCTTGGTTAAGTGGATACTTCAATTTAGTTCCTTTTCAAAATGTATATATTAACTCACCTCAACTAAGCGACTACAAATATTCAGCACCTAATAATTTTAGTAGTTCAGTAATAAAAAAAGTTCAAATTAACCAACAACTAGGCGGAGTCATTAGCGACTACACCTCTCCCATATATGCAGATTTTATTGATGTAGGCGGTAAAAATATTAAGAGATTACACTTTAAAATTACAACTTCCAGAAACGAAGTTATTGATTTTCACGGGGTACCCATACAGTTTAGTCGTTTATTTCAATTAGATTAGTCTTATTCATATTTTACAACCTTGAAAAAGCATTTAAAAGTATATTAAGGTATATATGTATATAGGGATGCCGGACTATTCAATTGCGCAAATTTACAAAGTATGGAATAATGGATACAATCAATGCTACATAGGAAGCACAACAAATAACTTGAAGAAGAGACTGGAAGGACATAGAGCAGAATATACCAAATACAAAAACGGAAAATGTAATTATATATCAGTGTTTTCCTTGTTTGATGAATATGGTGTGGAAAATTGTAAGATTGAATGGGTTGAAGATTACCCGTGTAATAGTAAGAAAGAACTAGAAGCGAGGGAGGGCAAACATCAGAAAGAAACCGATTGTGTTAATAAACGTGGAGCAGGAAGAAATAAACAAGAGTATTACGAAGACAATAAAGAAACAATATTACCTAAATGTAAAATATACAGAGAGGAACATAAAGAAGAACGAAAAGAATATGATAAAGAAAGATATGAAAACAAAAAGGATGAAATAAATGAACAACAAAGACAATATAGACAAGACAATTTAGAATATGTAAGAGAAATGGATAAACAAAATTATTATGAAACTAAAAGAGCCAAACGACTAACCAAATACACCTGCGACTGTGGCGAGACTTTAAGTCATGGAAGCAAAGCAAGACACGAAAAAAGACAGCACCATTTACAATATTTAAAAACATTAGAAGATACTAACTAAGAATATTATTATTAATATCAAATTATTAATATTAATATTTCTCAATTTGTCCATATAGACAAAATATATAAAAGAAAAAATATAGACAAAACATATAATATATTATATATGTCAGAAGTTGAACCTGAAATTACTAATACAATTGAAGCAGACGAGCCAGTAAATGAATTACCACCAATTGAAGAAGAAGCACCAAAGGCAGAACCAACAATAGAACCAACACAAGAAATAAAACCTGTAGAACCTCTTATAAACAACTCAAAAACTCAAGCGCGCAATGAAAAGAAAATAACCTGTCCAAAATGTGCCAAAACTTTAACACTAAAATCATATAGATACAGCCACGAGCGCAATTGCCAAGGACCATTAGAATCTAAACCAATTAAATCAATCAAACCAAAAGCAGTTCCAATAGCAAAACCCCAAAGGATAGATCACGCAGTAGCGTACAACGAAGAAATTCAACAACCACAACCGCAACAAAGTAATATAATAGCGAACACCCCGCCCCCAAGAAGAACGCAACCACAACCGCCTGCAAACCCGCTACAAAATATAGCACAGCATTACCAATTATTGCAAAATGAATATTTGAGACAGAAGCAAGAAAAATACAATGCATTAAATAAAGGTATATTTGGTTCAAGAAAAAAAAAGATAGAATATAATTATTTTATAACCTACTATATAATAATTATGTTTTCAACATTATCATTGGATGGCTCAAGCAGAATTATAGCAAGTGAATTAGTATTAATAAATTCAACAGAACCATCAACCTTAAGCAGTGTTTATGCTACAAAGCAAGAATTAGCAGATACAACAGGCGCATTGGGTGGCGGTTATACTACTGAAGAAGTTGATGCTCTTATTTCAGCACAGAAAAATAAGATAGATGCCAATATTTTAGATATTACTGAATTAAACGCAACATCAACAACAATGTTTGACGAACAAGTAAATCAAAACACAACAATCACAAGCAACCTTAATAATATAACAGCACACGGATTAACCATAACTTCAATACTACCGACCATATCCGCAAATACAATTAAACTTGACACAAATGCTAATAATATTAGTTCTAATACTTTTTTAATCAGTAATTTAAATGCTACAATCACTTCAAACTTCAATACTATTAGTTCTAATACATTCTTAGTAGAAAATTCCAATAATACAATCACTTCAAACTTCAATAATAAGTTCAAATTCTTCACTAATAACAGGACACGGAAACACAATATCAACAATTTTAGCAGATGTATCAACATTATATACAAACGATACTAATTTATTCAATACAAATACTGCATACAGCAATACATTTGCTTCAATCATATCAGACAACACTACACAAGATTTATTAATAACTGAAAATTCAAATACGATTAATAGTTTAATATCAGCAGATTTACAAAAGTTAGATAAAACAATCACAACTGCACAAACAGTAAACTCTCCACTAATAATTAGTTTAACAGATAATACTAATCCAATTTTTAGAATTCAAGATGCCGTAAGTAACCAACGCTTAGAATTTAAAAGAGGTTGTCAGTTGGACTCGTATCAAGGTTTAACAGGCGCTACACCTTATAGATTATGGCTAGGATGGAATACGGGAGATGTTATTATTGGAAGACCTAATAATGCTTCAAGAATTACAATTAATGGTAATGTTCATACTTCATACAATTTTGCTCAAGCACACGGAACTTCATATTTTGAAGGTGCTGTTTATATGAAAGGTAATTTATTTACAAATAATGATTTTTCAACAGATATTAAAACTAAAATTGATAATTTAGACAATGCATTAACTCCATATTTAGAAACACACACACCCGCGGCAACAGAAGGTTTTTATATTCATCATCCCAATTTTCTTGCTTGTAGTATTGGCGATATTACAAATTCTTCTAACCAATATTTTATGTGCGATGGTGCAGTATCTAAAACCATTTTCAATAAGCCAGTTGATATATTGGGTGATGTATATACAAACGGCGATTTAACAATGGTTTCTGGTAAGAAAGTTGAAGTCAATCAGGTTCAGTCAGTATCGGGAAATACTTTATTATTACAAAATTCACCGAGTGGCAATGTTCAATTTGGCAACACATCAAAACTAATAATTGATAATGCTGAAATGTATCTTGATACAAACGATTTAATAATTAGGAATAGCAACACTTCAAACTCTATTAATTTGGTTGTTGGATTATCTTCAACATATGCTGATAATAAAATTATTTTAAATAGTGGTAGCAATAGCGAATTACGAGGCGACTGGACTATTGACGGTGATATGACTTTTGGAATTGCTCATAAAATCAATTTGAGACATTTAAATAGTGATGCTGTTTTAAGATTAGAAGCATCAACAACTATTGATAGTTATATTGATGGCACTAAATATTTGCAATTGGATGATACTCAATTTTCATCATTTAACGGATTTAATTTAAGTAGCGATAAGAGGCTGAAAGATAATATAGAAGATGTAGAAGACGATACTATAAATATGGTAAAAAAACATTAAGATTAAACATTTGTTAAAAATCAAAAAACTAAAAAGACTGAATTAGGATGGATTGCTCAAGATGTTCAACAATACACAAATCCTAAATACAATATTGTAAATGATTCAGGAGAATACTTAACGATGTGTTATGACAGAATGGCTTGTATTAGTTGGGATGCTTTATCAAAACTAATCCATCGCGTAGAATATTTGGAAACTAAATTATTGAAAAAGAAAAAATCTAAATAATTAATAATATTAAACAACATAATATTATTAAGTATTTCATTTCGTGAGCTTGTCAAGTAGTTCTTGAGGGTTTTTAAGTTCATCAATATCTATATTTTGTTTTTCTATGTATTCCTTTATGGCTTTCTGACGATATGCCTTTTTGCTTTGTTCAATTTTATTTTCCATCCATCCATCTTTTTGTAGGTTCTTAAGATAATACAAGCGGTTGTATATAGCCATCTGTGTTTGTATCTCTTCCATTGTGTAGTCATCCGGGTTCAAGTCCTTAGTAACATCATGATATTTTGATAATCTGGGCATTCTGTTAATATATTATTAACACAGTATTTCTTTAAATAAGTTTTACATAAAATATAATTATATACTATAAATTATTATTAAATAACATTTCAAGAAAAAACGCATTTAAATAAATATTGACACTATAAAATATATAATATAAATATTATTATGACATCAAAAGCTGTAAAAAGAAATATTAACTCTTTAGAAAGCAAACTCGAAAGGAACAAGGGGAATTTATCAACACAACAAAAGGCAAAGGTTAGAGACATTATAGGATTATACACCGACAGGAAAATATCACAATACACAACAGCGGAGAAGATAGTTAATGATTTCATAAAGGCAAAATCAGAGGATGAAAAGAGCAAGGCAACTCAAAAATATGACCAGGTTATGAACACATATGAAGAGAGAGAACCACTAAGCGAAAGAATGAAAAAGAACAAACAGGAGAACATAACAAGAGGGCACAAAACAAAACCCAGAGATTACACAATCGGATTTCGTTTTTTTACTATGAGTGGATATGGAGCACATAAGGTAAAAGCATCGTTTAAAGACATTGAAGGCGGGACATATTATCCCATGCATTTTGATGATAAGCATGCGGGAGTGAAGACTGGAAGATGGATAGAGGAGTTAGTCAAGAAGAGAATATTTAGACTGCATGACAAAAACCTTTTTAAGAAGGTTATTAAAACACTGGCACAAGATGACGACATCGCTAGGCATTACAAGACAATGAAGCACTATATAGATGCAGTAGTCATTTATGATGCCGACACGGTAGAAGGAGATATTAAAGATTATGACCCTAAAAAGAAGAACTTAAAAAACGCAAATAATATTGGTATTTTTCATAGATATATGGAAACAGAACTCGACCCAGAATATTGCACTTTTGAGGAAGCCATTAAGGTAAAGCATTATGTTGAAAACGAATGTTGGATTAACACATTGAATGATTTTTACGGACAAGACAAGAACATGAAGAAGATGACCAGAGAAAGTATTTTGAAACTCATAGACAAAACAGACGAGGAATTCAAAAACCATGGTGCTTCAATAGAAGACATGAACAAGGTATTTAAAGAGTATGCCATCACCGCCAGAATTTTCGATATTGTAGGTAATTTGAGTTTTACATTTGACCCACCAAAAAGAAACCACAATATCAAAACATTCTACGCATTAATAAAGAATGACCATATATATACATTAAATAAGGACTTGAAACAATTGAAATCAAATTTAGGAATAAAGAAAGAGTATAATATCAATGTTAATGCTTCTACCGACTTTTATTTAAATCATAGAGAGGAACCCATTAAATGCATCATGATTGAAGAGCTGGATGACATATTAAAACACACCGAACAGGACGAATACACAATGATATATACACGCAATGATTTGGCGAAAATGTATTATCAAGCAAAGCAGGCGGGATATGACCCGAAAATCAAATTTAGTGCGTGTATCATTTCGGAGCTGATGTTTCAATTCAAGATTAAGAAAAGAATAATTACATACAGGATAACAACACAAAATTTGATTGATGCCTTCAATGCAAGTATAACAGTAGAAACTGAAGACACCTATAATAGGATGTCAAGAGCGATGTTTGAATTCAATAAATCATTATTTAATCCACTGCATAAATCTTATTATAATGACATTGATGTAGAAATTTTAAACACATGCAGGACAGTAGCACCCGCTGGTAAATTTCATTACTTTTATCATAGTAATGAATTACATATAGAGATTGACCAGAACAAAGCATACACACATAATTTAACTAAAATCGTGAAAATTCCAGTGTTTAAACAATTTGACATTTGGATGCCTTATGATTGTGGTAAACATGATTTTAATAACATGGGAGAATTATGTTTATTCTTAGTTAAGTTTACTGGAAAACAAACATCATTATTTTTTTAATAAACAATATAATTTAGTATATGGCATGTTTTTAGGAGAGTTTATTGACGAAGTCGAAATTTTATATTTTAAAAAGCCTTCTTCGATTTATGAAGTAGATTATAAAAGTATAGTTGAGAACCTATGGAAGACTAACATATCAAATAATTTAGGTGAAGACATCAAGGTTAAGAAGTTGATTTCGAATGTAAATATCGGATTGTTAGAAAAGGGAACTAACAAGTCTCAGAAGAGCTTAGTATTTGATACATTAAGTGAAGCATTGTATCATCAAAATCTGTATGGGGGAAGAATTAATAAGATTAGTGGATTTTATGATGATAAGGTTTTGACAGAGATGACAGATGAATATATTAAAGAATTAGAAAGGAACATAGGCGAGGGATGGGTTTTAGAATTTAAGGCTCATGATAATGATGATGATAGGTACCGGAATTCTGATGATGGTACATATAAATTTTGGAAAAATAACATGCATTATCACAATCATTGTCGTGAATGTTATAAAATTATAGATGGTAAAAAATACGATATCAAAAACGTTGAGAAAGAATCAGAAGTCAAATATTACACATTGACAACGACACATAAACAAGACTTAACCAATGGCTTTAGGTATATTAAAGAGCTACTCATGCAACGACATAATTTTAAAATGCATAAAGATTATAAAACATTGAAAAACAACAATATCAATGTGCATAGTGTTAAAACCGATGCCTTCATTATTGATAGGAAAAATATTGACAAGGCCAAAACATTGATTAAGTTTTCAACCAAAAGGGGAGGATGGAGAGCTGAAGATAATAAACAAGTATCACCACCAAGCGATATATACAAAATTAAGGTTAATGAGTTATCAGAAATTCCGACTTACAATAATGTAAAAATTCGTGTTAAAGACGAATACGACACCAAAAGCATTTGTGAGCAAATTGTGTCATGTAATCCGGTGTTGATAAAAGCAAAACTGGCTGGAAGCGGCAAGAGTTATATAGGCGAATATATGAACAATCTAGGTTATAATGTGTTATTCGTATGTTCTAATAACAAGCAGAAGCAAGAAACCGAAGCCGACGCCATAACATTAAACAATTTTTTTAGCATCCCAATAGAAGCTGGAGAAAGACTACCGACATTTGACCATTCTGATTATAATTGTATTGTGTTTGATGAGCTAGGTATGGTAGGTAATTATATTTTGAACAGAGTTAGGGAGTTTAAGGATACGCATCCAGAGAAGATAATTATAGGAACTGCTGACGGGAAGCAGTTGAAACCTATAGCTGATTTAACTAACACCCAGGACCACGAGACATATTTAAACAACTGTCTTAATCAAATATTTAAATATAAGATTTATCTTAAGATATCTAAGAGACTTAAGACAGAAGAAGATACAATTAAATTGAATGATATATATAATAACATTTGGAAAAGTAAACTGCACTTCAAGGAAATAGTAAATAAACATTTTGAAACTACAAGCGACATCATGGAAGGAGAGCATAACATAGCCTATACTAATGCTAGGTGCAAATGGGTGAGCAAAACCGTAAGAAATAATTTAGGAAAGACAGATAAATATGAAATTGGAGAGCATGTGATATGCAGAGTTTATAAAAAAAGAAATGGGGCAGGTGTTTAATGTAAATATTACTTATGAAATTATTAGTATTGATGATTGGAAAGTAGAAATCCAAGATATCAAAAGTAAAACTATATTCATGACAAACACCACGACTTTAGACAAGTACTTTATACATGCGTATTGTGCTACATGTCATTCGTCTCAAGGGGCTTCTCTAGATAAAAGCATTACTATACACGAATGGGATACATCACATTTGGTCAGCCGTGAGTGGATTTGGACAGCGATTACAAGGTGCAGAGATATCAATAAAGTCAAGTTTTTCAAAGCAGACATAGACGATACTGATTTAAATGAAGCACAAGTAACCAGATATTTAGAACATAAAATTAAACAGTATAAATTACAAGACATGAAAGCAGAGAGAGAAATAGACAACAAACAATATATTGATGTCAAATGGTTATTTGACAGGCTTAATACCAGATGTAATAAATGCAGTTCAGATTTTGACATAGAAATAAATAATGGAGTAATAAATAGTAATATGACAGCCCAACGCAAATGCAATCTGTATGCACATGAAAAAGACAACTGCGAAGCGTGGTGCAGATATTGCAATTGTAGTGCTAAATAAATTGGTCTAAAGAAATGATACTTAAGATAAATATAGTTATTATGGGTGAAAATAAGTATAAAAAAGGACAAATTTATAAGATAGTCAGTCCTGATTTCAGTATGTGCTATGTAGGAAGCACTACCGAAGGTTTAAGCAAAGACTTGCGCGACACAAAGCAAGTTATAACTACAAACAAAAATATGGAAAGAACAAATACTGCTCATGCTTCAAACTATTCAATGAATTCGGTGCTGATAATTGTAAAATCTATTGGATTGAGGATTATCCATGCAATAGTAAAAAGGAACTGGAAGCACGAGAGGGGTTTCATATTCAACACATGGAATGTGTAAATACGAATGTGGCCGGACGACCAAGGAGTGAATGGCATAAGGAATACAGAGAGAAAAACAAAGAACGACTGGATGAATATTATAAAGAATGGAGTGAACATAACAAAGAACATTTACAAGAGTATAGAAAAGAATATAGAGAAAACAATATAGAACATATGAAGGAGAAAAGCAAACAATGGCGAGACACACACAAAGAACACAAAAGAGAAACTAATAGATTATACAGAGAGAGAAACAAGGAAATATTGAGGGAGAAGGAGAAAATTCCTTTTAACTGCGGTTGTGGTTCAACTGTTCAAAAAACAGAGAAAGCACGACATGAAAAAACCAAGAAACACCAAGAATGGCTACAACAACAAGAGCAACCAGAACAAGAACCAGAAGAAAATTAAAATATATTCTTTAGTATAATGAGCAATAGTAAAGAAGATATAATTAGAAATGTTTATTATGATAAGGGAGGCTTCGGGTCAAAGAACCGCACTTTACAAGAAGCAAGAAAAAAGGATAACACAATAACTATAAACGATATTAATGAGTTTTTTAGGAAGAATGTAGAACAGAAAGCCAAGCCAAGAGGACATAATTCATTTGTAGCTCCTAACGCATATTATGAGTTTCAAATTGATTTATTTTTCATTAATGATATCCCTAAACAAAAAATGAAAGTTGGCATGACGTGTATTGACATATTTTCTAAGTATATGGTTGTTGTCCCGCTTATGTCAAAACAGCCAGCGGACATGTTAGCAGGACTGATGGAATGTATTAACAAAAATGGATGGAAAACCCAAACTAATTTATATTGACGACGAAGGAGCTTATAACAATCAAAGTGTTATAGATTTCTTGAAGGGTGAAAAAATAGAGTTGCACAGATCCAGAGGACACCCAGCATTTGCGGAGAGGGCAATAAGGACGTTTAAAGATAGCTTGTATAAGAGGGTTGAAAACGATGAGAAAAAAGGAAAGGCTATTCAATGGACAGACTACATACACGAGATTATATTAACTTATAACAATGGAATAAAGCACACTTCGCACGGCTTAACACCGTCAGAAGCAAGAAAGCCTAAACACCAATTAGAAGTGAGTTTAAATTTAGGTATGAAAGCCAAAAGAAATAGAGTTTATCCAGATTTAAATGTAGGAAATGAAGTTAAGATATTCAGGAAAAGGAGACCAAATGAAAAGGAGAGAGTAGGAGTATGGACTAAACAAACCTACAAAATAGCAAAGATTGAAAAGAAGTTAGGACAGGAATATTATTATATTGAAAATTATGACAGGGCATTTTTGAGACATGAGTTATTAAAGGTATAAATTTATTTCTTGTAAAAAAGTATTTAAAGAAATAAAAACTATATATATTATAATAGAAATGGTGGAAACCGAAATCAATAATTATATCAATAAAAAATGCTATGATTGTTGCCACTTTAAAAAAGAAAATATGGAATTATATAAATTGAATTTACCTAATGGAATAGTTAATAATATTATTGATTATTCAATGGATGAAGAAGATGTATGTAGAACGTGTAGAAGATGGAGACGATATCAAAATATAATAGAAAATTGTTTGGCGTTTAGAAATATAGATGAAAGAAATGTTGAAGATGAAATATTGATATTTTTAACTGTGTACGAAAGACCACCTTACGATTATGTTAAACAGTTTCTTAAAATCAGTAAGAAAAAGTATGAAATGATTAATGACATATTATGGATGTTGATTTATTATAGTAAACCCGGCGTTGATGTAAAAAAAGTCATAAAATCATATATTGAAAGTGAACAGTTTAATGTTAAAAATACAGTGAGAGATATTAATCTTATTTTTAAAATGATGTATGAAAGAGGTAAGATATATCAACTAAATTATTATCCTGAACTTAAATTATAATCATAATATAATAATAACATGTAAAGTATTATATGTTATAATTATATTTCAATATGTAATTTTATTTCTTGTAAAAAAGTATTTAAAGAAATAAACACTATATATATTACAGTGGAAATGTTATTAAATTATTCAAAGTGCGAATGTTGTACAACTAAAAGGAATGATGTTAATATAACATTGTATAAGTTATTACCTGCCAATCTGTGTAGTAAAATAAGTGAATATGATGTATATTGTAATCAATGCTGTATAACAAGAGACCTTGAAAAGTTTTTTGTTGAAGAACATAAGGATAAGGGATATACAAAGTTTCAATTACAATTGAAATTCTTTATGAGATATCAAAAAACGATTTCCTGTATGTTTTTACCATAAAATTGCTAGAAAGTCATTTGAAAAAGAAATTGATGAGTTCTTTAATAATAAAGATTTAATTAAGAGGTTTGGAGGGGCAAACGCAGTTAAACCATATAAAGCATTTGTTAAAACATTTCGAGACATGTTTGAAGCGATTGATTGGCATTTATTAAGTAAAGATAAAATAAACGAGGTCTTGAATGAATTTAGAATAACTAAATATCATGTATGGTCTTACTACAACACTAAATATCAAGTATGGCTACTAGTTAATTTGTTTTTCTGGGAATATATTTATTCAATAATAGGAAAATACAATATCAAATATATAGACATTGGTGATATTGATAAATATGTAGATTACATATTTGAAGACATTTTTCCTGACTATAAATGTAACCCATAATTCTTAATCATACTATAATAATAACATTTATACCCTTATATGTTATAATTATAATGTAAGTATAGCGTTTTATATATTGAAGATAAAATCCTACAAGGAGCACCACGCCTAAACAAATATATGATATAAAAGTGATGAAACGAAGGAGGGGAGTGATGTTGTTGCTGTTCTATTTTTTGTCCGAGAAATGGACAAATCGTTTTTAGACAGTTCGATTTTTTTTTGATGACATTTTTTGTTGCAATATATTTTGCAAAATTTATTTTTTTGAAATGGATGAGGTGAGGAGATTGAGGAAATGACATTTTGAAGGGTAGTTGGTGAAATGAATGAGGCGAGGAGAAAGGAGAAAAGGATGGCGAAAATTTTGGAAAAAATATGATTAAAAAAAAAAAAAAACGGATGAGATGGACAGAAAGGAATGTAGAAAAATGATGAAAACGAATAAGGGTAGAAGGTGGAAGATGAAAAAAAATGTAGGGGGGGTGTATGTATGAAAGCAATTTATTGCTAGGCAAGGCCCCCGACTACTAACTCATCCCTCACTCCTATTCGTAAATGTGCCTTAGTTGGTGTTTTTCGGCCCCAAATCGCCCAATACTATGATAGAACTGGCCAAATCTACAGCAAGTCTAAACGAGCAAATCGACCACTGACCCCAACTCGTCATATTGATTAGGGGACAGTAAAACAAATAACAAATAATGAAACAATACTAAATCAGTACTAAACCGAGACTAAACCAATTTTAAACCAATTAGAAACCAGCACAAACAAATGGGAAACATGACATATATAATATATATATACACATAATTATATATATATATACATGTATCGCCCGAAACTGCTGAAATTCGCCACTCGGGAACCGGAAAGGGGGCCGGGACCCCACTTTGAGGAGGACAGTAGCAGAACCTTGCCTGGTGCCCTAAGGCACTCTTTGAACATTGTTCCGCGCGCAGGCGAATATGTTTCTTGGGGCTGCGTATTTATGAGGGGAAGTGATTCCTCGAGGCTGGTTCCGCATGCTTGCAATAATTCCCTGCAATGCAGGGAGCCCATATTTGAGAGATAAGCCATATAGGTGACTCACACAGCAAGCGCTGATGCTCAGGCGCGGGCGATGGTCTCGTACAGGCCCCGCAGGAAAAGGAAGACCTTCCAAAGTAACCACGGCCTCACCATCAATCTTTCCAAATACACGTGTTCTGATCCAAGATATCAGCATACAAGTAAAAACTCACCTCTGCATAGAGAACAAACATAAATGTTGAAAGCACGTTGAAGCTTGCGAATTTACTGTAGTGCCAAAGCCTGAATAATTGAGGGTTGTGCAAAACCTATGTGCCCGCTCCTGTTACTTTTAGCACCTTGCGCTCACCCTTGCGCCTTCTTGCGTGCCCCACACTGCTCAACATCTGCGTTTTGTTTTCGGTTGCACTGCAGCCTTGATGGTCGGCTCAAGTAGGGTTAGGACATGTTAGGCACAGGCTTCTTTTAACTGGAAATCGCCCATGTGGGCAACTGGCGGCATGCCATAGAACTGCCCAGTTAGAACTTGCGCCTAACTTGCGCTAAGCTTGCGCCTGAACCGGGGCCAAAACTTCAGGCAAGCAAGGACAAGCTGCCTACACAAGCAATCAAAGTACCAAAGTAAGTAGACAAGCCGCAGCAAAGGACAGCGGACAAACCACAAGTCCGAGCAAAGGACAGCAAAGGGCGATAAAACACACACGCATGCTTCCAAGTCTTGTCTCGGAAGTTAAGAAAGTGTTAAAGCTCCAGCTCCATAAAACCTTGCGCTCGCCCTTGCGCCTGATTGCGCTCCCCACTTGAAAATGATGCAAAACACAGGTACAGAAACTAGAAAGTCTGATGGGGGTTTTGCACGAACCCCAATTAAGACTGGGATCCCCAAGCAAAGGACAGTTGTGGTGAGCTCGTTATACTCCATCTCATCCATGAGCTCGCTATAACATTGGCAGATCGAACCAAGGATTTCCTTTTTGCCAGCTTCCGTGGAAAAATGATCGACCCCCTAGTGAAGGATGCCTTTTTGAGGGGGGTCGCCAATTCTCTCACAAAAGGCGGCAAAAAAAGACCCCCCCCCTCGATTGAACCCCGAGCCCGAAGACGGCCGCCTGCTTCCTCTTCAGTATCCGCCGCGCTTGGAGCAGCGCCCGCGGGTTGCTGCCAAAGGCGCTCCTCGAGTCGCCGCTTTGGCGGCTGGGGATGGCAACTCACCCATGGAGTTGGTTGGCAACCCAAAAAAGGAACCAAACTTCTAGTGGTTACCACCAACAATCGGTTCCAAGCTTTTACTGTTTAGCAACATGGCTACCAAACCCAAAAAGTGACCTAAAATATGCAATATCGTGGAAGACCCCAGAGGGCCTTTCTCTTTCGCACCATGCGCTCCTGCCCAGACCGAAAGCCCAAGCCAAGTTGCTCGATTTCTTTGCGGTTGGGCACGCACTTCCCACAACACCCCTTTTCCTTGAACTGACATCGGAATGGATGAGTAACCCCATGTCCTCATGGCAGTTTGGTGACCAATATCATCCGCCTGCGGCAGATGGTGAAAATTGACGGACTCGCCCAAATTAACATAGAACCGCCCGAAAAGCATATGGCTGTGGCTCGAAAACATGTGCCAAAATACCTCGGTACATGAAACAAAGACTAAAACCCCAGCTGTTTGATTTTGAGCCACACCTATATAATACTGTGGATGGACAAAATCCTGAACCACCCAAGAAGCCCTACAATGATGACAAATACCAACAAGCAATGGTCTCCCATGGTTTCAAAGTGGTGCGAAATGGATTTTGTAATCAACAGCATTTACAGGAATCTCCTTTTGTGTCCCCATCGTGGCTTCCATGGGCCGCCTTTCCTTGAAGGGTTTTGGACCCCTTGCCTTGAGGGGCGAGGCACCAATTGCGCTTTTTGAGTGAAAGTAGAAATGGAACTCGATGCCACTTTTTTCTTTTTCAATTCCATTCTTGGGGCGAGGGTTCCGGGTTTATTTGCAGGAACCCGGCTATGGCCCCGTGCAAACAAGCTGTTTTTTTCAGGTTGGTGGGGGAAAACATATTCCCGAAAAATCCAAAGTGAAAGACCCCAGCCAATAGCATTTAAGCATAAGCGTCCTGGTCTTTGAAAGGATAGTCATGATGGTGTTCACCGACGTCTTGTCCACATCCTGGCGATGGACGGTCATTTTCAGCTGTGTGTCCAAGCTCCCCGGAGCCAAACACGTATCAACCTTTGGCTGCTTAATGGGAATCACACATACACGCACACACACGCACACACATCCACACGCGCATTTTACTTTCTGCTGGTGAGTGGGAAACAACACACACACAGACACACACACACACAGACACACACAGACACAGACACAGACACAGACACAGTTTCCCAAGAAGTTCAAGGTTCAAAATCCATTGACGCATGTCTCAACATTAACAACGTAAACCCACTTGGCACCTGTTTCATGTTTCTTGGTGGTCTTCAAAGGACATCCACAAAATCAACCATGGTGTGTCTCAAAACAGGGAAACCTCTTAGTGGCTGGTTTCCGGTTGCCCCAACTGGGTCACCTTTCTAGGCCCCCCAAAATTGGCGCGAAACTTCTCCGAACTCGACTTCCAAGATCACAAGTTTATCCTGGGCTGCGCAGCCCCCATTGGAAGAGGCTTTGGTGCTTCGATTTGTCTTCCAAAGTGAGTTCTTCCAGCCGAACCCCATGAGAGGCCCCATGCGGTTGAGGCCCTTCAGAGGCCTTTTGCAGCCGACCAAGACGATGAGCGCTGGTCTCACTTGACTCAATTGAGATCTCCATGACAAGTTTCGAGCGATTCTGACGACCGTCCTTCTCGAATCGGGGAAGGTCTGGAATCCAGGGGGCTGGACTGATCAGAGCCCGATTCAGGCAAAGAAAGTGTTGTTTTTTGCTTGTCCCATGACTCGCCAAAGTCCAAACAAGGGCGCGAATTGACTTGTGGTTCGATGGCCGAATAGCTTATTGCGTGGACTGCTTTTTGACCACCTTGTTTTTTCCATCCGGCTGGCAGCTCCGCTCTTTTGAGCGGCAGCTCGCAATTGGCTTGATATAGTCGACGCCCGACAAATCGTCAGTACAAGGCTGGGTAAAAACAAAACACGTGATACCATTCCTCCCTGGCTGCTTGCATCATAGGCATCAACCATCCAGTCGGATTCGGATGCGATAAAATAATGTGCGCCATTGGCAGCACCTAGCGACGGGGCTTCGTGACTGATCAGAAGATCCGAGGCAGGAGCCTTAATCAACCAAGGGTTCTTAAGTTTGACGCTCTATTCGTTGCTTCCACCTTTGCGAATGAACATTGCCCCCCCCCCCCCAAAAAAAAAAAAGAATAGAAGGAGAAACAAGCACACTGTTGTTTGAAGACGTGTTAAATGGGAGGTGGGTCTTCACAAATTCGCCACACACATCGTCCAGTCTCATTTTTTTTTCAGGTGCTTAAGACTTACGTGCCTGCAGAAGCATTCAAAGGATGTTCAGGAACCCAACCCGACGCTTGGCTTATCGTCCCGTAGAGCATCACCCTCGAGAGTTGCAAAGGGCGAAGCGGCCGGGTTGATACACCACCCGTCCCTCAAAGGGTTTAGTTATAGGAAAATCTACAGGAATTTGCCCAAAATACCCTAAATAAGCTGTTTTCTTGTAGAATTTCCTGTAACCCCACCCTTTGAATCCCAGGTGCCAAGCGGATCTTGTCCATATATCTCAGCCGCGCGCCCCCAAACATCACATGAGTCATAATCACAACCCGGTATTAAAACGGTCTACCCAGCACCAATGTAAGGAACTACAAAGGCGGCCGCAGCTATTTGTGGCTGGGATTCTCCCTTGCTAACCTTCACTTACCGGGGTTTTGATGGTGGCTCACATGTTTAGATGATGGTTCCACCTTTCGTGAACCTCAACATGTGCAACAGATTTCAAGGCTGCTTTCTTCTGGGCTGGGAGATTGCCAACCGCAACACTGGCTGCATGCAACACATATGCTGTGGCACCAGTACTGCCCTAATAAAGGCCTCATCATCTGAAAAACCAACCGCACCCGGCAACAAGGTACTTACACTTTAACTTACTCCGGAAAGCCCCGCAATTTGATAGTAGAACTGAGCCCCATTCACGCCTACTCACCTCAGCTTTTGCCGCCAAGTGAAACTCATTCAGCCCCAATGTGAACCCTGAGATATGAGTCGAACCATCGCACCTCGGGATCTTCCGGTTTTGCGGCGAGCACTTTCTGCTTGGCGCCTTTTAGCGCCCAGTTCTTCGATCTCAAACCGGTCACTTGGGAGGCGAGCGGGCGGTCTTCGCGGCGAACCACACGCTGGAGATGGCAAAGGAGGAAAGGCATAGCTGCAGAATAGCGTAGGTGTTCCTCCATGCAGAGATGGTCTGATTTTTTACGACTTTATGGTGAAACTCCGTATGGGTTTGCCCCATTAGGAGGCTCATGACTATGGCTTCCCATAACGGTCGTTGGTGTTTACGTTTGGGAAGCGAATCAGAAACCGTTGGGGTTCTGAACGGTGGAGCCAGACGCGGATTCATTGCAACCATCCATACCGCCATTTGCTTTAACTCTCTCAAAAAAACAAAAACAAACATACAATAGTGATAGATATCCTCTAAAACCAACACGGGAAAACAAACAATATTAGGCAAATGTATGCGTCCATGTATGAACCCCTATAGGGGTTCATACCTAGTATGAACCCCTGGTATGAACCCCTAGTTTATGGGTTAATTAATCGCTAGTTCTGGCTTACTTATGGGACATCAGCCCCGAACTAGCATCCAAAATTAATTCTCATGGGGTGGATGGCAAAATGCAAACGAATCTCTTCAACGCCCAATAGCGATAGATCCCCGCTAAAACCAACAGGGAAAAATGCAAGCTATCAAGCAAATTTAAGCACGGTGTGGCAAAACGAATCTGCTCAGGTTCCCCAACCAAAAAGACAGCCAAAAATATGGCAAAACGGGAAACCGGCCTTTGTGGGCTTCCTCTACCAAAGAGACAGCCAAACCTATAGCAGTGGCTCAAAAAAGTGGTACCAAAGTGGCACCTTGGTAAATGGAGCCAAAGACAAAAACCCGCGTAACCCCAGCTCTTTAACTTTGGAGCCAAAACCCGGTATTAAAATGGTCTACCCAGAAGCATGTAAGAATTAAGAAGTCGACCGCAGCTATTCATGGTTGGGATTGGCCCTTGCTAACCTCATCTACCCGGGTTTCCTCCACTGGGCTGTCCTCAGATCCCCCGCTAAAAGCTTAACTTTTCGTGGGATAAAATGGAACTCCCCGCTAAACACTAAAAGCTAAAAAAGCTAAGAAACCGGATGGCTGGGAGCCATCAAGTCTACAAAGAGACAGCCAAACTTACACCGCTTGGAAACCATGGGAAACCCTTGTTTGCTGGTATTTACCAGGAAATCATCCTAAACCAGGGTTTCTGAACGGTGGTGCGAAATGGATTTCGTCCATCCACGGTATGGCCGGACTTTGTTCAAAGGGAAACCAAAACGAAAACCACCATTTTGGGGTTGTCCGCTAAAGACACAGCCACGTTTCCGGAAAACCAACAATCAGCACCACCTATAGAACCTATTGTTAGTGGAGATTGGGATGTCACTGGGGGTACGATTTGGATTTTGACCCATGGCCCCGTTTTTTTTGCCTTGATCTTCTTGTCTCCTTTTCACAATCCAGGTGTTTCCGGTTTTCGCTCTTAGTATGTATCTTTTCCGCTCTTAGTCTTTAACTTTCCGTTCTTTTGCACTCTTCAGCGGCCATGGCCATTCGTCACTCCTGCCGCACTGCTCGATGATCCAGCGCGCCAGCGGCGGTCCCAGGGCCCTCGGCATCTGGATCGCCAGGTTCCGGGCCACCAGGTAGTTCCTCGAGGAGGCCGTGGCCGTGGCCGTTGGGTTTAAAGGTTTCCCTTTAAATGGAATCCGGGTTTTAAAAAGTGGACGCCAAAAAAAAGTGTTTGTTTCTAGGTGAATAAAGAATGGATCCCAACAAGTTACGGTTTTTCTAGGTTGGACCCCGAAAAAATGTGTTTTTTTAGGTTGGACCCCAAAAAATATATGGTTTTTCCAAGGTTGGACGCCAAACCTTTACCCAGAGGCTCCTGGCTTCGGCTTCCAAGGGAAGACCCAGACCCTCCATTGGACACCCCGGAGTTGTGTGGGACCCGGTCTCAAAACCTGGATGTTTGAGGGCCCTAAATCCATCGGGAGCCTGTGGGTAAATGGAATCCGGTTAAACAAAAAATGCATCCCAACACATTATGGTTTTTCTATGTTAAACCCCCCCAAAAATAATTGCTTTTCTAGGTTGGACCCCCAAAAATTAGGGTCTTTCTAGGTTGGACGCCAAAAAGCTATGGTTGTTCTATGTTGGACCCAAAAAAACATGTTTTCTATGTTGGACCCCAAACAATATGGTTTTCCTTTAAAACCTACCAGCAAAGGGTGATTCTTTTAAAATGAGGCGATCCCAAAAACTGTGGTTGTCCTCTTGGTGTCCCTTTAACACCTACCAAAAAGAGTAATCCCCAACGCAAAAAGACACACCTATTCCCTTTCAGAAGACCAGAGTCTCGGAGAAAAGAAGAGAAGCACCCCTCCGGGTCGCAAGGGCGGTTCCCAATTCTTGGGACAGGTGCAAGGAAGCTTTTCAAGTGTTACCCTTCCTCCAACAAACACGGGACTTAATTATCTGAGGGTACCTGGAAGACCAGTTTCCGTTTAGAGGGAATGCCCTGTCAGGCGTTTTTATCAATGATTGAAACATGTTTAGGTTCCCTAACATTTGGAACATGTCTAAAGCTCCCCAAGTTTTGCGACATGTCTGGAGGGGGTTCCCGTGCTTTTTGTTTGTTAGTTTTTGTTACTCTCTCCGGGAACTCAGCAATTGGAAGATTTCTAGCCGCGATGTTCCGGAAGGAGAAAAACCCTACGGACTGCCTCGGCTGAGGAAAGCCACGCTAGATGCTAGCTGAGGAGAAAACCCCAGGGCTCATGGTTTCAGTCAACAAACACGCCCCATGTGCAATAACCCCCATCCCCAACCATGAAATCGCTCCACGAGTGCACTCGATGGCTCTCGCGATGTCCCGTTTGGAGACAAACCCCTCTGCCTGGAGATTCCAATGCCGAGGAATTGCTAGGCGTTCTGGTTCTCAAGGCGTTTTAGGCGTTTTAGGCATTTTGCGGTTTGTTGCGCTTTCTTGCGGGCGTTTGCCCCTTTTTTGCGGGCGTTTTGCGGCAATTTGCGGGCGTTTCCTGTTTCTAGGCGTTTGCGGTAATTTGCGGGCGTTTGCGTCCAAAACAGGGTCATTGCCGAGAACGACTAGGAATTCCTTGACGTTTGAATCTCCAGGTGGTTTCTTTCTCGCCTGCCCAAAGGACCTGGGAATGAAAGGTGATCACATTTTGGGACCTTGAAAGCGTTCAAAGTTTAAAAGGTCCATTCGCGTTGAAACAACTGAGCAGGTGATGTTGCTTCCCGCCACTTGCCTGCCCAAACAACCACTCGTCTTCCATTAGATTCCGCCGGGAAACGCCTGCGAAAAACAATGCTCCAGGACTATTGTCTGTTGCTCGTGCCCCATGAAACAAACCCATTCCCAAATCTCCGGCTCTTGTCTCCAACGAAACGGACAGAATGGCGGCGGCAACGGCGAATCCCAAAATAAGCACACCATTTCGCAAAAAATAACAACAAGGACTAATCACGTCTAAGAACAAATTACCAGCCATATTCCCCGAAGGGTCCCCAACTCTTTTTTGATCCCATGCATCCTCTAGCAAGAAAATCGCGGTACCTCAAAGTGGGCCTTTTTGATGTGTCCGTGTACTTGAAACAAACAGGATGCAGGGGACAGTGGAGGCGCTTGGCTTCACAAGTGCAGATTTGTCAGAGTTAATAACTGGGAGCCTGGAAAACCGGCTTCCCCAGCTTTTGAAGAATTCCTACCCTGCCAAACAAGTTGCCAGTCGCCACAATTCGGACATTTTAACGGTGGATCCAGATTCGCAGATGTCCATCATCTGACAGTGGGCGTCCAACCCAACCAAAGGGAATTCCCGGATCAGTTTTGCGAATCACCCAAGTGTGGATCCCCCAAAACCCCTACCAAACAACAAAGCGGTTGGTGGCCAACCCACAAAAACATAGATTGGTTTGTCTCAAAATGGGGGGAATCCCCAGAATGGGAAAAGAAGGGTACCCTCAAAAAGACACACCTATAATATGGGTATGAAGTTTCTGTAGGGACCCTTTGGTGGACATCAAAATTCTGTGGATATTCATGCCCGTCAACCACTTTGGAGGTGGCCCCCTACTAAAGTTCATAGGCAAAGACCAACGGACCAGCTATCAATTCAGATCCTCACTCTCAGTGGCCTTGGAAAAAAAATCCTAATCGAATTCACCCCGAATTCCCCCATATTAAAAGAAACAAACACAAAGAAAAACAACAACAAAAAACATGTCTCAAGGCATGTTTCCCTGTTTCCTCCTGCGCCCTGATAAATGTCCATGTCCATTTCCGCGGGGAAAACCACCCATCCTCATCCTCAGACGCCTGTTCCGCGAGGTCAACATCTGACCAACCAGGATTCTACCACTGTCAAAGTAGTCACCCCCGAAGTGGGTTAAACGGAAACCACCAACCAGCTTCTGTTTTTGCCAACCCCTCGAAACAGGTCAACATTTGCCTGAGGTCAACATGGCTGTGGGTCAAAAATCAGTAACTACCCCATATAGAACCTTAAATGGAAACATGGACCAAAACCTGCGGCCCAAATCCTGGTGGTTTACAATGATACTCATACTATTAATAAAAATGATAATGAAAATAACACTACTACTAATAATAGTAAATGCATGGTGCTTTTCTTCTAGGTCCTCCAGTAGAGAGGTTAGAATAAGCGTAACCTTTTTTCTGTAGTCGATTTTAGTAGCGGAACCCCCTTCCCCCCAAAAAAGAAACAGCAAAAGGGCGCCAATTGCTGGGGGACCTAGTCTTGTTCTTGCGGGCAATGATGGGACCTAAGGATTCGTACAGCCTTGGTTGCTTAGAGAGTGGTCTTAACAAAGAGGGACTCCTGCACGCTTGGTGTTGGATTTCCAAATGGCTTATCCGGGCGGCCTGCTAATCAGGAATTTTGGAAATCCAACCACGGTGGGTGTTCAATCTACAGCCTTGGTTGCTTAGAGAGTGGTCAAGAGGGAATCCTGGCTGAAACCTGCACGCTTGGTGTTCCATCGGTTTGACTTTTGTTTGTCGCCGAGGCGCTCGAGGCTGTAGCAGGTCTTGGGCACCGCCGCCTCGGTGGCAATGCCCTCCATGAAGGCCGTGAGCCTCAAGGCACGCGGGCGAGCGAGGCGGGGGGGGGGGGGGTGGCTTCGTGTTGGTCAGGGAACGACCCAACCAAAAGCGAAGCCTTAGGAATGTGTTGACACCAAGAAAAGAAACAAAACGAAAAACGAAGACAGAAGGAAACATGAGGTTGACAACAACTTAAAACAAAAGCAGAAGGAAGCAAACAGGATGCAGGGCGATTGTTGTCTTGAAGAAGGCCGCATATCGAGGGTAGAGGGAGTCTGTTTCCCTTTGAGGACGTCTTTTGCATTCAAGGCATCCCCTAAAAGAATCCACTGAGCCAGGACGTGCCAGAACCCCCCAAAAAGTAGCAGCAACAAAAGCCCGACAGAGCTGCCGGCTCCCCTTTTTGCAGCCGTAATGATGGTGTGTCCCTTTGCTTTGAAACCACCGAGCCCCGTACACTCATTGCTTTCCCTTTGCTTTGAAACCACCATCTAAGAGGGGGGCCCCGTACCCTGCTTGGTTTTTCCCATCCAAGAGGGCGGGCCCGTACCCTGCCTGTTTTCCACCTTGTTTTCCCCCCTCGGCCAAAGGCGAAACCTCCGGGCCCCGTACCCTGTTTGGTTCTTTCCCCATCGGCCTGTTCCCTTTGCGTTGAAACCAAGGGGCCCCGTACCCTGCTTGTTTTCCATCGAAGGCGCTGGAACATGCAGGAATAGACCAAGGTGTCGGCGAAGAGCAGAAGCCAAGGGCTGCTGTGGGCGGTCGTGGGAGATCCGAAGTCCAGGAAGAGCAATGTGCCTTCGTTGAGTGGCTCAAAGCTGGGCCCTGGGGATATCCCACTTTTTAGGTGGACTCTTGGATGAGATTTTAGTGGGATACTCCACTTTGGACTTTAGTGGGAGACGTGGGAGATGCTATCTTAGATCCCAACAGCGCACACATGAATTTCTGAAGAACCCTTGGTTTCCGCCGAGGTGCCAAAGACGCTGCAAATGGCCATGCCCAGCATCAAGGTGAAGTCTGAAACCTGTCGATGGCTCCCCCGTCTTTCCACTCCCAGCGGTTTGATGGGATATACAGCAGCTGTCTGGCCGCTA
>CAUJNA010003565.1:153330-313330 GCA_963377175.1 Effrenium voratum
TCCTCCCAGGTGGTTTTTTCCAGGGCCCTCTAAAGGAGACGTGTTTCGAACCAAAGGGAAACACCCCCCCCCCTGACTGGCCCACTTTCCGCTTCCTTCCGATTTCGGCCTGCGGCCGTTCCGTTCCGCCGGTCCCGGGTGCACGGCACACGGCGCCCGCCTCGCCCGCCGGGGGGAGGGAATCCGGCAGCACCGCCGCGGCCAGGCAGGTCATGAAGCTCCAGCTGAGGCCCAGCAACGCCATGCCCTCGCGCCCAGTGCGGCCTCGGACTCGGAACCTCTGACCCCGGCAGGGTGTGAAGTCTTAGTCCCACAAGTCCCTTTGTGATAGATCAGAGGCAGCGATTCTAAAGAAGGATCCAAGAAACCCACTCAAGGAATCTGTGTAAGGAAGGTGGGAACCCATGTGAATGCAACAACGGAAACCCCCAAATGAATAGCGACTTGCAAAGCGGGAAGTTGAGCCCATACTTGCTGGGTTCTCTGTTTCTAGTTGGAGAATATATATCAAAGACCCCTAAGCCAGGTTTGGCCCCCTGTATGACCCATTTGCCCAAGCTGTTCCGAACGTGAAGGCTCCTTGCCAATCTGGCTGCCAAAGCACTAAAAGTACTTCCCTACTGAGAAGCAGCAAGTGTGGACTTTGACTTCCTCACCTGCACCTCCAACAAACTCAGGCGGGGCTACACTCAGTCCAAGCGTAATGAATAATTGTTGTCTGACGCATGTATCATTGTGTGAGGGTGTGTGTGTGTGTGTGCGTGCGTGCGTGTGTGTGTGGGTGTGTGCGTAGGTGTGCGTGCGTGCGTGCGTGCGTGTGAGATGTGATGTGATGGTGATGGTGATGGTGATGGTGATGGTGATGGTGATGGTGATGTGATGTGATGTAATGTGAATGTGAGGCGAGCTAAAATTAACGTGATGTGATGTGGTGTGGTGTGGGGTGTGCATGTGCGTGTGTGTGTGTGTGCGTGTGCGTGTGCGTGTGCGCGTGCGTCTGTGTGTGTGTGTGTGTGCGTGCGTGCGTGCGCGTGCGTGAATGGGTGGGTGGGTGGGTGGGTGGGTGGGTGGGTGTGTGCTCTTTGTTTGTTTGTTTGTTTGTTTGTTTTTGCTTGTTTGTTTGTCCGTCTGTCTGTCTGTTTGCTTGGTTGTTTGTTCGTTCGTTCGTTTGTTCGCTCATTCGTTTGGTTGGTTGTTTGTTTGATTGTTTGCGTTCTTATGTGTGTTTGTGAGTGTGTGTGTGTGTGTGTGCGTGTGGGTTTGTGTGTATGTTTGTGTGTGTGTGTCCGAGTGTGTGCGTGTTTGTGTACATTTGCGTGCGTGTGTGTGTGTGTGGGTGTGTGTTTGTGTGGGTGTGTGTGTGTGTGTTCGTGTTTGCGTCTGTGTCTGTGTCTGTGTTTGTGTTTGTGTTTGTTGTGTGTGTGTGTGTGTGTGTGTGTTTGTGTGTGTGCGTCTAAGTGTCTAAGTGTCTAAGTGTCTAAGTGTCTAAGTGTCTAAGTGTCTAAGTGTCTAAGTGTCTAAGTGTGTGTGTGTGTGTGCGGGTGTGTGTGCGTGCGTGCGTGCGTGCGCGTGCGCGTGTGCGTGTGCGTGTGCGTGTGCGTGCGCGTGCGCGTGCGCGTGCGCGTGCGCTTGTGCCTGTGCATGTGCGTGTGCGTGTGCGTGTGCGTGTTTGTGTGCGTGTGTGCGTGTGTGCGTGTGTGGTTGTGTTCGTGTGTGCGTGTGTGCGTGTGTGTTTGTGTGTTTGTGTGTTTGTGGGTTTGTGTGTTTGCGTGTTTGTGTGTTTGTGTGTTTGTGTGCTTGTGTGCTTGTGTGTTTGTGTGTTTGTGTTTGTGTCTTTGTGTGTTTGTGTCTTTGTGTGTTTGTGTGTTTGTGTGTTTGTGTGTGTGTGTTTGTGCTTTGTGCATGTTATTTTGTTTGTGCTTGTGTTTGGGTTGTTTTTTGTCCTTTTGCTTGTGCTTGTGCTTGCGTTTGCGCTTGTGTTTGTATTCGTGTGTCTGTGATTGATTTGGTGTTTGTGTGGTTTTCGGAGTCTCTGTCTGTCACTCAGTGAAAATTAGAAGCCCATGCTTAACAGCTCAAAGGGACAGGGGCTATTTCCACGTGATCAATAAAACTAGACTTGCGCAAGTTCTGAAAAAAGAATAACCTGGACATTCCAATGCCGAGATTCCTAGGCAATCTGGCTGAAGGCGGTTTAGGTGTTTTAGGCGTTTTAGGCATTTGCGGCGCTTTGAGTAGTTGTGTACGTGTGTATTGTTGGCGCTTGCCCCTTTTCTGTGGGCGATTTGAGGTCATTTGCGGTTGTGTTTCCTTTTTCAAGGCGTTTGCAGACTTTTTAGCCGGACGTGCGCGTCCAAAACGTTGGGGGAAATGCCGAGAATTACGATTGACTTCCTTGATGTTGGAATGCCCAGGAATGTCTCACAGAATCAACGGGGCGATTGGAAGTCAGGATTGCTTGTTTCGAAGCCCATCCTTTTCCTGGAGTTGTTGGTGGTTTCCCTGGAAAATGATATCTCCGGAAAGAACGGAGAACAAGGTGCTAAAGACGGGGGGTGGGGGGAGTCTGGCAAAAAATCTTCTAAATGTCCATTTTACCCGGGGTCAAAAGCAGGTACCCCGAAGGAACATCCCAATCCCAATCCCCACTACAATAGGTTCCAAAATGGGTGGTGAATTCACCTACCAACCAAAATGGGATCCCAAAACAACCACACCCATGGGATCCCAATGGTTTTGACCACCACTGCCATTTGGGAATCTCCACACTGACCGCGCCATTGCTCAACCCAAAGGTGACTGCCGGACCTCAGCTGCCAAGCAGCAGGCATGCTGCGCATCTCCGTGGCCCAGAGTCTGCAGGATGCTGCCTGCGCGATCACGCAACACGCGAGAGGACGCGGGGTGATCAAAAGCGCGCGCCGTGGTAAAATAGAGCTGGAAGTTCTACGGACATTGGATCTCCAAATAAAGGAACACCTGGGAATTCAGAAATCCTACAGATATGGAAGTTCTACAGACAAAAAAATCCAAGACCTGAAGCACGAATTGGATCTGCAAACAAAGAACATCTGCAAGCACGCCAGGTATCATTTGAAGAGGAGTTCTGTCCGCCGCAACTTCTGACGAGGTTCCCATCAAAATGATACCCATGTCCGAGATGCGGCGCTGCCATTCCATTCGGCAAAGCAGTTAGCTCTCTGATGCCTTCTGTGTATACTTCCCAGCATATTGACATGGAACCCAACAAAGGGGTCCGCCAAGCAGAGATGCTAGGTCCTCCAGTAGAGAGGTTAGAGTGAGGGTACCCTTTTTTCTGTAGTCTATTTTAACAGGGGAACCCTCCCCTACTAAAAAGTTGGTCAAAGGGCACTACTGGGGGGGACCTAGCCACCAATCCTAAAAACGATACCACGACAAGCTGCCCGGCAGTGCAACTCTGGTAGCAGTTGGTCAGTGGCAGAGGCAACTAAGTCAACGTGGAGCGCACGTTCGAAACTTTCAAAGGGGCGTGGCGCATGCTAGCCTATTTCTTGGATTGGAACATTTGAGGAATTCGGATGGCCCTATCCCTCAAAGAGCTCTAATGACAACCTGGGCCGTCCTGAAAGTTGTGGGCCCCATCTCCACAGGAAATCAAGGAACCCCCCACACAAAACCGAAGGAACCGTTTTTCAACTTTCTTCCCAAACGTGGTGTGGCCTATGGCACCTCGGATCAACTTCTCGCTTCGAGGTGCTGAAGATCGGGCCCAGGCAAATGCCGATGCTGATGCAGAGGAAAAACTTGATGGACAGGTCCGTCCTCCAAAACTTCGGTCTTCGATTTGTGGACGCTGTGCCATTTCTTCAGGCTCGGTCGCCTTGAAAAGGGCTTAAGCAAAGAACAACTGAGGGTGTCATTTGTTGCGGGTCCCCCAAGATGGCCTTGCTGAGGGAAACCAAACGAAACGGGTTACCCAGACGAGAGTGGGGGCAAAGGCCCTGCTTAAACCATGTTCAACCCCAAAGCCCAACGAGTTTAAGCAACCAAATTCTTTAAAGCAAGCCTCCTTTCAGACTTCCCGAAGGCACGTCTCTCACGCCCGATCCTCTCTGAGAGTGACGCGGACCCATAGACCTGGGCGTGCGACCAAGCTGTATGCAACAAGAAAAAGCTGAACACAACCCTTCTTGGTATTTTGGGGTTGACCATGTGCATCGTGTGTGTTGGGAGGTGGCCCCCAATGGGTTATACATGCCTCTGACAACAAATGGGAGTTGGGTCACGGAGCTTCTTGGACACGCAACCCCTGGTTCTTGAGAACCATGTTGACCCGCGATTCATCAATTTTGGCCCCCTATGATTCAACCAGAAGTTCATCAGTCGTTCCTATGAATTCAGCAACCCAAAGACAGGACGCCGCACGGAGGGAGCCTGAATTCATCAGGCAATCCGCTAGCCACGATTGCCAATGTTTGGGAAACCCGGCTTAAACAAATGGGTTCCTACACACATGATTGTCTAGTTGAATTTGTGCTGGATCCAAACCAAACAATTGAACTTTGTGCATGAAAGACTTGCCTCGGCTGAGATATATCTGATTGTCAATATCCAGGTGCGTTATTTTAAACATATATTTGGTTGGTTTGCACGGCGTTTGACTTGGGTAAAGCTCGGGGATGCCCGCCAAAGAGTCGACTGCGAGCAGCAGATTTTAAAACTGGGCTATTCTCATATCCCTACTAACAGTTTGACTTTTAGTGGGTTAATTAAATGGACCCCCCCCCCCCACTAAACCAACTACAAAGCTAAAAGACTAAGAGCATGATCCCAACTCCCTGTATCTGGGCAGGTTTCGCTTGGAGCTCAAACCCTGGCGATGAGGAACATCCTGAACGGCAAATAATGGTGGTCAGCAGTTGCCCAAAGGCCCTGAAAATACAAGGTTCACCTTTTGGAGCCATGACAAAAAATGGACCAATATTCGAACACCAAAAGGTCATTTCAGGTGGATTCGCTTTGGACAAGTCGGTCTTCCATTTGGTTAAGACCCTTGGAAGAAAAGAACATATTCCAGTAGTGATAAATCTTTTTTAAAACCAACGAAGGAAAATACAAAAATATATTCTTAAGCAAATGGAAGGGGTGGTTCTGTTCAGCCAACCATTCTTTCAATGGTGGCCTGCCTGAACCCCAAACCTTTGAAGGGCTCTCCGATCGCTCTGGGTTTCGAGCCAAGGTGGACAGCGGCACCCCGTAGAAGGTGAAGACCTAAGCCGCGAACGACTCGGCGACCCCTGCGCTTCGCAACGAAAACGAAACGGTCAGACGCTCAGAAGCCCAGACGCGCCGCCCGCCAAGGCCCGCAGCATCACCACCAGAAAAAGGACCTCAGTAAGAAAATAGCGGCAAAATGTGTGTTTTGTTGTTTGACGTGCCCAAGTCTATGGTTCTTGATGTGGGTTTCAGACTCGCTCCATTCACGTTTGGCACCTTCTTGGCTTGTCAAGAGCGTTTTTTCAGTTTGCAACTCGTCGAGGGGGCCTTCGGCGCCCTAGCTGTGACACATTCCAAGATTGACAAGTTAAACCTGCCTCCGCAGAAGCACAGTCCGACCAACTCGCGCGCATATGATGTGCATTCTTTCAAGGTCAGCTGAGAAGCAGCTCTGGCTCCCAAGCGGTACTAGTCAGTGCTCACTTCGCCATTCCACCAGTTCTAATCAATCTGCGCAAACTGAAACGAACAAAATCAGTACCAAAACCAAACTGACCAGGTTAGTTGTAGAAGCAATAAACCAAGACTAAACAAGCATGTAATCTACACTTAAGGGCTTCCAGTCAGTTGTACACAAGAGGTCAAACAAAACTAAGTAGCCCAAAGCAGAGAGGCGGCGGTGTCATAAGCAACGGTTCAAATAAGAACTCGCGCAAGCGCATCACGTTCAGGAAGTCAGAGCAAGTGGTTTGCCGAACAGAGTTAAACGCCAAGTGACAAATTTTACTCCCGAAGGATGGTGTAAACATTCGTGCAAGCGCTCGCTGTCATGAAGGCACAAGCTTCAACGATCACAAACATGTGGGTTGGCGTTTTGAAGGTGCCCTTTGTTGGTGATGTTGGCGCGCGTGTGATTCGGGGGTACCCCTTTCTTGCTGGTGTTTAGGGAATGACCGAGTCCCGGCTTTGGGAATGAACCGGAAGGGATTCCCTCAAAGGGAAACCATAGGCCCCCGTGGTTTTTATCGGGGCCATTTAAAACCATTCCCTGCCTGTCGAACCAGCAAGTTTGGGTTGAAAGGCCCAGGGAAAACTGTGACCCCCGATGCGCCGAATGGATGGATGGGCCGTTTCAAAAACCAAGCAGCATAGCTCACCATGTGTTGGCGGAGGTACCCGGTGAGTAAGTTGCATGCTCATGCCAGTGAAGGCGGGGAACCACCCTTACTGCAAGGTTTGAAAGACCCACCCGCCGCCTGCACCCCACGCAGAATCCTCTGCAAGTACCAAGCCCTCTTTTCAGCTCTCGAAAGTTCCGTCCGAAAAACACGGTGTGAAATCAAACAGCGGGACGTGTCCGCGACACCATGCGACAGCCGACTGTGCTGCATGGAAACGCTCGCTGTGACACCGCTAAGAAGAAAACAAAGTCAGGTAGACGAAGGCTAGAAACCCCTCTACATGGTGGGGTTGGCCTGCTTGCCTTTGAAATAGACCAAAACGAGAACTTGCGTTTCAAACGGGTCCAACTTGCTTTGCCGCATATCCCTTCCGGGGCTGTTCTGATGGAAAGCCAAATAGAAAATCGGGCGCATCTTGGGGCAATCAAATGTTGACTTTTCCTATTGAGATAAACCCGTTCTCAGCAGGGAATGAGGGAATGGCCCATTAAACCATCCCCTATGGTTCCCTAGGGAATCAGCTTCCTTCCCGAACCCCCAAGACTCGGTCCTTCCCTACCGCACCAGCAAGTAACTCGCCCGCCGGAAAAAAAAAAAAAAAGAGGACCGAGTCGTGAGGGCCGGAGAACCAGTTTTCTGAGCCTCGGGATTCTCGTTGAGCCCAGCGGCTGAGTGATTGGCCCAGTGGTTGCAGGCCTCCAAAGTGGGCACCATCAACCAGGTCAGCAGGGCCTCAACGCCTCGGACACGAAAATCTGGTGAGTCGGTGCAGAGGCTGAAGTCCCGGAGAAGAAGATGGACAAGGGTGAATCCAAACAGGGGACAACACAGGGGACAACATGTTTGGTGGCCTGCTTGCGCGCAGAATATATATATATATATATTACAGTTGTATGTATTGTAGTGCAATGCAATGCAACGCGACGCAACGCGAAGCAATGTCCCACACAACTCGATTCAAAACATCAACACACACACACACACACACACATGATTCATATCTTAGAAAGCACCGAGCCCTTCGCAAAGGAATCTTGAACAACTTCCCACCAGTTCCGGGAGGGATTGCAATATCACAAATGCTCGTTCCTTGGATGTTGAATTGAGCATCTGGAAAGCAAGGCCCGTGTCATGTTCAATCACCTTCGGGAAAATAGAACATACGGGCTATATCAGAAGGAACTCAACCAGGACATGGGCTCTTCAAAATAGTGGGCCTCCCTATTTTCAGTTTGGATTGGTTTCCCTGTGGTTTCCTAATCAACCCCACCTTCAGACCTGCAAACACCAGCCGGACACCGTTTCACCTGTGATCTCGCCTCACGAGTCGAAGGAAGCGGTTTACCTTTGGCGGACCTTCTCAAACATTCCCCATAAGCCACATGTTGGTGCCCGATGAATCAAAGGGCACCAAATACAACGTGATTCCAAAACTATTCCCGGCGGCCCAAAAGTAAAAAGGGTACCTGATACAAGAATAGTTTTTGTCTGGACAAAAAATCCGGAAGAATTGCATTTATTTTTGTCATTGTCATTGTTTTTGTCCGGAAACAACACCCATCCCCAAAACTGCCGTTTACATATCCTGAAACACAACAGTGCTCAGCCGACAAACATCCAAAGGGGGTGTAGTACGTGGCGGCCCCAAACACTCAATAGCAGAAATGAAAAAGGTACCCAATTTTGCAACCGTTGTTCAGTCCGGGAAAGAAACACAACTACTACTAAATCAATACTAAACCAATACTAAGCTATAGTCTGAATCAGTACTAAAACCAAATCGAAACAGTACTGGGTCAGTACTAAGCAGTACTTGAGTAGGCCCAACTCTGACTCCCACATTGTTTTGCCGGGTTTCCCGGTAGTCCCCCAAATTTTTTGAGGGGGGGCCTTTCCTCATCCAGTGACCCACATCACCACAGATCGCTTCATGGCCAACTGTACAGACTGCGTTCGGCCCTAAAGGCAACCTCAAATCTACCTCCATCATCTTGGCTCCCTAGAGCAAGTCTAGGTCCTCCAGTAGAGAGGTGAGAATAAGGGTGCCCGACTTTTTTTCGGTAGTCTATTTTAGTAGGGGAACCCTCCCCCCCCCAAAAAGAAAAAGCACTACTGGGAGACCTAGAAGTAATTCCAAACATGATTCTCCGATTGGCCCCAAAATGCGATGGGCCCCAAAATGCAGAACCAAATCCTTTTAAGGAGGAGACGGGCCCGTCCTCCAAGTGGCCCAGGGTTCCGATGACACACCGGCGCTGCGTCGGCATGCTGCAGCCGATCACTAGCCAGCGGCTCAGAAGGGCGAAGGCCGGCTGCAGCACCTGTTTCTTCCATTCGCTTCTAACGCCCCCTACAAAAAATAAGATGTATCACCCCCTAATTTCTCCCATTTGTTTCTTGCCCCCCTGCAAACCAGTAGTGATAGATTACCCAATTTCTTCCATTTGTTTTTTTGACCCCTGGGACAAAAGACATGTATTTCCAGCAGTGATAGATCCCGCAGTTTCTTCCATTTGCTTTTTTGCCCCCTGCAAAAACATGTATTTCCAGTAGTGATAGATTCCCCAATTTCTTCCATTTCTTTTTTTAGCAGCACCTGTTTCTTCCCCTTCTTATAAACGCCCCCTACAAAAAAACAAAAACTTTCACCTCCCCCGGCTGTTTCTTCCATTCGCTTTTAACGCCCCCTGCAAAAAAAATGTATCACCCCCTAATTTATTCCACTTGTTTTTTTTGCCCCCTGCAAACCAGTAGTGAATGATTCCCCTGTTTCTTCCATTTGCTTTTAACTCCCCCTATAAAAGATATAAAAACACCACCTTCAGCAGTGATAGATTTCACTCTATTTGGGTGTCGAAATCTTGCATTTTCTCAAAAACATTTTTTCAAAGTAGTGATAGATTTCATCCCCGCCCGGCTGGTTCTTCCACACCCGAAGCTTGTCCAACAAGACATGTCTGTCCAGCAGTGATGGATTCCACTTGTTCTTCCATTTTCTCCAAATGGGTCTCTCTCAAAGGGACCCCCGTTTTGGATAGCTTTGAAGGGAAAACAAAGGGAAACCGGTCATGTTGTCCATGAGAAAACACCCAAAGCTAGGAAAGTTGCTTAGCAATTTGGGTGTCGACATAGGGGCCCAAAGACTGGTGCTTGTCAACGGTCTCCCATTTGCTTCAGCAACCTGGAAAAGACAAAATCAAAGATTACCAGTAGTGATAGATTCCACTTTAAAACCAACAAGGGAAATATAACATATGTTTAGCGAATGAAAGCCTCGGTACTTGCTCTTTTAGGAAAAGGGGCGCAATTGATTTTGAATTTGAAGGGAAACCCCTTTCTTCGACAAGAACATGGGGAAAAAGGGCACCCCCATGTGGGTGTTGGTTTTTGAGGGTACCCTTTTTAGGGTTGATTTCAAGGAAGCCAACAGGAAAACCACCCATGCGGGGGACTCCCTATTCTGACACATATCCACTTGCCCAGAAGCAGGTTCCCCCTCTCAGCCCTTGGGGGGTCCCTTTGTCCCCATGTTTTTGAATTTCAGGCTCCCCTCAAGTTGCTCCAACACGATCGGGACCCGCAGAATTTCGGCCATACCCCCGGTCACCTCTGCCAATGTTCTAAGTGGCCGGAGTTCGGAGCAATCCCTCTGGTGATTGAAAAAGGAGCGACCGAAATAATGGGCTTGCGGGCTCCCTTTATATGCATACCTTCCAGACAGTGCCCCAAAGTGGCACAAAACCCTCTCGATTAGCTCTTGCCAAACAAACATGGCACCTGGCATTGCTAGATCCTGGCCCGTGTCATGTGCAGTCCTGAAATGGAATATCAAAAAGATCCCCCACTCTTGTGATTGAAAGTCCGAATTTCTTTCAGCAGGAACTGGACCCTACGGCTTCCCTTACAACCATCCAACACTTGCATTCGTTTGGTTTCTGATTGAACACCGTCCCCGTAGGAAAGGACCACAAGACTCTTGTCGGGATCCGTTTCATCCCCGTGCCTTGGATGCAGTATTGGAGAGCCTCCACACAGATAGAGGAACCCTAAGGAATAATTGGAGAAACCTTGGGGATATTCAAAAGTGGGGATGCTTCAAATACTCGAAGACTTTAGCGAGTTGATAGAGAACAATAACGATGCTTGTAATTTGTATGTCAATTGTATCAAACGAGGGGCAGCCCCGCGTGCCGACACAAACCATCTGAATCCCACCTCAAATCCAGCTAACCCTCCAAGTGTCCCACTTTTGCAAACCCCTCTTTTTTTTGTGTCTTTGTGTTTTTGTGCTTTCTTTTTGTGTGCGTTTGTGTGCCCATCAGATCCCCCCCCCTCCGCCCCTTCCGCCCCCCCCC
This sequence comes from Effrenium voratum, assembly GCA_963377175.1. NCBI lineage: Eukaryota > Dinophyceae > Suessiales > Symbiodiniaceae > Effrenium > Effrenium voratum. Next base: position 164,066 of record CAUJNA010003565.1, read on the forward strand.
CACTCCCCCTCCCCCCCCCCGATGGCCTGAGAGGCGGCCACCACCGCGCCGGAGGCCACCGCCCCGTAGCCCAGCTGCCTCGCCAGGTCGAAGGACACCTCGCGCGCTCGACGCGCGGGAGAGACGCGCGCGCGCTCGACGCGCGCGGCACGGGAGACGCGTCTTGGCGCGCGCGCGCGCGTTCCGGCGGGACGTTTTTTTTTTTTTTTTTGGCTGTTGTTGTTGTTGTTGCTTATGTTTTTTTTCCCCCTGTGATTTCCGTTTCTATTTATTTCATTGTTGTTTACTTTTTTTCGGACCAACGCGGCGGTAACGCGGGCTTGTTGAAGGGATTTTGGGGCAAAACCAATAGAGGTGGATGGTTTTGTGTTTTCCGTTGCTTTTGCCTAGGGCTGGATATGTTTTGTCTTTTTCCTGCTGGGTGGTAGAGACGACCCCTTGGCGGAAGCTGGGAAGCCGGTGAAAAAGGTGAAACAAGGTTGGGAAGTTGGTCATCCCTTTTTTGTGCGCTTGAGGTGTGGGTGTGGTTGGCACATGTTTATGTCGTGGAGGTTGAGAGGTTGATGTCCATATCGTCCAAGGCGCTGGGATCAGGATGGTCATGTCCACGGTCGACCACGCCACCTGGCCGAGGGAAATGTCAGCCAAGTACTACTGAGTACAAGTGGACGTTGAAGCCAAAACACGTCAAAAAATAGGCTCTATCTGGGCTATCTGGGCTGAGACCCCAAAGCTTTCAGCTGTTGGGGAACAACATGATGTCCGCACTAGTCATGATCTAACTGAATCTAGCTCCTAGCAATGTTGACGAAGGATCAGTCAGCCGTTCTGAAGAAAAAGTACTCCCAAGCTCCAAGTGCTCCAAGAATGGCTACCAAAACAGCAGGGGGGGGGGGGGGGGGGGGGGGGCAAAATTCACTGCAGTTGACTTGTCGCCAGGTTCCAAGAACCCGTTGAAGAATCCAAGTCAGGTTGTCCCAAATTTTAAGTTGACAAAGATTGGCTTCCTGAACCACATAGCATGTTTGACCAGTCCCTTCTATTTAACTGGCTGATTGGACACATCTGTTCCATTTAAGCCCAACAAGTGACGCATCAAGTCCATGAACTCAGGAAGTGAGCTGTTCAAACAAAGGAAGCAGCTACCTCCCCCCCTTCCCCCCCAAAAAAAAAGAAAGAAAATGAGCTTCAAACACACCCAATGACTCCCCCCACGCGCGCTTTCGCAACGAGAGCGCGGCCTGAGTCATCCAGAGGCACCGCATTCCCCGGATCCCGGCGAAGCGCCCGGGCTTCGACCTGATCGCGAGTCGGGGCCATGGCAGCTGCGCATGTGGGGGTGTCTTTTCTAAGGCTGGGGCCGCAAAAAAATGGGTTTTCCGGGTGGTGTCCTTTTAAAACCATAATAAAAGGTATCCGTTTTTGTAAACAAGACCCAAATGTTACAAGTTTATCCGCACTCTGCACCTGTGGCCGGACTTGTTTGCCTGTTTGCTCGTTCTGAACCATCGCCCCTAAGTACCAGTTGATTTACAGGATCCGAATCCTTGCGACGGGTGGTTTTTGAATCTATGCTTATAGCTTTGAGGGTCATCTTCGAATCATCCCAAACGCAGCGAGCTCCGGCGCGAGCCAAGCAACGAGCTACACTCCACCAGGACCATGGCCGTCAAAAGAAATGCCTCAGATGCTCCGTCCGTTTCCCGAACCGAGAGACGGTGGCTGGCAACATGTCAGAATGCAGGCTTTCTCAACAGTCAGGAACGGAACTTCGGCGACTACAAGCCAACGTGTGCCACTTGCGCAAGCACAGCACACATGCTAAACATTCACTGCGAGCAGCAGATATCAGGAAGCACACCTGGGGCAAGGTCGCACCCACAATGAAGGGCTGCAGTGCATGGTCGAGAGTCTCAAGAGTCAATAGTTCGGTGGCTGCGTTGACCTGATGCGGGCCGCGGGTCAACGAATCGATCGAAACACGACGATTCGAAAGCTGCAGTCCTATTTCAGTGTGCATTTTGAGGACCCAGTAGCCAATTGGGTTGACCATTCAAGCAAGGACCCCCCGCTTGCTGCAAATTATATGGAACGGCTCCTAGTTTCCACTTGCAATGTTGAGGAGAATCACAAACCAGGGTTCCTTATATGATATACATACATGTATATATATATATATATACTATATATATATATATGTCCCTTTGAACATTATCCCTTCAATAGACAACTCATGTTGAAATGGCCCAGAAGCTGTTTAAATCACCCAAACGGGGAGATTCAAGATCTGTCTAAGGACAGCCCTGGAAATGGGCACGCTTCTCTTTGCCCCTTGAAAACCCCAAATCTGTTACCCTTTTCAGTCTGGTGTAGACAAATCTAAGAAGCACCGCAACTGGTTGGCTCACCCTGCTTTGACCCATGCTCATTTGGTTTCCAGGAAATGCCTTGAACCCTTCTAGCTTAGGATCCCTATAATGGTGATGTTCCGCTTGAGTTCCCTCTAAATCAGCCCTGGAAAGGCTACCCTCAAAAACACAAACCCAGGTGTTGTTACCTGATTTTTTCTGCTCAAATCCGCTCCACAAGTTCGGAGCACCTTTGCTGGCGAGACCCTCTGCGAGACCCTCCGAAAATAGCAACCAAGGTAATTAAAGTGGACTGTGCTTAAGATTTCAATCAAAAAGTGAAAGTCTAAAGATTCAACCCAATAGCAATCAAGGTATCGATTTCGGCATCATAGGTCGGCGGATGCACGCAACCTTTTTCAGACCAGTGGGGATGGATGAAGCCCTATGAACACTGGGATCAACAACCTGCCAACTTCTCACAGATTTCTTCCGTCTAGTCCGCATTTGAACATGGCGGGTGCTGCATTTAGGCAAACTAAGCAACTCAGACATTGCAAGCCAAGGCTGGAGCCATGTTGTTTCTTGCGTCGAACTCAAACAGGCGTGTCGCCTTTAACATAATTTCCGGGTGCTAAGGGAAACCAATGGGACATCACCCCTTCTGCAGTTTTCCACTTGGAAAAATATATCCGTCCGCTTGTTGCCATCAGGTCCTGCTGATGGCCTACCCAACGCCGATACCCAACCTGCAAAATAGCAACCGACCCTAAAGCCGATGCCCCCTACTGTGAATGGCCAAAATCCTGCACCACCCAAGAAATCCTGGAATGATGATTCCACCGCAAATACCAACAAAAAGTGGCGTCAACCATGGAAACCATAAACCGTGGTGCCGAGGACTTCGCTCAGCATGACCTTGCCCCTCGCCCTGAGCGCGCCTTCTTCCCGCGCTTTTGGAGCAGGCAAAGAGAGGAGTCCTCCATGGCGCGCGGGGCAGCCATAAGCTTCTGCCCAGCGAAGCGCCATGGAGGGGCACCACTGGTGCCTTGAGCAAGAAACGCAGCGAGCCCACATCAATGGCATCACCAACAGAGTCAACAAACGGAGTTTGCCTTTTCCAGTGAAATGAGCAGCCTCCCTTGAAAAGGGTTTTTACACTACCAGGGGGGCTGCTTATGTATCCCACAAACAGTGGAAAAGGCAAAGCATGTAACACATGGCACCCGGAATCATAATGTTAACCCCGGATTAATAAACCCATGGTTTTTTAGTAGGGGGGTGTCCCTTTAGTGGGGATTCATCACTTCTGGAGGGAACACCCCCCTCGAAAAATGGCACGGGTTTATGGATCCTGGATCGGCTCTGCGCCAGGTGTCACCACGAAATGCACTTCGCGCAGATGTCTCGACTTGTCCACTACTGCGTGCTCCGCCTCTCACACCCTTCCCCGCGAGCATGACGGCTACAGCCTATTGCACGGTGATGGTGGCGCTATTGCCGCACCCACCCCGACCCTCTCACACCCTGGTGACGGTGACAAGCAGGTCAATGACTGCCATTCTTATCAACTTCTGCTCGATTTCCAACTGGATTTAAGTAGAACTCAAGAAGGAAAGAATCCAATCATAATTTCTATGCAAATCAGAATTCTAATCATAACTACTTTCTGTCAAATTAAATTCTACACAGGAGTTCCTGTCCAATGGCATTTGCTTTACAAATCAGTAAGCTTGTCAATGTAATGAATGAGCGCTGGCATCACCAGCCCCAGCCAGCATCTCCAGCATCCCCATCATCTGCAAGAAACTGCAAAAATCAAAAAGCACAGATAGGTCGAATGCTTCTCCAGCATCGCCTCCATCTTAATCAAGGGACGCCCAGATCCAATGTATCCGGAACCTCAAGATGGTCTTGGTTCCTTTAAGATTCTCTTCGTTGCCTGAAACACCACATAAACACCACTTACACACCCCATAGACGTCCTTTGCTGCTTTGAAATCAATCACCACAAGTACTAGACACCCCGTAAACTGATCCATCCGAACACCACTCAGACTCGACATCGCCGGCCTGCATGCCCTCCACCATTTCCTGCCACATTCTGACCGGTCTGCCCGAAAAGTCGAGCCGACTTGTGGCACTTCCGACATAGTTGTAATGTTGGCCTCAGATTTGATCCCTCCAAAAGCTCACGTCCCGAGCGGATGGCCTAAACAAATCCAAACTTTTGCTCTCTGCCACTTAAATGGTCTCCCAACAAACTTTCAAGTCCATAAACTCTGGAAGTGAGAAAGTGATGAATCCCCACTACAAAGAGGACAACCCACTATTTCATCAACCAGTTTGTTGCTCCAGGGATAACATGAGCGATTTATCGAGGCCTTGCGATAACCCTGTGCCACCGGCTAGGAACCGGCCTATGGCCAATGGGGATCGGAGTACGCTGCACTCAACTGAGGATGCCTACGGAGAAAAAAAAAAAAAAAAAACCTAGAAAGATGGAATGCAAGGGCCTGAATATGGAGTTGGGTATTGTTCATGGGATAATCATGCGGTCTTAGCCTCTCATATTGCAATACCTAACCAACCTAAACTAACAGTGTTCTCAGGAAGGAGCCTGTGTGGGCGTCACACATCAAACTTCTTTTGGAGGTCGCTCGTAGTTGTCCAGAACTTAACTGATTGCACAGACCCAATCGTGTGGGGGTTGCTACAACGTGGCTTCGGCCATCTTTCATGGCGCTCGCTCGTTGCATGTCATTTGCGCCAAAAAGGATCACCACACATCAAGTGGACCCCGAACCCCAGGGACACATTCTGGGGCCCAAGTTTCTGGGGCCCAAGTTTCATGATGGGCACCGAGTCTCCGACTAGAGGGGCCATGATTGCATCTCTGAGGACCGACTTTGAGGGCTTGATGACTACGAGGTTTCAGCATGCCTTTTTGAGCTGTCAGGTGAAATCTGAAACTATGTCTAGGTCCTCAAGTAGAGAGGTTGTCAATAAGGATGCCCTTTTCTGTAGTCTATTTTAGTAGGGGAACCCTCTCAACCCTAAAAAAAGCGAGAAAGGGCACTACTGGGGGACCTAGATGTCTTTTCAGGCAGCCCACAAACTGGCCCAACAAAAGTGACTGCCTTGTCTGATCGCCTGGCAGAGAATCAAAATACTGCGGGATTGAAACAGGAACCGCCCTGTGTTGAAGGGGTAAAGAATCAAGCGTGCCCACTTGTTTTTGGGATTGCCTTACCCCCTTCATCTACCCAGCTTTCGAATCACCCCCAACTAACTATCCAACTCCTCCATTTGCTTAAGCCCCCCGGAAAAACAAACATATCCCAGTGATAGACTCCCCAACAATGGGAACAAACCAATATACTCATTTCAGTAAATGGAAGAACTGCTAGGTCCTCCAGTAGAGAGGTTAGAATAAGGGCACCAACTTTGTTCTGTACTCTATTTTAGTAGTGGAAGCCTTCCCCTGGGGGACCTAGACACAATACTCATTTCAGCAAATGGAACTGGTATCCTCGGAATCACCAGGTTTGGCACCTGAAGAGGTCACCACCTCCGGCTCAGCTGGGCGCCAAATCCGCCCATCCGGCCTTGGCGAACGCCTCGTCCGCCCCGCTGTAGTGCTGCTCCTCGCGTCGCGGGTCCCGAGTTGATTCGCGTCCCAAAATCGGAGCCCCTCGCTGGTAGCTCGGGATGCGGCTTGGGAATTCGCAAAAACACAACACAACTAGGCCTCCAGTAGAGAGATTAGAATAAGGGTACCCTTTTTTCTGTAGTTTATTTTCGTAGGGGAACCCTCCCCCAAAAAAGGGTAAAAGGGTACTACTGGGGGACCTAGACAATAACCCATGTTGGACATGCGGGCGGCCAAAAATTAGGGTAACCCCAGCATGGCTTACCCCGGTAAATGGAGAAAACAAGGACTAAAACCTGCGGGCCCTGGTGGTTGAATTTTGACCCGTAGCCATGTGGACGGTTGCCAAATCCGCGCCGATCGGCAGCTTCGGGTGGATCACACGTGAACACTTGGAATCGTGCCCATCGGCATAGAGTTTGCCCATTGACAGGCCCCCCCCGTGTTGGAGGTGGCTTAAAGAGGTAAGGCTAAGAATACCAAGCCGTCTTCCCCGGTTTGGACATCCTCTTTGGAAACCAACTGTTCAACTGGATGGCTTTACTTGGGGATGCAAACCATGTCTTGGATGCAAAGTAGTATCATTTGCTGAAGAAAGATTCCAAAATCCAAACATATTGAGTTGTTTGTCATTGCCCCGCAACCGGCAATAACTAATCCTGCGACAATTCCAGAATTAGCTGGAGCATGCTCTGACAATAGAATTCCCGAAAGCATAAAGGTAACGTTCTGACAAGCAAGCTTTCCAAATCTGTGAATTGCAATGTTCTGCCAATCTGCAATTCCAATTTGAAAATATATTCCGCAGCGGGCAAACTTTGTTCGGGTCGCACTTCCAGTTCCGCTTGAAATGGACTCCGCGCTTTCGAAACCGTGCGAATGTAGCTTTCTGGCTTGAGCACCCAGGATTACACTCGGCCCGTGGTTGACAAATGGAGGAGTCCTATTTCTAGCTGGGCTGGCCGTTTTCAGCTCCCCTGCTAAAAGTTGTCCACTTGTTGTGGGTTTCAGAAACCCAATCACTAAAACCTAAAAAGCTAAGAATCAAAGGGGAGGGCTGCGAGCCACCAAGCTGAAAGCTTCAATTTGGGCAGCAAAGCCCCCTAATAAACCAGCACGATTCATGGATGCTCAACTGTCGCATCCACTTGCCAAAGAGGCGCTGTTGCCTGCCTTGTCAACTGCAAAGGGGGAGGCCTGGAAAAAACAATCAGCCAGCACCCATCGCCTATGAGCTTCCCTTTGGGACTATTTAGCATCCAGTTCACAAGGCGGCAATGCTCGGGTGCTTCAAGTGGCACAGAGCTTCCAAGAGTTCCAAGAGTTCCAACGTGTCTGCGGAGTTTTGGGCCTCTTTGGAACGAGGACCCCGCGGAACCCACGACCAACGTGCTCCCGGTTGATCATGTAGAGCAACCCTAATTCTGTGTGCGCGCGGGGATCCCAAGAGCTTCAACTCCTGCACTCCCGCTGCGAGAGTCAACACATAGGGACCAGTTGTTGTTCTGACCTACTCTTTCCGGGCGGATTGCAGTTCACATATCCTGAAATAAAAGGGGCCCCTACAACCGAAAATTGCTTCATGGAGGTCGCAAAATAAAAGCTTCGCCCAGATTCCTTTCTGGTGAAACTGTGGAGCCTTGGATCGAGGCGTTTTACGAAGACCAAAACGGGGACATGCAAATTGGGGGAGTTCCAGGCTTGCTTGCCAGTCATCTCTTGGCCGCGCCGGTATGGAACTCACCTCTGGATGGACGAAATCCGCTCGCACCACTTTGAATCCATGTCTGAAACCCTAACGTTTGTGGGTATTTCCAGGCGAATCGAATCATTCCTGGGTTTCTTAGCTGGTGCGAACAGATTTCGACCATCCACAGCCGCTCTGCAGGGCCCTGGAAGGAAACCAACATCCTAAGCTGGGTCTGTCTGGGTTCATTGGAGACAACCTCCAAACAATCTAAACGGTGGTAGGGAAAACCCCCGAAAGCAAATTCCGAGACCCCGCCCCAACAGAAGCGCATGTTCACATCCATGGACCCTGTCAAAACTGGGGAACCCTCCAAATCTTTTTATGGACTCTCCAAGGGCCCTCGTCTAAGTCTCTCAGAATTGTGGATCCCCTTTTTCCGTAGTGAAAGAAACCAGCAATTTTTGGCATGAAACTTCAAAACGCCTTTCGGCCTTAAGGTGTGCTTTTTCGCCCCCCCTATTGGACCTTCGTCTGCTTGCATGCGCAACGGTCCTGAAAGCTCTGGCCCATCTGAAACAGCGCCTCCAGGCCTCCGTGGATGAGGCCTGAAATGGATGGGTTTCGCCTTGGGGGGGTTTGGGGGCTTTGGGGTGTGTGTGGGGGTGTTTGGGGGGGTTGGGGGGTTTGGAGGGTTTGGCAGGGTCTGGGGGAGGGGTTGGACGGGCCCATGGATAAGAGAACATGCAACCCACTGCCCGTCCATTCTCAAACACATGAAGTCGCTGTCAAGGTTAAGCAGGTGCCGTGGGAATGTGTGTGTGTGTGTGGTCTCAAAATAGGGAACTCTAAAACGGTGGTTGTCCTACTGGTGTCCCTTGAAACCAGCCGAAAAGCAGGGTACACGACACTCAAAACAGACTGGCCCACATGAAGCCGACATACCCAAAACAAGACAGCCCCACATGGGTATGGGTCAAAATTAAACCACCAGGATTTCGACCGCAGGTTTGAGTTCTTGTTTCCACTCAGCAGGCTCCCAATTTGGTACCTATTTCTGACACCCACATGAAGCCACCAAAGGCACTGCCTGATTTTGACAGCCGCCCCGCCTGATCCCTCCATGGCCACCGCCAGGGTCTCCTAGCACGATTCTCGTGCTACACGCCGCCCCGGAAAAATTTTTAAGAAAACAAAAAAACAAAACGCAGCGGGCCAGCTGTGAACAGACTCAGTTGCCCCTTAGGGACCTGGAACTAACCTTCTGGAACCTTGACTCAAAATTGACCCAAATGGGAAAAGCAAATTAAAGGCTTGGCTTTGGGCAAGTGACCAGAATATTTGGCAGGCGCCTTACTTTCAGTCGCCAGAAAGTAAGGCGCCCTCCAATTCTGTGCAGGTAGAAAAACAACAGCATCTGCGGTCAGGGTCCCATATTGTGTGCACCGATTTCATTTGGGCCTTCGCTCAAAATCGAGGACCTAGCAAACCTCTTGGGGGTGTCTTCTCGAATTAACATGTACAAGCCTCCTTTGCAAGCGGGATGTGTATGTGGCGAAATAGGCGGACCCCCAAAATGGTTGTGTTGTTTCTGGCTTCCTTTTTAACAATTGGCGGGGACTCACCATTTCGAGATTTTTACTGTATAGTCTCACAGGAAATCTGCGCACATCCATGAGTTTCTCGGGATATGCATTTGTCAGACACGGTAATTGGAATTTGACAGCGCATCGGGGTGAACAGGTGTGCCGCTGAAACAACGCTGCATATGGTCAAGCTGCGCATTGGTTGGCGAGCCAATGTGCTTGGCGAGTCCATGTCAAACTTTATCTCAACATTAGAGGATCACCAAATGGTGGGTGTCCCTTTTGTTTTCCTTTAAACCTAACTCAAAGGGTGTTCCCACCAAAACTCCCATTTGCAGAATGATATCTTTTGGAGATATCCCCATCGCCTGTCCTGCAGAACGCACACACACACACAAAGGACGGTTTGGAGTATGAAGTTAGGTGTTACTCCGCTGTTACTCCACCCCCCCCAGCCCCTAGAAAAGTGTCTTGCAATCTTCTTCGTAGGGGTTCTCAGAAGAGTTCTCACAATTATTCCCCATTGGCGTACAAGGCCTAATCTTGCAGAAGTCTGGTTCACTAGCAACCGATCTTTTCAGTAGGTGTCCGTTTGAAAGACAAAGGGGACCATTACATGGATAGAATTGAACTGCAAACTGTGGAATCCATGAATGTTCAACAAAACGGACCTACAAGGATGCATGGCCTATCTTCATTTTGTTGCCCGCCTCCAGTCAGGAAGTTTGAACGAGTTGCCCAATGCATCTCACAGCAAGTCGCTCACTGTGCTACAAGGTGACCAGGGAAACCCAGATCATATATGTGCCATGGTCAAAGCTTGTTGTATGGCCTATCGTCATGGTTCCCTTCATAGGATCGTTATACACCTCTCGCGTTCGCATGAGGTCATGATAGGAACCGTGAGGGCTACCCGAAACCGTGCCACTAAAAACGGCGGACACCTGTTTCTGGCTGGGTTCCCCACTGATCTTCATTCGGTGACAACCCCACGTGACATGGTCATAACTCTTTAAAATGGGCAATACTCATGGTTGTCTCAATCCTTATGATGTCTAAAACCCCCCAAACTCATGGCCATCAACACATCAACAGCCTTCCTCACCCTTTGGTGGATCATTTACTATTTATGTCCACGGACCCCTGCTCAGCTGGTTCCCTATTTATCATCTCCCAAAGTGAAGCCCAACCACGACTGGGGCACCATGTCATTAAAAAGGGATCCTTGTCAGACCCCGTTGCACGCCCTCTCACGTGGCTGGAAATCCTCACTACCTCCAGTTGCTTAAGCCCCCCAGGAAAAAAGTAAAAATATGGCCAGTAGTGATAGATTCCCTTTAAGGCCAAAAAGGGAAAATAAAACAAAATCATTTCAGCAAATGGAAGAGTCTATCCCCCAAATGACCATCAATCCCCAAACCACCAATCCCAACCACCAATATTCAGGGTAACCTGGTCAAGAGGCTTCCTTACCCGGAATGCTATCTGGGCGAATTACAATATCTCACCAGCCTGAAATAAGGTGGTTGGAGGGATATTCCCCACATAAACCACCATTTGGGGTGAATTCGGTCGTGTGAGGTCCTTATGAATTCCATTTCGCACCAATTGGAAACCATCGTTGAAACCATGATTGGTTGGTCTTTACAGGGGAATCAACAGAAACCAGGGTTTCTGAACGGTGGTGCCTAAGAGGATTTCGTCCATCCACAGTATGGCCTGGAATCCCGAAATGAGACATAATCAAAACCCGGTATTAAAATGGTCGTAATCTCAGAACCATGCTTCAGGAACTAAGAAGGCGGATATCCGCAGCGATTTATGGCAAGGGGATTGCCCCTTACAAACCTTCATCAGGGATCCTTACATTATACACCTGAACATTGCCTTGTAAATGGTGGTGTCCCTTTATTTTGGTGGAAAAAGCAACATGCTTCAAATGGTTGCAGTTGCAATATGTATCTTTTAAGGAGCCCTGTTCATCAACCCCCGAGTTTTGAGCATGTGGCTCACATGGCCATCCCCACCCCGCACAAAATCGTTGGCGCCTGCCAGGTGGGCGCAGGAGCCAGCAGCACCCGGTGGAGTTTCAGCGGCCACCGGGCCTAGGTGGAGGTCGAAGCTTCGTTTTGGGGAAGCCGCTGGCGTGGGGTTTTAAACAAAACCGTTCACCGAATTTTGAGAGGGGTCACCGAATTTCAAAGGAAACCTTCACCTTTTTGAGTTTTAAAAGGTCACGGCATTTTGAGAAGCATTTCACATTTAGCTATGAATGGCAAGGGCGGACACCCAGCGGTTCGGTTTTCGTGTCCCTCAATCTTACGGTGAGGGGGGTGGGTGAAAGGTAAAAGCCGGATTCACCGCCATCCCATGCAAGGAACTGATCTAAGGCCAAGGCCAGGGTCGTGCCAGGTTTCATCAAATGGGTGTCATCGTTTTCGCGGCGCGGGACACTTTGGTCAGGTTTAGACGCTTTAGACGGAAAGGAAACGAGAACCAAAGTCTCCACAAGACGCCAGCCCATCTCCCCCCTGCCTTGACAAAGGAGTGGGTCCAGGCCCCTCCATGCCCAACCCATGTCAGGTAGGTTATGGTTCAATGGCGTGTACCTCTGAGCTAGGTCCAGTAGAGAGGTTAGAATAAGGGTGCCCGATTTTTTTCTGTAGTCTATTTTAGTAGGGGAACCCTCCCCAAAAAAAGGGGCAAAAGGGCACTACTGGGGGACCTATCCCAATTTGTAGCCGTGATCGCAACCTGAGTTGAAGATCTGGGTGCGGGCTCCCTAGATTGCCCTTTGAAAACATACCTTCAAAGGGAAGCTGGAAAAGTTGTGTTTTTTTTGCCAGATTTGTGCCCACTGGTCTTGGCATTCCTGGAAGCCAGCACTCGAGGTTCTGTGACTTGGAATGTGATTGACTCATGAATGTTGGACCTCCTACAATATTGTAATGTGAACCCCTGGACAGTTTCAACAATCACGGAGACCCTCTTTAGTGGGAAAAGACGGAGTCTGGGTTGGGTTGGCCAATACTTAGTTTAGCATTGCCAATTCTAAATTCAATATTACCAAGACTCACTTTCGCTTTGCCTATTCTACATTTAGTGTTGCCCACGACTTAATCTCAGATTCCTCGTCCTTAGTTTAGTATTGCCAACTCTACTCATGTAGTATTGACAAGATGAAATCTCAGATTTCTCGTAATGAATACAGTAGTGCCAATTCAAATATTGGTATGACAGGTTTTCGCCACCCCAAAACAGCCTCACATCAAACAAGACGACCCCAGAACAGTCAAATGAAATAAACAGGGTCACGGGCTCCCGTGGGCACTTCGCTTTGTGCGAGTGACTGCTTCAGCTTGTGTTGATTGTTTGTTTGATGAATACTTTGTCTGAAAAGTTGATGGTTGTGGTTATAGTCAACTCAACGCTAGAATCGCCGAATGTTTGGGTTAGGACCATCCCCTAATAAACCGGATTGTTACAAAGGTTTCCCCCACAGTGCGCTTGTTTTTTTGAAAAGGGCATGACGTAAGAAAACGTCCCCAAACCAGCCACAGCCCGGCCACGTCCCTAGAGATCCACAACATGAGGAGGGGCCCTGGGGTTTCTGGGGTCCATTCACTCTCTCGGCTACCCAAAAACTCTTGGGCTCACGTCCGATCGAGTGGATGGGCCAAAAGAAGCAACCAAACTCGATATTTACCACTAACATGGCTGTGGCTGAAAAACATGTACCAAAATGACCTCTTCGTAAATGCAACCGAAGACTAAAACCTGCGTAACCCTCTTTCTTTAACTTTGAGCCACACCCAAATGATTGGTCCAACCCCGAAAAGTGGCCAAAGTCCGAGTTTCGGAACTCGGGGAGTGAGTGGGACATCAACCACTGGGCGTTTACACGTGCTCCCGAGCTTCCGGGCTGGAGCCGCAGTGTCTGGATCCTCGACTCGAGAACCGAAAGCTGAGCTTCTGGGGACCTCCCACATGGAATGTGGGGCCGCCAAAAGGAGAGCTTTTGCGGAAGAGCCCCAAGGGACATGGCCATGGGTCAAAATCCCGTACCCCCAGTGAACATCCCATTCCCCACTAAAATAGACTAAAATGGGTGGTGCACCTACCCCAAGATGGTACCATTGGCTTTGACCCACAGCCAAATGGCTCCTTTGCCATCTCCCCAACTCTGTTGCAGTCCTGTGTATCCCCCGCATGTGTTCCTGTGTGTTCCCTAGAAGTCGCCACTTAAAATCACTCCGAAGCCTCAATGAACATCGGCCCAACATGATGTCAAAACCAAAACAAGCACATACAATAAATCCCATTGTCAAATCTGTTATCTTTGCTTGCTTCACGTTTGGAGGAAGGCGGCGTGGAACCGTTCACTTTTCTTTGTGCCACCCTGTTGGGAATTCATATTCCGCCTGGGTCACGTTGGCTTGATGGCTTGACAATAGGTTGGTTGCTGGTTTGCTCCCTGAATCACCCGACAGCACACACACACACACACACCCTCAAAAACAACTCAAACCCACCAAAACCGGTTTGGCGGTACTGTGGCTGGCCAAAATCCCCAGTTCGAAGAATAAATCAACCTCTAGAACAAGCATGTTATAAATCACCTACTGTACCAACTTAGTCCTACCGTGGCAACGACATCCGGTTTTTGCATAGCCGTCAGTTCCCGTCAGTGCCTGGGTAGGGATGGGCCCGACCCCCGCCACATGGCGCAGCCTGCCAGAGGCAGGCCAGAGAGAGCCCAGTACTCGGAAAATCAATGTCCATGGGAAAACAAACTAGCGGGGATACCGGGGAAGCGGGCATGTGTTTGTTTGTCTGAAACATCACCCCCAAGGGAAACTCGCCTGTATGCCAAAAGGGTTATGCTTGAAACCACCTGCCACACTTCAAGAGCGAATATGGGCTTGTCCAGTGGCACCCGTTTTTTGCTTGGTGGGTTCCGCCACTAAATATGGACCCCACGTTTAGGGTTCCCTTTTGCTACCACTGGGCAAATGGTGGGCAGATAAACGGAATGAACCCAGAATTCTCAGAAGCTGGTTGATTGATAGGGGGCATTCCGGTTAAGAGTACAAATATGTTAGTTAGCCCCCAGGATGTACCTCTGATGCCCCAAACTATATATCCCATCTACAGGTCATATAGCCGAAAACGAATAGCTTCCCAGAAAATTCAAGGTGTGCAGGACATTTAGCCCAATAGTGTGAGGATTCCTTGTGCACGTCTTCAGTCAACCTATGTGTTCGGCCTTTGTGGTGCGAACAATCTGAAAATGCGCCGAAACTAGAGCCGTGATCTGGACGACAAATCCACTCGGATCATCTGACAGGTGGGAAGAGCAATGAACCATTGTGACGTTTCCCCTTTCTTCTCCGCATCTGATGTGGTGTTCGATTGCTTGCGCGGAGTTTGTAGCCGGAACTCAGGGAGCCAATCTTGATGGGTTGAGTGAGCAGTGCCCAAAACCCATTGACTGTTACATTCTACTAAGATGGTTGTAAAGGCTTATAGGACTCCACAGAGAACCAGGCAGTAGAACCTCAACTCGCCAATAGGGATCGGTGTTCGGCGATGATTTCGACGACCTCAGAGCGCCTGTTGATGTTCATGCGCATCAGTATCTCAGCCGGGAGCTTCCGGACCCGAAGCAAAAGGGCGGGGGTTGACATTCGCAAGCCCAAGATCGAGGCAAGGCAACGAGGCGTGTCAGGATTCAGAGCCAACAAAAATGCTAGAGGCTGTCTTCAAGCCGGGGAACCCCTCAAAGGACGGTCTCAGACAGGGTTTGAGGCACAGCCCACACTTTCAGGGTCGAGTGGCTGTCGTTTTCGTTTTGCTGTGCTCTGAGCGGAAATCGAGATGCGGCACTCTGCAGCATATATGGCAGTTTTCAGCAAGGCGTTGCAGCATGAACACCGCTAGTCACCAGGGCATTGATATCATCCAATTTCGAGACCTGCCAACAGGGCATCGGGGTTCATCAAGGAGAGATAGGGAGATAGATAGAGAAAAAAAAAGAGACTAGATAGACAAATAGATAGATAGGTAAACAGATTAGAAAGATGAAAAGAAAGGCAAACAAGTTAAATAGATAGGTAGACACATAGCTAGGTAGCTAGATAGACATAGATCGATAGAGACATAGATGGATGGATAGACAAACATATTGACAAATAACAGATAGATAGATAGATAGATAGATAGATAGATAGATAGATAGATAGATAGATAGATAGATAGATACATAGATAGATAGACAGATAGACAGATAGATAGATAGATAGATAGATAGATAGATAGATATATAGATAAATTGACAGATAGATACATGGATTGATAGAAGGAGAGACAGAGAGACAGAGAGACGGAGAGACGGAGAGACAGAGAGACAGAGAGACAGAGAGACAGAGAGACAGATAGATAGATAGATAGATAGATAGATAGATAGATAGATAGATAGATAGACAGATAGATAGAGATAGATAGATAGATAGATAGATAGATAGATAGATAGATAGATTTAGATAGATAGATAGATAGATAGATAGATAGATAGATAGATAGATAGATAGATAGATAGATTAGATTGGATTAGATTAGTTTAGATTAGATTAGATTAGATTAGATTAGATAGATAGATTAGATAGAACTTTACAGATAGATAGGTAGATAATATGGATAAGATAAGATAGATAAGATAGCTTAGATAGATTAGATAGGTTAAATGGATTCGATAGATTAGATAGATTGGATAGATAAGATAAAACAACACCAGACAAGACACGATAAGATAGATAGACTGATTGATTCACAGATAGATACATGGCGTGATGGACAGAGAGACAGATAGAGATAGAGAGAGAGAGAGAGAGATCAACGGATTAGATAGATAGATAGAGAGATAGAAAAAATGACAGATAGATACATGGATTGATAGAACGAGAGACAGAGAGATAGAGAGACAGATAGATAGATAGATAGATAGATAGATAGATAGATAGATAGATAGATAGATAGACAGATAGACAGATAGACAGATAGATAGATAGATGATTGATTGATTGATTGATTGATTGATTGATTGATTGATTGATTGATTGATTGATTGATTGATTGATTGATTGATTGATTGATTGATTGATTGATTGATTGATTAGATAAGATAGATTAGTTCACAAATAGATAGATCGTAGACAGATAGAAAGATCAATGACAAAAATAAATAGCTTGATAGACAGTAGCCAGATAGAAAGATAGATAGATAGATAGATAGGTAGATGCATGGACAAAGAGAGAGAGCGAGAGAGAGAGAGAGAGGGAGAGATACAGAAACCAGTAGATTTGATAGATAGATCGAGAGGTGAGTACATGAAAACATGGGTGGATATATTGGCAGATCAGTATATTAGAGAGGTACATAGATAGATGCTTACATAGATCAAGAGATGGAGGGCTGGGTTGCAGGATCAATGCATATTTCAGTCAGTCGTTCTTCAGCATCATTCACACCAATAGCATCGCCAGCGGGCTGCTTGTTCAGGGTAGGTAGGGTGTGCGTTCAGTCAGGGGTTATTAGGGTGGGTTTGGGGATCGGTTCATGGTTGGTGTAGCGTTGCCTGACAATAGTTTGGGGTGCATTTAGGCTTGATTTTGGGTGGCTCAGGTTTTGGATTCAGGGTCGGCTAAGTGATTAATTTACGCTTGGCACGCGGTGGGCTTTGGATGGCTCAGGATGGTTCAGGCTTGATCTGTGGTTGGCTCAGGGTGGAATCAAAGCAAGTTGAGAGGTGAGTGTTTAGAGTGGGATAAGGCTCGCCCTGTTGCCCTGGTTCAGGGGTTGGCTTTCCAGCAAAAAACAAACAAACAAAACAACGCCTTTTTGTGTTTTCCTTTTTGCTTTTTTTCAATGAAAATCCGAAAATCCGTTTGACAAAGAGGACCATATGTTCCTTAGCCCAACCAAGCGAATCTATCTGAGGGGACACCGCATCCGGTTCCAATTGAACCGGCACCCAAACAGCCATTTCACGGGAGGGGAGCGTGACCCAAACACGTGGCCGCTTTGGAAAAAAGACCCTTTGTCCTTTGTTTATTGCTGTTGCATTTCTCACTTCCTGCGTGGATTGGCCCAAAGAAGTCCAAACTGCTTGGCCACCATGGGTCTCGCCAAAAAGTAGCTCAAGCCCATGAACTCAGGGACTGAGATTTGTAGGAAGCCAAAGGAGAACTCAAGGGGGATAGCCCATGTTTTGGCCTCGAGAACCCAAATGTCTCCTGCCCAAGCCACAGTCCATTCCTCAAAACGATGGGCACCGCCAATCGTGACATGGGCTCATGTCGCAATCGGGGAACCCCCAAATGGTGGCTGGTGTTCCTTTTGGTGTCCCTTTAACCCAACCTGGAAGGTTTCTCTGAACAACTCATATCATTTATATAAACTATCATATGAGATGTATATAATAATAACAATAATCATAATAATAATAGTAAATAATAAACAACAAATGATACAAGACACGACCATAAGATAGAAAGTTGTCTACAGGAAATTGACCACCTATCCAAATAAAAGAAAAAAGATTCAGAAACCAAAAGCACAGATAAAAACCACTAAATCTACTAGATGTAAATATTATAATAAGATAATGAATCCTGCATTTTTATTTGGCACAGCTTTTAACATAGCATATTGGCATAAGAAATACCATTCAGGTACTATATGTAAAGGAGTTAGTAACCCACATGCTTCTAATGCATTATCTGGATGTGAGAAAGAAGAGAACCCGGAGGTAAATTGAAGAAGATATAGATAGAGAATTAATATATTTCCATAGAAATCTTTACTAATAATGAAAGGAAAAATGCTATTTTATTATAAGTGGAATTCCTGTTAGGATTATTAGAAGATAGAACATGTAGAGTAAAAATATGATAAAGAAGAAAACCACAAAGAAAAAATGGAAATAGAAAATGAAAGACAAAGAACCTCTTCAATGTTGGATTGTAAACATAATGTCCTCCACAAAGCCATTCTATTAAAGATGGAATGGGAGATAATATATTTGTAATTACTGCAACTCCCCATAAACTCATTTGTCCATTCGGTAAAACATAACCCATAAATGCTGTTCCCATTAAGAAGAAGTAAATAATAATTCCAGAAAACCAAGTATTAGGATTATAAAAATATGAAGCATAAGATATAGCTCTTCCAAGATGTAGAAATATAAAAAGAAAGACAAATGATGCACCATTAGAATGAAGATAACGTAAACACCATCCATAATATATGTCTCTAATTAAAAAGACAATACTAAAATATGCTGAATTAATATATGATGTTACATGTAAACCTAAGAAGATTCCAGAGATAATTTGTAATAAAATAGTAATTCCTAATAAAAAAAAAAAAAAACAAGATTGCAAAAAATAATTTATGATCAGAGGACAAGGATATGATTGTAAATGAGATTTCATTAGTAATACAAAATAAATAGTCAACATGAGAATAATAGATTTATCTGAGGCACGAAGGTCTATTTTCTGAATCGTCTTTGCGTTGTTTGGTTATTTTGTTTATCTTGAATGAATGAATGAATGAATGAATGAATGAATGAATGAATGAATGAATGAATGAATGAATGAATGAATGAATGAATGAATGAATGAATGAATGAATGAATGAATGAATGAATGAATGAATGAATGAATGAATGAATGAATGAATGAATGAATGAATGAATGAATGAATGAATGAATGAATGAATGAATGAATGAATGAATGAATGAATCAATACATAATCATAATAATAACAATCAGAATAAAAACGAAGAATATGATGATGATGCTTAATACAAATACTTAACAAAAACAACAATAATATAATAATAATCATAACAAGATGCTACCATCTAAGAATCGCATGCAGCAAGCGGGTGAGCAACAGGTTGTCCTGTTAAGAGAGCAGCTTTTCGGCAAGGGAAGTGCTGGAAACCCCAATCGTAACGCAGCGGCAACTGGAATACTGTGGACGGAATCCTGCACAAAACTGAACCCATGGGAACCATAATGTTGGTTGGCATTTACAGGGGAATCATCAGAAACCCGGGTTTCTTAGGTGGTGCCTAAGAGGATTTCGTCCATCAGTAGCTTCGGACCTTGCAGCATGGGAAATAACTCTCATACCACGCGAACGACTTCACTGGGATTCCTGGTTGGTATCACAAGAGTCAATGCAAGCACGAGCTGAGGGCACTTTTCTCACCGGCTGGTATCGAGTAAGCCAGGCCTCTCGATGGCCGGTCCAGAAGAAAACATCTATCCCAGCTCCAGATCTGTTCAAAGGATCCGGAAATCCACGAGCCAGGGTCGAAATATTGGCCGTGACGCAAAAAAAAATGCGCGAGAACATAGGTCCTGCTTGTCTTGAGAACTTCTTTTCACTGCCCCACGGCGCGAAGTCCGACATGACTCAAACCCGACTGTGCCAAACCCTTAAATGCACCATGGAGATGCTGACCGAGCCTCTGATCCGCTGTGAGCAAAGCAGAAGAGCCCCCTGAGCAAAAACCCAGAAATCTGGCCATGGCAGCTCAGTCATCCAACTCGTCAGCCTTCTTCTCGACCTGAAGAAAGAGCAAGGGGTCCGGGAACTGGGTCTCAGCGAGTCCCTGACCAATCATTACCCTCCCTCCCACTAACATAGCACCTGCGTGAGGGTACCTGGAAGATCAATTTCCTCTTGAAGCGACCCTCTGCGAGGTGCTATGTCAGTTGGAGAGAGGGTAGTCAACAATGATTTCTGCCTCAAATTCGTGATCCTGACCGTTGGGGTTTGAACTTGCTAACCCCCCCCCCCCGTCCGACTCAGCTTCGGCCCCCCGACCAAAAAGCATTCTGCTTGATACTGGTCAACACTTAATCAACCTATAAGCATTATGCTGGTAAAAAGGGAAATATGAGGGGAATCCAAAAAGTTAAAGTCTAAAGATCCAACCCATAGCGGTAGAGTAAAAGCAAAATGGGATTCCGGGCTTGGGTTGAGATCCTTTTTATCTCGCCCCGGCTTTTTCCTACCGCAGCTCAAAGCCTCCCGCCGTGTGCCTCTAAACAGGTTTGCTTCATTCTTAGGTTGGGGGGGGGGGGGGTACAGTATTCTCTGGAGGTCTGGTTGGCCGGCTGCGGGTAGGGGTTGGTTGGCCACATCCCCAGCATCACCGGCCTCGCCTTTCGGGATGCAGTTGCGTGAGTTTGAGCTGGTTTGGGTGGTTTGGGGCAACGCCCCAGCCTCATCACCGGCCTAACTGGGACCTAAGGCTGTCTGTTGGCTTTGATTTGGTGGCAGTTAAGAGTTGCTCGGGGCTGGTTTCGGGTTTTGCGATTCTGAGATCTTCATGGGGCTGGTCTTGGGTTTGTTGAGGGGTTCAGAAGGGCGGATATCCGTGATGGTGTTGGGTGGGTTTAAGGTTGACTTTGGGTTGGTTTGGGATTGGCTGTGGCCAGCCAACCAACCAACCCAACCCGGCCCAGCCCAGCCCAGCCCAACCCAACCCAACCCATTCCAAACCAACCAACCCCCAACCAACCCCCAACCCGCCCAACCCGCCCAACCCGCCCAGCCACCCAGCCACCCAGCCACCCAGCCACCCAGCCACCCAGCCACCCAGCCACCCAGCCACCCAGCCACCCAGCCACCCAGCCACCCAGCCACCCAGCCACCCACCCAGCCACCCAGCCACCCCACCCAGCCACCCAGCCACCCAGCCACCCAGCCACCCAGCCACCCAGCCACCCAGCCACCCAGCCACCCAGCCACCCAGCCACCCAGCCACCCAGCCACCCAGCCACCCAGCCACCCAGCCACCCAGCCACCCAGCCACCCAGCCACCCAGCCACCCAGCCACCCAGCCACCCAGCCACCCAGCCACCCAGCCACCCAGCCACCCAGCCACCCAGCCAACCAGCCAACCAGCCAACCAGCCACCCAGCCAACCAGCCACCCAGCCACCCAGCCACCCAGCCACCCAGCCACCCAGCCACCCAGCCAACCAGCCAACCAGCCAACCAGCCAACCAGCCAACCAGCCAACCAGCCAACCAGCCAACCAGCCAACCAGCCAACCAGCAGCCTGACCGGTAGTAAAAAGACACCCCGGCCCCAAAATGCTGACCTCCTTTGCCTTTGGGGACCCACTAAACCTGTGAAGAATTGTGGCAGGAGCACTGAAGTAAACCACGAAGTGCACTTCAACCCCGCCTCACAAAGCAGGCTGAGAGCCATACTTCTATGAGACTAGAGCCAACCCCGAGCTGGCTAGAGACTAAGTGATAGGAGCCCTAAACCGACCTGGATTCATTGACCGAATCTCCGCTCGACTCTGCTTGTGAACAAAGCTCTGATGGATCTCTTTCAACAAAGGCAACCCTTTCTTGGGAATCAAACAAACACCAAAAAGGAACACGTGGCCATTTGCAAGCCTCGACTTTTGTAAGCATCGTCCCCAATTCGGTTCATGTCGCCTCCTCCGCCAGATTGTCGGCCTTCTGCTGGCCCTGCGGGCTCGAGGTTTGGCTTCTAAGGAATACTTGTCAAAAAAGGCGCCCACATTGGACATTGGAGCCAGACTTTAATCAACCAAGGCAATTGTCCGATGTACGGTTTTTTGGCAGGGCAACCGGACACCAACAAAAAACAACTCCCTGCGCGGTGACGCACCCAGTTGCCAGCTGCTTACACCAAGCGGAGGCGACATGAAGCCCTTTGAGAGGTTGCCCATTGCCCCAACGGGAATCATCCGATGTGCTAAAGCAGGAAACATGGCGCAACGATCCCCGGCCCTTGCTTGAAAAATGAGTCCCCCAACACGGTGGGGTGACAGTGCACTATCACAACGAGGTGCGCAAATCAGCTCCAAGCGAACTCCAAGCAAAAAAAAAAAAACAATATAAAAAAAAACCCAAGCAAGCAAACAAGCAAAACAAACAAACAAACAACAAACAACCAACCAACCGAACAAACAAACAAACAAACAAACAACCAAACAACCAACCAACCAACCAAACAAACAAACAAACAAACAAACAAGCAAACAAACAATCAAACAAACAAACAAACAAACAAACAAACACACAAACACACAAACACACAAACACACAAGCACAAAACACACAAACACATGCGCAGAATCCTTGCGCGAGGGGCCGCCGTGCACTTAACAAACTCACTCACCAGAAGCCTGGGTGTCAGCCCTTGCAGAGCCTAAATCAACTTCAAACCAAGCCCAGACCCGACCTCATCGAGATCTCAGCCAGCTGTAACCCTCCCTAATTCAAACAGCACTGAGCACCTCCCAACTGCCACCAAACAACCATGGGTCCAAGTGAGGATGTTGACGCAGCCAACCAACCAACCAATCAACCAACCAACCAACCAACCAAGCAACCAAACCTGAGAAAAACACAGCCCCAGGATTAGAACAAAAACTCCCCAACCCCCCCCCCCCCACCGGCAAACAAACAAACACCAAACAAAAGGAACATGTGGCCATTTGCAAGCCTCGATTTTTGGAAACATCCCCCGATCAAGATCGTCCCAATTCGGTTCATTTCGCCTTCTCCAACAGATTGTCGACCTTCTAAGGAATACTTGTCGAGAAGGCGCCCCCCCCCCCCACCAGTCAACCAAAGGTTGACTTAAAAACAATATTGGCATTGGAGCCAGCCATTTGGCCATGTGGTAGCAAAAAAGACAAAACAGAAAGGCACCGCAGATTTTAATCAACCAAGGCAATTGTCCGATCTACGATGTTTGGCAGGGCAACCGAGCACCTACAAAAACAACTCCTTGCGTGGTCACCCACCCAGTTACCAGCTGTTTACACCAAGCGGAGGCGACATGAAGCCCTTTGAGAGGTTGCCCATTGCCCCAACGGGAATCATCCGATGTGCTAAAGCAGGAAACATGTCAAATTTCCTCGGCCCTTACAATTCAGTCTCTGACAGTGCACTAACACAACTAGGATGCTGGGGATCTGCGAGGGGTAAACAAGCAACTTGGCACACAAGCCGATGTCAACCCGAAACTCACTCACCAGCAACCTGGGTGCCAGGTTGTTGCAGAGCCTAAATGAACCAACCAAACCAAGACCCGACCTCATTGAGATCTCAGCCAGCCTATAACTCTCCCTAATTCAATCAGCACCGAGCACCTCCCAACTGCCACCAAACAACCCTGGGTCCAAGTGAGGATGTTGACGCGGCCAACCAACCAACCAACCAACCAACCAACCAACCAACCAACCAACCAACCAACCAACCAACCAACCAACCAACCAACCAACCACCCAACCACCCAACCACCCAACCACCCAACCACCCAACCACCCAACCACCCAACCACCCAACCACCCAACCAACCAACCAACCAACCAACCAACCACCCAACCACCCACCCACCCAACCAACCAACCAACCAACCAACCAACCAACCAACCAACCAACCAACCAACCACCCACGCAACCAACCACGCAACCAAACCGAAGAAAAACACAGCCCCAGGAGTAGAACAACCCCCCCACCGACAAACAAAGCAGCAAAAACCGCTTCTGCAGTGGTTTTCTAAGGCCAAGCAGGTGAACATGCTGCTTCTCTGGTCTGGGGCGGGGGGGGGGGGGGGAATCATTTTCCCAAAATGCTTGAGCATCAGCAAAGCCTGGCATCTACAGAATCAGGCTGAATCTCCGCACACTTGGTTGGGACTCTGCCTAACAACCTTCACAAAAAAAGCCCCGGGTACGATTGATCTTCTCAACTTCAGACTTCAAAGAGCAAAAAGGACTAACGATCCCTATGATATGAACCATCCAACTGCTGGTTTCCTGGGAGATCCCAACCGCTCCATTCCGAAAACCGCAAAGAACAGGTAGTGATACACACAAACACACAGAAACAGTGGTGCACGGCGTTCCGTTCTCTATGCATTGGGGAATCCCCAAAAACGGCTCATTCCGCACAGACACACACACACACCACACACACACACACACACACGCACAGATCTAGGGGACGCTTCCCCATTCTTTCAGGGATCCTTCTTTCCAGAAAACCATCAGAATGTTAGTGGAAACAGCTGGTGTTCTAAAATAATGATGGTTGAAAAGAATGGACAAGGAATCAACCCTTGGAACTACGTACCACTCAAATAGAATCCAGAAGGACACCTAGTCTCAGAATCAGCACGAAAACCAATGCCTGGGCAAGCGCCCAGAAAATGGACCCTTGTTTCGAGCGGCTCCGCCCGGGCTCCGCCCGGACATTCGGCGACTCGGTGCGTCGGGCGCCTCGCCCAGGCGGCCGAAGGAGAAGGACATGCCGGCGCCCACCACAAAGGCCCCCGCGATGGCGTTGCCAATGGTCACGGGGATCAAGTTCTTGATCCTTCCGGGAGGTTTGCTACTCATTGTGGTAAATATTGTTCTTACTTTCACACCATCTATGCATCACCTTTCCGGGGTGCTCTGTTGTTGTTTATTGTTGTTGTTTTTTGTATTTATATATATGTTCCAGGATTCCTTGGCCCCCCCCCCCACCCCCCCCCAATGGTCATGCTCAGTCGGGAAGGTAGCACAGTGTGACCCTACAAGCCCCCCGCCTTTCTGTGGGATGGGTGGGGGGGTCCATGGTTCCCACCCCCCCCCGCCCCCCTGTGGGAATGGGGGGTGGGGAGAATGGTGGCACAGTGTGACCGCAAAGCCCCCCGCGACCATGGTTCCCACACCGCCCGCTGGGGTAGCAAGTAAAGTGCGTTTGCCACTGGCGCGTTGCAGCGCACTTGGTTGGCACTTGGTTGTGGCGCTGCAAACCACAAACTGCGTCGTGGCATCGCGCAATGTCAATTGCGACAGCGCTGCAACTTGTCGCGTGCTGCAAAATGAGCAAATCGCATTGCAGCGCATCACACGAACAGCGCCGCAAACGCGCCCACAACGTCGCGCGCACACTGGAGCAAGCCGCCCCACAAGCCCCCCCCCCCCCCTGTGGGGGGCGGGGGGGGCCAGGGTCCCCCCCCATTGGGGGGGGGGGGCTGGGGACGACGGGCGACGGGAACATATATATATATATATATAAAATATATTCACATGTGTATATATATATATACATATATACATATGTGTATAAGTATACATATGTGGTGCTTTCTTTATTATTATTATTATTATTATTATTATTTTTGGGGGGTGTGGTTGTTATTGAATAGTGGTATATATGTATACTTTCACATGTATAAATATATGCATCTTTTAGTAGGGGAACCCTCCCCCAAAAAAGGGTACAAGGGCACTACCGGGGGACCTAGTTGTGTTATCTATGTATACTTTCGCATGAATAAATATATGCATATGTATGTAGATATATATATATATATATTTATTTATTTATTTATACGCATGTCGTGTTGTTGTCTTTTTTCCCCAACAGCTGAAAGCTTTGGGGTCTCAGCCCAGATGGGCTCCGGGGTGGTCCGGGGCGGCCCTGAGCTAAGGTTCCACCAGGGTTCCACCAGGGTTCCACCAGGATTCCACCAGGGTTCCACCAGGGTTCCACGAGGGTTCCACGAGGTTCTGCGAGGGCTGCGGGGTGGTGCGAGCACTAAAAAGAGCACCGCATGCTGTGGATATCACCTGAGCTTAAACGAAAACAAAAACCGATGGACCTCCAAGAGGGGGTTGACCATTTTGGGGCTCCGGAACCCAGCTCAAAAAGTAGAAGACGGGACCCATTTTGTGTGTGTGTGTGTGTTTTCTTTGGGGGGGGGGGTGGACACGGAGGATTCACGGCGTTTCCAGTTGGGACCTCCGAAAGCAACAAATAGACCTGAGCTGTCGAAGACGCAACACCACTTCACATCTGCGAGGTCGCCCAGACCAAATGCAACTTTTGGATGTCCCCTCTGGGACCCCTGAAAGTAGTCGTTGGGCGGGCCACTCTTGGCTGGGCTGTCCTCAGATTCCCTGCTAAAAGCTTAACTTTCAGCGGGTTCAAGTCGGAAACCCACTAAACCAACTGAAACGCTGACAAGCTCAGCAACCGGATGGCTGGGAGCCGCCGCCGAGTTGGGGGCCAGTTTTAAGACCTTTGACCGCGTCATCTCAGCCCGAACGTTTTCCGGGCGAGCCAAGCATGAAACAAACACCAGCCATTCTCGAGGACATGTTTGTCGGGACCGAGCCGAACAAAAAGTCCGCTGGGTGGTCCTTTGGTCAAATGGGTGTGTTTCCACGTGGGGTGCTTTAGGGGGGGTCCCTAGCTAGGTCCTCCAGTAGAGAGGCTAGAATAAGGGTACCCTTTTTTCTGCAGTGTATTTTAGTAGGGGAACCCTCCCCCAAAAAAGGGTAAAAAGGGCACTACTGGGGGACCTAGTTCCACAAACCACCTGGAACAACGAGAACGCAACGTTTAGCTTCATGTCCCTGCGGCTCCATGTGCAGAGCTCCTGAAATGGTCACCCCTGGCTTGCTTGACCATTGAAATTCGTGCTTTCAGGGAAGCCAGCCGGGTTGCAGGAGAATGAGTGTTCACTGCTTATGTCCACCCAGCCTTACAGGCCAAAAACTGCCCCTAACTTGAGCAATTTCAGGTATCCGTCCAGTCTTCACAGGGTGGTTTGTTTGGTTACAGCAACTGGCCAGAGGGTATACTCCCCTTCAAATGAGCATGGAACCCAAAGCAACCTCGGTTGAAGAAAAAAAATATCTTGGACGGGTTCCATATTAACTTGGAGGGGAATGCCATCTTTTGCAGGGAGGTTCCCTTGGTTCAAATACATAATTGGGCATGAAGTATACCATGCGGCTTTGGGTAGAAACTCTACCCCCAGCATGAAGAAAACCGAAGGAAACCCAAGTCAGAGATATTCAAATTTGCTCCTCCAAACCTCTCTGTCAGATCTTGGTTGCCATTACACAAATGGGAATCAGAACAAGGTATCCATGATTGACCCTGAATCTCTCGTGCTCTCTGGGATCGGCTCTTTACAGGGTGGCTTGTTTGGATACAAACCTCCGTGTAAGAAGTGGGTTTGGACTCTCTCTGTCCTTCTCTCTCTCAAAGGAAACCGGAAAAAACGCGGGATGTTTTACTCAAGACTTAGCATAAAGCATTAGGATTGGCCAACCCTTGATTTTGAACATTGCTCTGCCGTCCATCTGGACGTTCCCTTTAAAGTACTTCTCTTTCTTTCTTTCAAGGGAATCTCGTCTAGGATGTTACTTTGCATTACCTTCAACCACTCAAATAAAGTTCCCTTTGGTTCCCTTTAACCCCCGCAAATACGACACCCTCAAACCTTGGTTGACGTTAAAAGGGGAGCAACAAATTGAACTTTAGCAGTTCAGTGGTTGGATTTCAACCACTAAACCACCATAAGCAACAATGCAAAATGTTTCCCAACAACAACCAAGTGGAACCCATCTATTTCTAACCTAACTAACCCCCAAAAAGGACACCTACTGTGGATGGACGAAATCCTGCCACCTAATAACAACAACCATGAAACGACCAAATCGAGAAATCGAGCTCGAGTTCTTTCGAGGCGCAGGATGTCAGCCCAGCTCAAAGGCGCCCCCGAGAAGATCCCCGCGGGCAAGATGAACATGTTCGCCACGGAGTGCTCGAAGCCGATGGCGATGAACATGGAAATGGGGAACCAAACTCCTCAGCAAAAGGACTCGGAAAGTTGGACACTTGTTTTGCCGAGTGTTCCTTCATTTTTTCAAATCAAAAGGAATGAGTTGGCAAGTTGCCAGTGGTTTCTCTTTTTGTTTGATATGTGGGAGTTGGCGTTTGCCTTTGCCGGCCAACCCATGAGATTCGATCTCGGAGTCCAACCAAAAGGTATCCGACTTCGAAATTCCACGGCTGGCCGTGAGCCTGACATGTCCACGGCAAAAAGACGCCAGGCCCTCGGATGTACATACCGTGGACGGACGAAATCCATTTCGCACCACCTAAGAACCCCTAGAATGATGGTTCCCCTGCAAATACCAACAAACAATGATTTTGCATGGTTTCAAAGTGGTGCAGGATTTTGTCCATCCACAGTATGTCCACCCACAAAAAGGAACCGCCGATTCCAAAAGCTGATGTTACCATCCCCTTAGGCGAAGGGAGCCCCGACCTGGTCGAGGGAAGTTTGAAGGCCTCTTTGAGCAAAGCTGCCCTTTTATAGAGCAACGAGTCCAATTCAAACCATACAAGAAGACCATGTACCCTCCCACCAGCTAACATGGAAGTGCACAGACCCCTGTAGAAAGGGCCTTTTTGCTGTTGGGAGGGTAAGACCAAGGTTTTTTTTCTGGTCACATTTGCACATTTAGACCAAAGGACAGTTGTCCACATGCCCTCGCCCTCGGCACCGTGAGGGGAAAGGGCCAAGGGCTCGACCTTCACCTGTGGATGGGGGGGTGTCTTCTGTTTTAAGCCAGTTGGGTTGGTTGTTCTAAGTGGTTTTCTGAAACCCCATGTTTGTGGAAGTACTCTGATGCCGTGTAAGACACGCCCATGGAAAAACCCATACGACTTAGAGCCCTCTTCCTACAGAAGCTGGAAAACAAAGTTGGGCCCAAGACCGGACCTGGAAGAGTCCCCGACTTAAATCCAAAGGAGAGGGTTTCTAGAATGTCTCGCTATTACAAACTCTCCTGGAAATCACAACTCCAAGGACAACCTAGCACGTTACGCGGTCCATTTTCTGGGCGCTTGCGTACTGGTTCTGAGCCTAGGTGTCCTTCTGGATTCTATTTGAGTGGCACATAGTTCTAGGGGTTGATTCCTTGTCCATTCTTTTCAACCCCATGTTTGGGGTTTTCTTTTGCTACCAGGGTCACTGGGCGAATGGTGGGCAGATACACGGAATGAACCCAAGAGCTGGTTGATTGATAGGGGTTGATTCCTTGTCCATTCTTTTCAGCCATCGTTCTTTTCGAAAACCGATCGCCATTTCCCCAGGGTTTTTGGTGGTTGTCTAGAAGTCTTCGGATCCCTGCAAAAAAAACAAACAAAAACGTGGAAGTTACCCCTAGAATAGTGCGACATGAGTAGAAAAATTCGGTCGGTGGAACCCTCGATCTTGATTCCCGAGCTGAAAACAGGAAGGACACCGCCAAAGGGGTCGCTAGTCTTGGGCACCAACCAGTTTGAGGGCTTTTGGACAAACATGGAGTGGCACTGGAAAAACAAGAGTAACAGCAAGTGTTCGTTGGCTTCTTCCGCGCGAAAAAAACATGGAGCGGCACTGCAGAAAGGATAGAGCCCTCGAGAAAATTGAACTCCGGGGTCCCCGTCCTTAGGTCCTCCAGTAGAGAGGTTAGAATAAGGGTACCCGATTTTCTTTCTGTAGTCTATTTTAGTAGAGAAACCCTCCCTTCCCCAAAAAAGAAACGGTGAGACAGGGCACCAATTGCTGGGGGACCTAGCCTTCAACCCCGGCAAATACAGCACCCTCAAACCATGTTTGACGTTGGAATGGGAGCAAAAAAAAGAGTTAGCAGTTGAGTGGGAATTTCAACCACTAAACCACAATAAGGTCCCCGTGCGTTGCTTGGACACCGACGGAATCCGACGAATCACTCCACGGCTTTTTGGGCGTCCCGGCCGACCATCTTGCCACTCAAGTCCTTGGCCATCATGCAGAGCCAGACCGCCATGCACACCAGCCAGTTGCACCTCAGCGACGTTTTTCACGGAGGCATTGGTCTAGGGGTACCTCCCATTTCCATTCTGAACCCAGGGATCCGAATCTTTCTAGAAAACCTCCAGAAACCCGGGGAAAACGGCGATCGGTTTTCGAAAAGAACGATGGTTGAAAAGAATGGGGAAACAACCCTAGAATTGGGTCCAAAAATTGGGGCGAGTTGTGCTTTGTCTCTTCTGCGTTAGGTCAAAATGGGTATGTCAAGAAGGAACTCTAATGGGTATTCTTTGCCTTCGTACCTTCTATGAACTCTGGAAAACCATCCAAGGGTCAAAATGGGGGAAAGTGGATATTCAATATGCACTCGCTTCCGTGGATCGGCCCAAAAAGGTCCAAACGTTTTTGTTTTGAAGCACCAAGTTTGAGTGGATCCCAGCTGAAAGCTACGCTAGGTAGGGTTCCGAGGGCTTGGTGTGAAACTTGGGGGGGTGGGGTGGGAAGTGGGAAGGAAGTGGTGTGCCTTCTGATTTCGCGTGTCAAGCTCAAGGGGTATGTCAAGATTGGGGAACCCGAAAAAAATAGATGGGTGTTCAACCCCAAGGGGACACCCGCCCAAAATTTGGGGTCAAAAGGACCCCGGTTCCTTTGACGGGCCAGATGTGCCGGACGCCCCAGATGTGTTCGATTCCTCGGGGGACTTCGGATCTTCGGCATACCACACTACTATGCCGAAGGAACCCGCCAGAAGGTCTGAAAGGAAGATGGTGCAAAAACCAGAAACCTCCAGCCAAATGTGTGGGCACCACTAATGACTATGGAGACAACCTACTTCCTAGGTGTACTACTCTTTAAAAGTGTTGAATGGTTCAGTATCAAGAAGAAACAGAACGAACCACCAGAAGCAGGGGATTCCCCCAATGGTTCAGGGAAGAAGAACAAATCAAAGAAGCCACCAAAACAAGAGAATTTCCTTTTGAGGAGACACCCGTTGCAGTTCACCAGGTGAGCAGGTACGTTTGTTTGCAATATCTATATACCTCAGCTCTTGCCCCTGACCGATGGTAACATGTCTGACTTGGGTCCAAAGCTTAGGGAAGCCTTGTGACCTCAATAGATTCTGGCCCAAAACGCAAAACACATCTTGGTTCAAGATCTAAGCTTTCGTCCGGTGATCCCTGCCCCTTCCCACAACTCCCCATGCTTTCGCCAAAAAGCCCACCTTCTTCCAACCATCAAAACCGACCCCACCCACCAAAGGCGCATCACCGACCGAACCCCACCCCCAAGCGACCACAAAACGACCGCCCCCAGTGACCGAAGCCCGAAGAGGCACATGATTCCCTTCACCATGGTCTGGCCAAAGGTCGCCCCGCACTTCTTCATGACCTCGCATCGAAGTCGAAATAATTTGTGGCAGACCCTACGGCTGAAAATAAGATAAGGTAGGGGTCAGTTTTATTGCTGAACAAATACTATTTAAGAAGAACATGTTAAATACTTACTGCGTTCGGAATTTTACCAGGGAAAGCTCATTTGAGGTTGTAGCATGGGCATTCTGAGACTCGGATCGAAGTCGAAAGTGAGTCGAAACGCACAGCGAGCTACGAAGGTCTTGTTTTGTTGTGTTCCCAAATGATATTGGCTATGGGCCCGGTTGAAAAGCTAGGGTCAATAGTTGGTGTTTGAAGTGGGAAACTCTGAGTCTGGTCGTGTAAAGAGGAAGGGAAGAAACAGAACTTGTGCAGAGCTTCCTGCCTTCGAAATCCTACCCCTAGGAAAAGCTCATTTGTTGTTGGTCGGACGGGAATTCGACTCTGCACAAAATGAAACACACCAAGGTGCATCTCTGGTCAAAGCTTTGTGTTCGCCAAAGCAGCATGTAGTGGTGGCAAAACATGATGCGAATGTGTCAACAATGCGTGACGCCTGCCTGCAACCCGTGCCTTTCTGGAACTCCTCCCAGTCCTCCCAGTGGGTTGGAAGTCAAAGGGAAGCCAAAGCCCATGACTCTCTGGAAAGGGACACCGGGTTCGACTTCGAACTTTGGGTTCCCCTTCAGAGAGGGCACCGAATGGCTGGACACATGTTGTCCCTAAGCCAGGTGGACCATTAGAGGACTTCCGAATGGCATCGGGTCTATCCGCAAATTTTACCAGTCCAAGAAGTGGATCCCTTTAGGGATATCTTTACACATGGGTGAGCTCGTTTTACCCCCAGTTGAGCTGAGAATTGGATCCTTAAAGCTTTACCGTGGGGTGAGCTCGTTCTATCCCCAGAGCTCGCGTGCAGAACCCATGCCAGCGGTTACCCAACTCGGCCCATCCAATCCACGTGGCCGTGTGAACTGCCATGTCCGCCGCCCCGGCCTCGGTCGAAACGTCGAGCCAGGAGTGGGGACCCAATGCAGAAACGGATCCGCGGAGGGTTCCCCCCCCCCCAAAAAAAAAGCGGACCGCTCCACAAAACCCAACAAGCGTTCCCGGAGAAAAAAAACACACACGCTCCATGCGCCAACAAGCAAGAGACAAAACAAATCCAAAGCCAGAAAGCCCCACATACATTTGCGTCAGACAAAATCACATCACGGCGCAACACAGACCCAAATGGTGAAAAGGTAGGTGAAAAGCGCCGAGCTGCGGAGAACATCCCAGTGTACCTGGCCACCGCATCGATGAGCCTCAGGCTTTACCGCAGAACCGCGAAGCCAAAAAAAACGTGTTGCTGGTTCCAAAGAACAACGAATGAACATCAGGATGGTGTCCAGTTGCAACCAGTGACGCAAAGGTACCATATCTTGGGTTGATTCCGCGAGCGCAAAAGCCGCCAAACACAAAGGGACTGGTACTAAACAAGAGGGTGTTTCTGGCTCTTCGAAGGTCCAACATAACCTTGAGTGTGCTTGTCATTTTCGAGGTGAAACCAAAGAGTGAGTAGCCAAGGTCAGGGGTTGCGGCATTGTACACTGCGATACCTGTGAAAACCGTCGTATCCAAGCTTGACCTGGATGTGTGTTTCTTGTTTGGGGTACCCTTTGTGGATGTGGATTGGTTTTCTCGCTTCCTGAGCGGATTGGGCAACAGAAGTCCAAACTTCTTTGCCACTAGCTGGACCAAACCCCCCAAAAACAGCTTTCAACTCCACGAACTCCGGGAGTGAGACATTCTCTTCTTTTTCCCCGGGGAATCCGCCTGAAAATTTCTGGGTGAGCCGCCCCACCCACCATCACCCACCATCACCCAGCATCACCCACCATCACCCAGCATCACCCACCATCACCCAGCATCACCCAGCATCACCCACCCAGCCACCCAGCCACCCACCCACCCAGCCCCACCCACCCACCCACCCACCCAGCCCCACCCACCCACCCACCCACCCACCCAGCCCCACCCCCCTTTTCGGGGTTCCCAGGCAGTGGGGTCGGATGGATAGACGCGCCGCAAGCATCCGAAGATGTTCCCCACGTAGGCGATGGCCCAGTTCCGCAGCAGCTCCTTCGCTGACGGAAGGTGGCGAGGGCGAGGCAGGTCAGCGGGCTGGGGGCGGCTGGGGGGAGGAGACACGTTTTTCGTGGTTGAAGCCCCAAAGTTCGTGGTTCAGACCCTTTCGGGGTTAGGAGTCATTCTGTCTCAAGGGCAAGGAAAAGTCCTTCATGGGGTTAGGAGGGTATGTGGGAGGGGGCGGGATCCCAAATCAGCCCCCAACAAGGTCTGAGGGGCTTAATAAGGGCTTGTTTGGGTCTGCCCCTCCCCTCCCTCCCAGCCCCCATGAGAGAGGGGTAACTCCATTACTTGGGAGCATGGCCGAATTAACAGGGTGAATGTAGATTCTACACTCCCTCCAACATGGAAGGTGACAGGACCATGAGAAATGGAATGAGAACTGGAATGACACCTTATTGTGAACCATGCCCAATTCGGTTTCCTATAAGGGAATCTGCTCATAGCAAGATTAGGCACATAGGAGGTGGAACTTGGGAGTGCTTGGTTCAGAAACCCCTGTTAAAGGCACATAGAAGTGGAACTTGGGAGATTTAACCAGTGAAACTGAAACTTGGGAGATTTCTTTTTCCAGAAACCGCTTTTCAAGGCACATAGGGAGTGCACATACTGTGGATGGTTGCGAAGGAAGTGCAACTTGGGAGATGTGTTTTCAGAACCCCTCTCCTTTTTTCATGGCGGGATGACAAACAGGCACTTGGGAATGCAAATGCCAAAGGCTCCTGAAAAGCATGCTTAACATGATAACTATAATAATAGTTTATAATTTAAAAAAATGTTCCCAAAAAAGCATGGATAAAATAAAAGCAAGAACACATAGCGCTGAACGAACTGTCTTCTTCGTAGAGCTCAATTTATCGCCACACAGACAGCAGCCAATGGAAGCTTTTACCGGGCTTGCAAAGAACTCCGAGTCTGAGCGAAAACCTGCAGGAGTTTCCAGCGAGTGGACAGCTGCCTGGAAGCCCCAATGGTGGATGCACCAAATCCTGCAGCACCTAAGAAACCCTGAATGATGATGCCCCTACGTACATGCCAAGAAACAAGGGCTTCAACCATGGTTTCCAGCAGGAACACTTTCAAGTTCTTAATTAGACAAACTTTCACCATAGGTGGCCTTTTGGAAAAGTAGATGGCCCTGGTACATGGAATAAACCCCATCTAAACCAGTGCCATCTATGTTGTACCAAACTAACCAAAAAAGGACGCCTATGGTTCCACTTGGTGCGGTCTCGCATTCCGCAGCCATCCACAGTCTAGGTCCTCCAGTAGAGAGGTCAGATTCAGGGTACCAACTTTTTCCGGTAGTCTATTTTAGGAGGGGAGCCCTCCCCTAAAAAAGGGTAAAAGGGCACCAATTGCTGGGGGACCTAGACAGTATTCCTCAAGGTCATGCTCCACTGTAGATGGAAGAATGACCGTCGCGGCCGCTCCGGATAGACCAAAGCGAAAGCGGCCAACACAGGCTCCGCCCAGTTTGAAGATTCAAACTTCAAACTGGGCTTCGATTTTGTCGCACTGACTGGGCTGGCCTGAAAATTTGGTGGGGGAGAGCCACCAAGTTGAGTCTGTGAAAAAAAGAAGAGAAAAAAAAGCCAGCAATCAGACAACTGGGCCCAAGGAAGGAATCCTCATGCCCCAATCAGTCGACCAAAGCAGAGCTGAGGCGCACGGGTCAGAGCAAGGCTTTGGCAACTGCAAGCTGAATGGGTGCTCTTCCACTCAACATAGACGTGCACAGAAGAAGATGTTCTTGGAAAAAGCGAGCCTCACTTCCTTCCACGTTGGATGGGTTCAACCAAACTTTCCCTAAGCCAGTTTAAACATCACTTGGACTGCACTCGGACCAATGAGCTTTCTTGGGGGGATGTTTTTCCCCTGTAGGGAGCCCTGGTGGAAGGAGTGCGGCTGCGTGAATCAACGGAAAGAAAAGCGTGGTACCAACCACCCCATCTCCAACAAAACCCAAAAACACCAAAGGGAGGCATCCCTACACCTCAGAGCCCTTCCACGAACCGTGGCATCCTATCGGAAAAATGATGGTGCAAAGGAAAGGAAACCCCGGCACCCACCAAATATTTCGTGGTGAAACTGGCCGCCGACTTCCAGGGGCCCGGTTTGAGGGAAGGCCCTATTAAGGTGCGACCCATAGCCACTCCCGATATCGTGGGGCTTGGTGCAAAGAAATTTGCCCTTAAACCCTCATTTCGTGTCTCAAAATGGGGACCCCTTTCTTTGGGTGGGTCTCAAAGGGAAACTGCCGGAAACATTCCATTTTGCTTGTTTTTTTGTGCGGGGGGGGGGGGGCGCCTATTTTGAGACACACCCATTTCCCACCACCGGCCCGTATCCCGTCTCCTTGACGGTCACCTTCTTCTCGTAGACTCCCACCGCCATTGTGGCGGAATTGCCAGTAAAGAGTTGGCCACCCGTCTGGAGGACCAGCAGCAGGTTGATGGGGAACCTGAACTCAACAGAAGCTTTTCTCCTTCAAAGAATCCTCCACTTCTTTCGCCTGCTCTTGCGTTTTCGAAGGAGAAGTGGTGGTGCGTGTATTGCGTGCTCTTGCGGGCGGTGCCTCTTACCTCTCGCCTTGCATCTCTCCGTGTGTCTGTGTGTCTGGGCCTGCAAGTAAGCTCGGGACACCTTCTGTGTCCATCGCACAGCGAGCCGGACAACACACCATTCAGAATGGTTTTCCTCAGGACCCTAGACACCACCTTGCAAATCAGATCAATCAGAAGGGTTTCCCTCAAGACCCTAGACACAACCTTGGACCCCTCCAAACCTCCAACGAGGTTGTGAAGGCGAGGGTACCTTCGCTCGCTACCTTCCTGTCTTCTATGAACTCTCAAACACCATCCTCAAACGGTTTGAAGGGCCCCATCTGGGTCTATTGCTTGCAATGCGGTATCAACTTTGACCCGCTGAGTTGTTCCCGTGTTTTTTTCCCAGCCGGGAAAAACTGGCTCAGGTGAATAATATCCCCAACAGCACGCGTCGCCAGAACTCGGAACCGGCCCACGCTTCCCCAGCACCCTTCTTGAAACCGCCCCGTGCCTCCCCAGAACCCTCCTCGGACCCCTACCTCAAAGACGGGCAGCCTTCTGGCAGTTTGCTTTCGGTATCTGGCTGCAATACTCTACCGGTCTCAAAGTCACCCCTTAAGTGGTAGTTCAAAGGTAAATCACTCACCAGCTTCTGACCTTGATACCCGAGAAAAAAGTTTTTTGTCACAAACAATTATTTCAGGGCAACCGAGGCGCAAGGCTGCGAAGATGGTCTTCTGGGTGATGAAGTTGTTGGTGATGTTGCCCCCCACCATCAGCGACAACAAGCCCGCCATGCCCACGTAGGCACCACCCATGAAGGCGGCGTGGAAGGTCTTCACCCAGTGCTGGTCCCTGTACCGAAAACGGGCTTCTGTTGGGCTGTTGGGCTGTTGAGTTGGTTGAGTTGGTTGTGTTGGGCTGATGGGTTTTGTTGGGTTGTTGGGTTGTTGGGTTGTTGGGGGGGAATGAACATCATCCCACCAAGCGGAAACTCACCTTAACCTGGCCCAACAAGCGACGGCTTTAATCAACCCAATTGAGACCCGGTATTGAAATGGTCTACCCAGAACCATTTAAAGAATTAAGAGGGCGGCCGCAGCTATTTATGGTTAGGATTGTCCCTTACTAACCTTCATCTACCCGGAAAACTGGGGAGCTCTGAAAAACCATCGACCGAATATCAACAACAAGTGTTTGGTTTCCTGTTGATTTCTCCAGAATCATCCAGGAAGGGTTCCATTCTTGGGAAAGCATATGTGTTGCCTGTCGGTTCCCCTAGAGAATCATCCAAGAAGGGCTCCATTCTTGGGAAAGCAGCAACAAAGTATATCACTATGGTTCTGGTTGGGGTGATTGGGGGAGAAGGGTCGTCTCCCATATTATACTTGCAGTAAATTCAGCGAATGAAATCACATCAGCGTGGAGCATGCAGCGAAGCGACGAAGGACAACTCAATCGGAGTTGCAAGGCTTAACAGTACTGGACCAACAAGAGTGATTGTTGGCCTTGACATGATTTAGTCGGATCATGTCGGATCTATTGTGTTCGTCTTTTTTCGAAGGCACCCTCTTTTTTGGTTGGTTTCAACCCGAAACCAACAAGACCACCACCGTTTTGGGGGGCACCCTCAAAAGCACACCCCCAACTGCCCGAAACCCTCGGCACAAAGTGAAGCTTTTGTGAGGGGTGGCTGTCATTTAGGTTCTCCAGTAGAGAGGTTAGAATAAGGGTACCAACCTTTTTCTGTAGTCTATTTTAGCAGGGGAACCCTCCCCCAAAAAAGGGAACAAGGGCCCAAGTGCATGTCGCGCCTTTCGCGCCATGCCCAAAAGAGGTACCAAAGAAACGGGTTGAAGCTTCGGATCCCCTCGTTCGGAAGCAAACGAAAAGCCGAGATCCCGAACTCGTTGTCTTCCAATGGTTGGCTTGAGCAGACCCCTTCAATTGGGACCCCGATGGCTTATTATAAAGACACACCAACTATCGACTCAAGCTCCATGTTGGTTCCCTTAAAACAGGATGGATGTGAAGCAGGTCGCTTTGGCACTGCCAAACTCGGAGGATGCCGTGCCTGAGGTACTCCGCCTTGTCCACCATCTCCTGATAGGTCTCCTCACAAAGTCACGCGATCACAAGGCCAACTGCGGCGCCTTGAATCAAGGGGATCCCGGGATCAAGCAAACCTCTTGTCAGGCCTTGCCCCACACCCCTTGAGCTGGGTTCTTGTTGGCCCAACATCTAGGTCCTCCAGTAGAGAGGTTAGAATAAGGGTACCAACCTTTTTCTGTAGTCTGTTTTAGTAGGGAACCCTCCCCCAAAAAAAAGTTGGTAAAGGGCGCTACTGGGGGACCTAGACATTTTCTTTTGTAGAACCCATGGCCTCAAACATCCCATCTCATCCTTCAAACGCACCAACAGGTGGCTTTTGGCTGTGGTAGAACCCACAGCCTGCAAAATCCGCCCAAGAGGTGGTCTTTTGTTGCGGCACAACCCACGGCCTGCAAAACCCGCCCAACTGGTCGTTTTTTGTCTTTGTGCTTGAACCCACAGCCTGGGGGCTGGCCACCACCGCCGTGGCCGGGGTGTAGCTCCCAGCCCGCAGCTTCACGGAGCGGCGCTCGCGCCAGCGCACTGCACCCGCGGCGGCCAGCATGGCGCACAGGGAGGTGGCAGCATACTGGGCGGAAGGGTCCTGGCAAGACCCCCCTGCAAGGTTTCCAATTGCTGCACTTCCTAAGACATACAAAGGCAGATGTACACGTCGTAGGCTGGTAACTTGGTGCCCTGGCAAAAAGCTCACTCACTATGCAACTGTGGATGCACGAAATCCGTGCGCACCATGGTTGAAACTATTCCAACCATACTTGGTGGAAGGTTCCTGGCAAAAAGCAGAAACCCATCAACGTGCCAAGGATACCCATCAACCCACACCCACCCCACCAAGTCCTCGAAGGTCTGTCCGCCCACAAAGCTCTGCCCTCGGAGCTGCGCTCCGGACGCGGCATCGCTCCTTTCGGAGACTCGAAACGAACGACGCGAACGTGGTGGGTTCCATGCATGCATGTGTACATATATATTCATATGTATACATAAATATGTATACATGAATATTTGTATATATATATATACGGATATATATGTATGTATATATATATACACAGAACAGGTCGGGATGACCAGTGGTTGGAAAGCCATGAAAAAGATTTGATCTTTCAACCACATGGGAAAAGTTACCCATGGTCAAAACCGGGGAGCCTAAATGGAATTTTATCAACCCCCACATACTACGTATGGTGGGGCAACTTAAGGGCTTATAAGTGGTTTATGAGTTTGACAAGATAGTCATAAACTAGTCATAACTTGTCAACCTCAACATAAGTTCGTAACTTGTCTATAACTTGAACACTTAGGCCTAGGTAAGTTATCGTGAACTTAATAGCTTACAACTTAGTTAAGCACTTCATGCCTTGTGAAGTTACAAGAAGTTACGAAAACTTTCGCGCAACTTATAGGGAGGTATGGTTTACACTACACGTATTGTCTTGGTTGCTGAATTGTATTTTGGACATGCAATTTGGTATGAAAACGCGCCAATGCTCTTTGTCGTCAAGTGTTCATTGGCCGCTTCTCGGCTCAACCCAAGCGGCGAGTTTAAAATAGGGAGCCCAGGTTGTGCAAAGAAGATGGCGTCGAAGCTACTCAAGCAGCTGAGTGTCTCGCAGAAGTTCTTGAAGGGGTTAACAACCCTTCCGAACTATGCATCTGTGCGTCAAAAGCAGCAAGTTGCGGTCAGCAAAGCGCTGGCCTGCGCCACGTGCTTACTCGTGGGTGAGGCAACGGCTTTCATGAAAGCACTCGAAGAAGGCCTCTGTAACTTATAAGTTCCTCCTAACTTCCCTAGAACTAACTTTCACAAGTTCTCTAAGTCTTTAAATTTAAGTTGCCTGAGCATATGTAATAGAAGGGCCCCACACCAATTCGCCGACCGAACCGAGCGTTAAACTTGCCGGTGCTCAGCAGGGAATGACCGTTTCGGATGTTGGGAATGAACCCAGGGGTCCCTTAAAAGAAACCACAATGTATCGTGTAAAGGGGGCATTCCCTCATTCCCTGCAGAGAACCAGCGAGTGAACAAATACAGGGTCAAACCAACCCTGCAAAAGAGACGCACCCAATGGGCATGTCTCCAAATGGAATTGAAAAACCACAAGGAAGCCGAAACTCCATCAGGTGGTGCCAACATTTCAAGATCTGGGCTGCCCTCAGATCCCCCGCTAAAAGTGAACAACTTTTAGTGGATTAAATTCGGAAACTACCACTAAACGCTAAAAAGCTAAAAGGCTAAAAGGCTAAGGAACCGGATGGCTGGGCTTGCCACCAAGAGATAAAGTGGACCCCAGAATTTGGGGCTGCAGCTCTTTGATCTCCTGGTGCACCTGGTCGTGCATGAGACAACCTGTGGCCCATGAAACACCGGCCCCAATCTAAGGCTTGATTCCTTATCCATTCTTTCCAACCATCGTTCTTTTCGAAAACCGGATCCGTTTTCAACCTGGGTTTCTGGAGGTTTTCTAGAAGGATCCCTGGAAAGAATGGGGAAGGTAGCACTAGAACCAACCCTCTTCCCATCGCACCCAAAGCTCTGTCCTAATCTCCCGCGCATAGGGCGCCGGGGCAACAAAGGCGGGCGCCAGCATGGCTCGGATGGACGCACACCGGCACACCGGTCAGCAGAAGCCTTCGGCCAAAACGCTGCGCGGTTGAATGGACTCGTCACTCGTCCTCCAGCAAAGGGATGAGGCATGAGTCTCTTTGCCTCGCCCTCTGCCTCTCCCACTCCCACTCCCTCTCCTTCCCACTCCCTCTCCTTTCCACTCCCTCTCCCTCTGTATATTTTTCAATCGCTGTTTCCCCCCCCAAAAAAAAAGAAGTTGCAAAAAGAGCCGACCCTGTCGAGTTTTCGCCGTATTGGTCTTCAAAGATCCTAGCCAAACTTATGGGACCCGTTTTTTCCTGAGAAAACATGGATACACTGCTTGAACTTAACCTCCTGTTGCTTTCCCGGGAACCGAACAAAGGCTCTGGTTGTGAAACGCGGCATTTTGCAAGACTGTCCCCTTTGATGTCGAAATACTTGAATGATTACTACTTTTCTGGGTTGAAAAGGGCAACTCAAACAAGTTGAGAATCCATCCAGACTGTGGATGGTTGCGATATCCATTTCGCACCACCTAAGAAACTCCCTGGTTTCTGATGATTCCCCTGTAGATATCAACAAACCCAAATTAAACCATGTAACATGTTGGAATGATTCACTACATGCAAACCTAACCTAGGTGTCTAATGACTCCCCTGAAATACCAACAAGCAATGGCTCCATCCATTTGCTTCAGTCCCCTGGAACAAATAACCATGTTTCCAGTAGTGATAGATTCTCCTTAACAACCAACAGGTGAACTAAAAAAACATGAAGCAAATGGAAGACCATGGCTTCATTGCGTGGTGCGGTCGAACGGATTTCGCTTTCGGGAACCTCTGCCGGTCAATTTCTGAGGCCACGCGCCGCAGCGGGCAGCGTCACCGAGCCGAAAACCTCGATGCGGCCCCGGTCTTTTGCGGAGTTGGTGCCCCGTTTTGTGTGGTTTACTTCCATTTGGTAAAGACCCTTGGAAAAATAAAAATAAATATTTCCAGAAGTGATAAATTCCTTTGAAAACCAACGAGGGAAAATACAAAACATATTCTTAAGCAAATGGAAGTTTAATGTTCACCCAGGATTTTCATAAACCCGTCCCATTAGGGGGTGTTCCCTCCAAAAGTGGTCTGATCAAAATCAACCAGTGGTCTATTAATCCGGGGTTAACATTAACAGGGAAACCAGAAGGACTTGTCCGGAGCTGGTATTCCCCTTTCTTGTGGTTGAAATAGGAAATCAAAAGGAAGGCTACCTTTAATTTTGAGGGGGTCACATTTGAAAACAATTAAGAAAGACTCACCCATTCAGGAAAGTCCTAAACCCTTTCCTTTGCTTTGCCTCTGTCTGTGCCTGTGCCTCTGTCCGTGTCTGTGTGTCTTTATGCGTTTGTTTGTGTGCGTGTGTGAACTTGCAAGTGGGGGTTGATCAAAAGGTCCGGTAAATATGGGATGACCAGTGGTTGGAAAACCCCCAAAAAGATGATCCTTCCCACTAAACGAAAAGTTACCCCAGGTCAAATTGGGGGCCTTTAAGGGAATCTTGATCCGCCGCCAAGTGCGTCTCTAGTCTGTGGGCTTGTGTCATAGGCAGGCGAAAGCCCGAGCTCTCGCTCGAGCGTCGAAAAACCGGGGACTTCCGCACCTCGATCAGCGCCCGGTTCCAGAGGATGAGGCTGAACTCGGGGCCTCGGATCCAAGGAGTCCATGTGGAAGTCTGACTTTCAGTCAGGGCGAAAGGCCGAGGGAGGGGACCACATCCGTACACAGAAACACAGGTGTTCCACTGGGCTGTCCTCAGATCGCTACGAGTCTAACTTGGCGGCTAAATGGAAAACCAACCAGGAAGCCAATCAAAAGCAACTAAAAACCTCAGTTTCACCGAACGATTCGCGGGGAACCGCCGTATTTTGTCTAACCCTATAAAGAAGCAGTTTTGGGTGCGGCTCCAACTTAGGACATAGACCAGCATGGGAACCATCATGGTGGCGTTCCTTCTCGTTGACCTTCAAAATCGACCAAAACTGAGTCCCCGGAAAAGATTCATCTGATTCATGTTGAAGGTACCTGTGTTGAGGTTTCAAAGGAAGACCAAGTGGGAACCACCAGAAGGAAGACAACGCATTTTGCTACCAGAAATAGCATATGGCCATGGGTCAAAATCCCGTACCCCGCAGTGAACATCCCAATCCCCACTAAAATAAAGCCTAAAATGGGTGGTGCACCTAGCAACCAAAATGGGATCCCATTGGTGTTGACGACCACAGCCATACTGTGGATGGACGAAACCCATTTCGCACCACTTGGAAACCATGGTTGGTTGGTATTTACAGGGGATTCGACCGAAACCAGGGTTTCTGAACGGCGATGCGAGAAGCGGATTTTGCAACCATCCACAGTATCCGCCCCTGTCCCATCCCCGGAGAGAAAACACGGGAGCGATTGGGCTTCAAGCTCAGCACATACGCCAGC
Organism: Effrenium voratum; assembly: GCA_963377175.1. NCBI lineage: Eukaryota > Dinophyceae > Suessiales > Symbiodiniaceae > Effrenium > Effrenium voratum. Next base: position 207,263 of record CAUJNA010003565.1, read on the forward strand.
TCCAGCCACAGCAGCATGGGAGAAACCTCCGGGGAAAACCGGCGGAGGAAAAAGCTTTCCCTCAAATGCCCAGTGGATTTCCATGGGAACAAAAAGGGCACCCATTTGTTTTGGTTGGTTCCGCCACATTGCTCAAGACCCCACCCCCCCCAATTGGAGTGAGTGGAGCCCACATCCCGGAAGGAGCCTAAAATCTGGCCGTCCCGCGAAGGTTGGTTGAGTTTAAAGGTGAACCCTTCCCACAAAAAAAACAGCTCAGCGGTGCTCTGTTTGGTGCTCGCACCACCCCCGCAGCCTCGCAGAACCTGGTGGAGCCCTAGTGGAACCCTGGTGGAACCCTGGTGGAACCCTGGTGGAACCCTCGTGGAACCTTACCTCAGGGCCGCCCCGGACCACCCCGGAGCCTATCTGGGCTGAGACCCCAAAGCTTTCAGCTGTTGGGGAAAGAGGAAAAAAGGGGCACCACTGGGTAACTGGGTTCCCATAGGTGTCCTTTGTGGGGAAATAGATGGCCCTGCTGATTGAACCACCAGGTAAACCAAGCATCGCCCTCTACTTTTCAAACAAATCAAAACGGACACCTATGAGCTGTCCACTGTTTCTGGGTTGTCCGTTTTCAGATCCCCTGCTAAACGTGAATCACTTGTGGGTTACATTCACCCACCCAACCACTAAACCAAGGAAAAAGCTCAAACGGCTGGTGTCATGTTCGACCCAAAAAGCCTCAGACATCCGATGAGACTCCAGCTGAGACGGGGTGCGCTGAGACGTGCCCCACTGGCCCATGGAAACCCGAAATCCAGCGAATGGGTGGAGACCAGACCTGGGGCTTGGGTGCCCTCATTCACCCAATCCCAGCACTAACAACTTGGCAAATCCCTACCAGTTGTTTGGTGCATGGTTGACCAAGCACGATTTCTTGCTCTAAGAGTTTGATTGCCAGGCTTCTGGGATCTGTATGAAACACCTGACTTCACCCATCCCCAAAAGGCTACTGATGAAACTGCTGTTTTCAGAGATCGTGTTGCTCACTAGTAACCTGTGGACCCCTTGCCGCTTTAGAGCGTGTTAAAATGCCAGATTTGGCCTCTGGTTTGGGTTTCCCAGGAACAAACAAACGCAATCGACTATTATCATGGGGCGAAGGCAAAGGGCCTATCGCAATCGACTGGGTCTTTTCAAAGTCTTTTCTGATCCGGGGGGGGGGGGGGAGGAACAGCTGGGGTTGGTGGTGTTCATATGGATTGATTGGTTTGGAGTGGTGGGATTGGTACTTTGGATTGGTACTTTGGATTGGTCGTTTGGATTGGTGGATTGGAATGTTTGGATTGCTGTGTTGGCTGTGAATTTTAATAGGGGACCATCATGTAGGGATTCATGTCCACCAAGAACTTGCGTGTTGGTTCCATATGGCTGTGGGTCAAAAACATGTACCAAAATGGCACCTTGGCAAATGGAACCAAAGGCTAAATCCTGCGTAACCCCAGTTGCTTAATTGTTTGCCACACCCATATAACAACTAGCCACGTGGTTCGCCAGAGCCCTTGCAACCTAACAGCAGCGATTAGAGGCCCTTGGGACCAGAAAGCGCCATAACCTTGGACAGGGATCCTTACATTATACACCTGAACATCGTAAATGGTGGTTTCCCTTTGTTTTGGTGTTGAAAAAGCAACATGTTTCAAATGGTTGCAAAATGGAGATCTTAGGAGCCCTGTCCATTGGACTTCCTCAAACCCAGTTTGAGCCCACGGGTTCGACCTCTCCCCTCCCCCCCTCCCCCCATGGAACGGGTTTGGAGAGTCTTGCTGTTGGACTGTGGGAAACCCTTCGGCTTCAGCGCTGCCTTAGTCAGTCAATAGAGTCGCCTTTCCCCAAACCCTCTTGTGCCAAGTACCTATTGAATATGTGTATGTATACATATATATATATATATATATGTATATATGTACAGTGTAGGTATGTTATACATATTACATGTGCGACTTCATGCCTGAAGCAAACAATATGTGTCCTTTAGACAATTAGATGGGTTCCAATGGAAACTGAGGGCAACCAAACTGTACCCATGGAATCCGTTTCCAGATTTTGTACGCGAAACGCGTCCTAAGCCTGTCATTCCTCATCATAGAGTCTAACTTGGCATTCATCTCGAGTATCAGGCATCCGAGGAAGCTCCGCAAAACGGGCGAGTCTTCCACTAAAAGGGGAACCTCTCAGTAGTTCCTTCGCATTGATCGAAACTTGGCATGACATACTTCGCTGAAAGCTTCCTCCAAAGGCACGAGCAAACTCTGCGTCCTTAGAACTGTTCGCTGCCATAATCAAACCTGTGCTTCCAACTATTACAACACAACGGAGGAACCCATCATGCGAAACCTAGACGCAAACCCGGCAAACCCACTTTCTTGCTCTTACTTTGCCGGATCCAACACAAGTCCTTCACTACTTCCCACGGCATTCCCATGACCAACTCGTCCACCTTGGGATCCGTGACAAGCGCGCCCCGCGCCCATGGCTCACATCCGATCCGAGTCGACTTGAAGGCTCACATCGACGGGCATCGAGCCGAGCCGATCCATATCGGCGCCTCCTGGCGGAGACGCAGCATGCGCTTGTCGTCCAACTCCTCTAGGGCCACCTCCACTGAGAGCTGACGCACCTGGCGCTTCGTTCGAATTCGGTTTCGCACAGAAAAAGATCGGTGGACCCGCCGGCCCCAAATGAGTGGGGCTTCCTCTTGGTTTGCTGTTAAAAAGGCCAACCCAATGAGTTGGACGAGTTGGTCATGGGAATGCCTGACCCCCCAAAACCCCAAAGCTCTTTTTGGTTTCTCCAACAACAAAAAATGGACCCCCCGGCGCCCCGGCCCCAAATAAGTGGCTTCCTCTTGGACTCGCTACCTTTCCTAGGGGTCGACTTTGACAAGTACCTGCAAGTTATTTTTGTCTCATTTGTGCTTGCACGCAGCATGTCAATCTGCAAAGGGTGCAACTCTGGACAAACAGCAAATCGCTGTTGGGTAGTAAGACACAGAGCCTCAAGACCCCATTTTTTTTTTGAGGGGACTCCCCGGCCTGAAATGAGTGGACAGTCTTGTTGTTAGCTCACTTGAGAAGTCGATTACATGCGGACGCTCTTTGGAATGCCCGTCTCAACACACAAACAAACAAACAAACCCACACACACACACATCCCAACATGAAAAATGGCTCCAACTTTTGATACGATAAACGACGCCCGAAAAAGAAGCCAAACGCCCGGCAATTCTAATCATGTGGGTATGTGTCCAAATTGGAGGCCCCCCCCACCACACACACACACACCCTTCCCACTCCCGGAGCTGGACATCGCTGGAAACCGGCCTTCCCGTAGTAGAGGTCTAAGCCTCACCGGCACGACCATGGGATGCAGAGGATAGGGTAGATAGCACCACTGCCTTCCAATAGAGTATATGGGGTCTTTATTGAGGTTCCCCTTTTTTGTGGCTTTTTTTTGGTGGCTTTTCAAGGGAACCAAAAGGAAAGCCACCATTTGGGAAGGTCCCTAAAAAGGTGAATGTCGATTCTAGATGGCCCAACTCCGCGATGTGAGTAAGTACAGAACATGACTGATTGTGGCACAAGGAAACCGTGGAAACAATTACACGGCAGGGGGCTAACGGGCCCATTGGCCCCTAGAGCTGTGGGAAAAATGGGGCATCTGCTTTGGTTGGGGACACCCCCCCCCACGCATTCAACAAATGGAAAACTCGGACCATGACAACTAGCAATTCACATTGGAGAGCTGCGTTCGCCCGATGCGCAACGACATGTCCGAGTTGCACACCTGGCTAAGACGTGTGTCTGCACACCAATTCTGTTGACCCAAGATCTAAGCAGATCCTGGCAGGTCAATAGGGGAGTGTTTCCCCCCAACAAAGCGATCCGGCTTCTCCCTCTCAACTGGGACCTGGGTCTGGACACGTGCTCGACATCGACGCCAAGAAAAAACGGAAAACCGTGGGCCTGTGTCGGCAAGGCTGTTCGTGATCCAGCTCTCATCGCATGCAAAGGGCCTCGACCTCAGCGATGAGCGCAGTCGAAAAGAAGACGAGCGCGGCTTTCATGTCTGAGATGACGTCTCTACCCCAACCACCCAAGGGAAAGCTGGAGGTATATATATATATGTATATATATATATATACATATTATATATATATATATATATATATGTGCAATCTCTATATATATATATATGTGCAATATGTGTATGCCCTTTAAATTGTGCCTATATAGCAGTTGTTTTCCCAATTGTTGCTTAGGGGGTACGGTTTGGGAACAGTGGAAGCCACCTTGGATTTAGGGCACCTTTGGAAGGAAAGAAGATTCAACATCTAGGGGGGGAAACGCATATTGGACACAAAGTAGCGCCAACAATCCAAACACATTTGGGGCCAACAGGATGGCTTGAGTGGAATATCATGTCGCAGCATTCTATGACCCCAGGCCCGAGCAAGGTGCATGGTCGGTGATTAGAATATCTTTGAGTAGCTTGGCTATCGACCGCTCGTGATCCAAGAAACCCTCACAAGAAACCTCCTCGCGCCCCCACGCCTCCTCTCGTGCGCATCCAGCTGGGACCTCCAGGCGATTATGCGATGCCAGCGCAAGCCAGGTTTGAGACCTCAAAATTTATTCCCTCGGCCAAACTTAGACCCGAAGACCCTCTAGCAGCTAGCTTGTTGGCTGAAAGGGAAGATGAAGGAAAGCTAAAAAGGAAACAAAACAAAGAAAGGACAAGGCTAGCTAAGTCCGGCTAGCGGACATTGGGTCAACAGCACTTTGGTCCGGAACTTTGGGTCTTGTGCTCACCGTTGAAATCCCAGGGTCGCTGGTTGGGTTACCAGCCCAGCGACAAGACGATGCAAGTGATGGGGGCGAAGTAACTCCTCCTCCTATCATGGCCCATATCGGCGTTATCATTTAGGAACCAGTTGGAGTGTATCACTGTATTCAGAGGGTTTCATCCGTTGGTCAGCAGACTTTTTGTCCCACCTTGTTAGAACCTCGATGGATTCCACGGAGCCATGTTCAAAACCATCTCACAAACCTTTGGGCTTTGGGGTCTCAGGCTTCCCTTTGGCCCTTTGGTTCCCAAAAAAACCTCCGCCTACCTGAAACCATTATTTTGACCGTTTCTAAGGGTTTTGAAGGTCAGAACCCGGGGTGGTTTCCCTTTAGTCCACCACTTAGGGGGTGACTTTGAGAATGGTAGAAGAATGAGGCCAGCCGAACATTCAAAAGAATCCACAAATTCTGACCCTCCGCCGGAACCGGGTGCAGGGAACCCGCTGCCCCCCGCGTCGAGCGGGCGAGCGAGGGAGGCAGTGGCCTCTTCACCACTGTAGCCGCCGCGGCCATGGCGGCAGAGGGCGCCGCGAAGGACACGGAGGCCTTCGACCCGACGCGGAGCTCGGGGCATCGTTTTTTCAGAGCCCCGCGGGGGCGGTAGGGGGGGTTGAGGGGGGGTTAGGGAGGTTGAAGGGGGGTGGGGTTTTGGGGGGTTAGGGGAGGTTAGAGGGGGTTAGGGGGGGTAGGGGGGGTTCCGGGGGTTGGGGGCGGGGTGAGGTTTTCTTGCGATTGCTGCGACAGGTGGGGAATGAGAAATGGAATGAACAAGTCGGGATTGCCTTCGAAGAAAACCAAAATCGGGGATGGTTTTTCTCGGGGTCATTCCCATATTCCACTGGGGTGCGGTTTCCCACTGGGCTGTCCGGTTTCAGATCCCCGATCGAAAGTGGCGAACGCTTAGTGGGGTAAATTCGGACACCCAACCCACTAAGCCAGCTAGCAAGCGAAAAAGCGAAGTGGATGGCTGGGAACCACCAAAAGCCAAGTGGATGGCGCTTTCAATCCCAAAAAACAAGCAACAAGCGCTACCTCCAATCTACCCTTCCACCCACCAAGCCCGACCTGATGTTCGGGACCCAGTTCCTCCAGTTCAGGAGCCCCAAAACACGTCAGTTTCTATGTTGATGGGGAGGGTGAACCATGGTTTGACGGCCAAGCCTCAAAAGAGACAAAGGCAAAAGATGTTCAAATGATCTCGCGAGTTAAAACAACATTGTCCAAGGGTAGCCTCAAAAAGAAAACCGCCTTGGTCAAAATACGAATGCGGCACCCCAAGATACTGCCAGTCTGCCATTTGAGAGCCCTGAGCTTCTTTCAGGAGTAGTAGTTATCCACATAAAACCAGGCACGATGTCTGCCTGGGATAATCTAGTGGAGCAATCTGAGGAGAATGGCTCCTAGTCGCTGCCAGTAATACGAGGAAACGTGGCTCCGAAGTGGCACACTTGGTAAAAGAAGGGCTTCGAGCAACAGCTGAACAGAAGCTGTCCTTGATCATCCGGCCGAATTTTGATCTGCTTGTGGGCAGATTTGAAATCCACGCTAGCTCCGACAAAGACCGCGAGCTGTCTTCTTCTTTAAAAGTGCCTGCCGTGGGGGAGACTGATGGTTTCTGGTATCTGGCGGTCCCTGGCCCAGGTCCCAAAACGGGGCGGTTCTCCGGTCTAGGCTGCCCGGCCACCCGAGACAGGCTCCGGGTTGGCCGCGTCGAGCTAGCCTGGCTCTCAACATGGCGTGTGTCGCTTTTCCGAGGAACTTTTCCCCCTAACTGGGCTGTCCGTTTTCAGATCCCCGATCGACGAACTTTTCGCGGATTAAACTCGGAAACTACCACTAAACCCCAAGAAGCTAAAAAGCTAAGGGCAAACATGGGGAAGCCTGCATGGCCGCCGTGTTCTCATGCCTCGCGGGGCATGGCGACACAGCAGCAGTTGTTCCTGGGACGGCAAAGTGGCTGCGTTCAAAAAGAACACCGTAGGTTTCCAAATGGCTGTGTGCACGTGTGCGTGTGCGTGGGCTAAAAAGTCTGAACTTGTTATTTACCACTAAAATGGTCTTCCAACAAAGTATATAAAGTCTAGGAACTCAAAAAGCGAGAACATCCTTCTGGCGAAACCTGGAAATTCAGAGAGAAAGCCTTCGAACATCGTGGGTGTCCCCACTGCTGCCAGCCACGACCAGTCACGTCCACTTTACGACCATACGCCATGGTCCATGCGGCTCCGGAGAGGGGAATGAGGTCGAAGGCCATGCAACCGTTTCTCCATTTTAGAGGGGGAGAAATAACAGTGGAAGACCGGAAGCAGTAACCAAGGAACAACAAAGGCCTAACACACCGATCCAACTGGACAACCATGCAGGTCCGTGGAAAATCAACGGAAGCGTCTAGCAAAGAACAAAGGCGCGGCCTGGGCTGCTGAGAGCCAGAGACAGGATTTGGATATCAGAGGAGTCCAGCGGCCCTTGAACAGTTGGCAAGGATCGCGCCGAGTTGGGATTTACATACCTGAGAAATTGGCCAGAATTTGGATCAAACAGGTGGCAAAACATCTAAGCGCTTTCAACCCAAAGGTGAAAAAGAAAGGAACTGGCGAAAGAAAAACAAACAAAAAACTGACAATGCCTTGCAAACAAAACCTCCGTTTGGTTGCAAAGCGACTGGCTGCCAAAGCGCGGGCGATTTGCTTTAGTCTGAGGCAATCACTCCAGGCGCAGCACTCGCACGATGCAGCGCCTCAGGCACGCGACCCAACTGGGTTAACCAAGCAAAAGGGCTACAAACCAACCACCTTTTGAAGGGTAATTGTGCGGCGTCTTTGCATTGGATCCAATTTTGTGGGTGGGGGGGTTGGGGTACTTGAAAACAAACATTTAATCATGATCATAGCAGCAACCCGGTAAAAATTGCTAACCAGCTAGTAAATTCTGGGCAGCTACTTTGTCCATCATTTTAGTGTGAAAGGGAGAAGAACCTTTGCTCGTTTTGGGAATGAAACATTGCCATTTCCTGTGTTGGGCTCGAAAGGGGAAATCGCCCTGTTGGGTGAAGTTTCTCCAAGGGGAAACGCCCGCATTTCTCCCAAGCCAAACGAATTTCCTGGCTGGTTACCCCATGGTCACCTGTTCATTGGCCCAGTCGCTTTGCGAGCGCCTGAGATTTTCAGAGGCGTGTGACCCGCCAAACAACTGGCCGGCCTCCTCCAAAGTCTGTTGCTTCACTATTGAACATCCAAAAGGCGTACTGGTATTTTGGAGTTTCTATGGCTACCAAGGCAAACCGCCCAGAAACGCCAGCATCAACTCTTTCGGGGAGGACATCTCCCAAAAATGGGAACGTCAGGAGTTCGGCATCCATGAGGGGCACCTTTTATGGGGAACCCATTTTTTGGGTGGCTTCCTTTTGGCTTCACTTCAAAATCGAACAGGGGGCGCAAAAAGACACGATATCGTGGCCATAAAATTGGCTGCGGTTACGCACCTTTTGTCTGATGTGGATAGATCGCGAAAAAGTGGGCGGCGGGTCCCGCATGTCCCCGATCAGAATTACACATGTTTCCCCAAGACATTGGAGAATTGGTTCCGGTCTGGTGAGAACTTGGGTTGTCGTCATCCCAAATGCGCAATGCTCAAATCTGTGGCTCTCCTGTTGCGCCGTTGTAACCCTCATGCAGGTCGTCACCATGAAAAATGATTCCCCTGCAAATAAAACAATGGTTTCCCATTGCCTCAAAGTGGAGCGAAACGGATTTTGTTCATCCGCAGTGGGCAACCAAATTGTTTCACCATGAGACATCGGCTCCTTTGACATGTCAGCTTGAACTGGGAACAGCTCAAGGGCCGTGTGGCCGTTCGACACCCGCCTTCTGAAACTAAAGGAGCCTGCCAAACGTCTCACAGCTTCCCTGCGGAAGTAAATTGATTTGTATCTGCAAGAATAGATAATCAGAAAACAACATGCACGTATCTGTGTACCTGTGTATGCGTGTATCTGTGTATCTGTGTATCTTTGTATGTGTGTATGTGTGCATGTGTGTATGTGTATGTGTGTGTGTGTCTGTGAATGTAGGTGTATGCCTGTGTATGTGCGCGTATGTAGTGTATATGCATGTATGCATGTATGCATGTATGTATGTATGTATGCATGCATGCATGTATGTATGTATGTATGTATGTATGTATGTATGTATGTGTGTATGTGTGTATGTGTGTATGTGTGTATGTGTGTATGTGTGTATGTGTGTATGTGTGTATGTGTGTATGTGTGTATGTGCGTATGTGTGTATGTGTGTATGGGTGTATGTGTGTATGTGTGTATGTGCGTATATGTGCATATGTGTATGTGTGTATGTGCGTATGTGCGTATGTGCGTATGTGTGTATGTGTGTATGTGTGTATGTGTGTATGTGTGTATGTGTGTATGTGTGTATGTGAGTATGTGAGTATGTGTGTATGTGTGTATGTGTGTATGTGTGTATGTGTGTATGTGTGTATGTGCGCATGTGCGTATGTGCGTATGTGCGTATGTGCGTATGTGCGTATGTGTGTATGTGTGTGTGTGTTTGTGTATGTGTGTATGTGTGTATGTGGGTATGTGTGTATGTCTGTATGTGTGTATGTGTGTATGTGTGTATGTGTGTATGTGTGTATGTGTGTATGTGTGTGTATGTGTGTGTATGTGTGTATGTGTGTATGTGTGTATGTGTGTATGTGTGTATGTGTGTATGTGTGTATGTGTGTGTGTATGTATATGTGTATGTGTATGTGTATGTGTATGTGTATGTGTATGTGTATGTGTATGTGTATGTGTATGTGTATATATATATATATATATATGTATATATGTATATGATATGTATACGTACATTACGTTTATGTATATGTATATTTATCATGTTCACTGATAAACAAGTGTGAGATTTACAAACGCACTTGCACAGTCTTAACATAGGGCGACCCCACAAAATGGTGGTGCTCCTTTTGGTGTCCCTTGACACCCACCCCAAAGGGGTACCCTCAAAAAAGGCAAGCCCATTTACATACATATATATATATATATATACACTTGTGATTCATATTAATAATCATAATAGTAATTATAATCATCTTATTCTATATATATATACATTCCTACATACAGGTATAGGTCTCGTTACCGTTCCAGATGTTGGCATCCGCTGGCCGCTCCGCAAAAAGAATGTTTTTCGCCGTTCTCCGGGCCCTCCGGCTGCAGTTGCTCCGCCTGCCCGGGCCGCACCAGCAGGGAGGTGGTCACCTCCGCGCGCGCGCGAACGCGCCGCGCCGCACGCTTTTTCGACTCGGCCGTGGTTTAGGTTGGCAGGGGACGAGGTTGCGATCTGAGCCCAGTGATCTCAAGATGGTTCAAACAAAGTCACTAAGCTTTTTGTTTGCGACTAACATGGTCTTGCGGAAAAATGATCGGAGGATGGCAGTGTCATTGCAACATGTTTTGAGTGGCGAAATGATTAAGCCAAGCATTTTAGGGGACGACCGAGTGGATTGGTTCGAAAAAAAGGTAAAACCAAACTGTTTGTTTGCCACTCAAATGGTCCAAACCCAGAAAGTGACTGTCTGAAACGGAACTCAGGGAGTGAGCATCTGAGGAGCTTACTGATGATTGGATAACCATCACACCGGTGACAAATGGAGCCAAGTGTGCCCCCTTTTAGGGAAGCCACCAAGAGTGGGGGTTCCGATTCCCACTGGGAGTCATCAAAACCGATCGGTACTAATATGGTCGATCCCCAGAACCATGTAAAGAACTAACAAGGCGAAGGCATCCATTGGTTGGGGGTCTCCCTTAACCTTCATCCACCCCGGTTTTGCTTGTGGCTCACTAACGCCAAGAACCGTCTCCGGGCAGCCGTGGCAACCAGACGGCGATGAACGCCTTATGGAAAGGCACTGCCCAGCAGCCCGCGTAAACCACGCTGCAATCAAAGCACCGCCAAGGCAAATATATGGCTATGGCTTCAAAACATGTACAACAATGGCCCCTTGCTAAATGGAAACTAAGACTAAAACCTGCATAACCCTAGAAAAAATAATTTTGAGCCACACCCATATGTCCCGGAAAAGCGCCCCGCACCAGAGTGAAGAAGATGGCCGGGCACAGGCGCCATCTTTCTGAATACCCTCCGCAAGAGCACCGCGAGACGCCACATGTTGCAAATCAAAGAAGCTGAGCAGCCCTCTAGAGGGCAACCAAACAAAAAATAATCCCTTGGAAACGCCAGGCAGATCCGAAAAGGACATCTATTGGCCATAAAAAGGAGATATCCTTCCAATCGGCTGAAATCCACTCCGTTGCCTCAAGGACCTGCTCCGACAGCATCTCAGCGCCTACCGAAGCCGCAAGAAAAGGCGGCCCGGAAAAGGTACAAACTCAACAGCGCCAATGCGCGCACACACACACACACGCACACACACACCCACCCACACCCACGCACGCACGCACGCACGCACGCACGCACGCACGCACGCACGCACGCACGCACGCACGCACGCACGCACGCACGCACGCACGCACGCACGCACGCACGCACGCACGCACGCACGCACGCACGCACGCACGCACGCACGCACGCACGCACGCACGCACGCACGCACGCCACACACACACAGTACACACCTACAAATACACCCATCCCTGCTCCTCCGCTACTTGTTTCTGGAAACTCAAGAAAACTCGAGTCATCAGCCTCTCCCCGATGAACAGACCCACGTCACATCAAGCTTCATTGGATCCCTGGATCCCACCTGCAATAAGAGCTTCCAAAGCGCAGTCCAGAAAGCATGCAGAACATGAACCTTCCAACTTCCACTACTACTCCAAAACTCAACATAAAAATTAGATCCCCAAGCAAAAGGCACACATGGTGAGCTTGCTTTATTTTCGGATCGGTGAGCTCGCTCGCCATAAAGTGGTCCTCCAACTTGTTTGACTCGGTACTGCCATGGTGCTGTTTTTGTTTGAGAGTGTCACGCCCCAACATTGGCAGGTGACTAGATTCCAGCTTGCCAAAGTGAGCAGTTGGTTGCCCTGCAACAGGTTGAACATGTTGCGTCAACGGGGGGAGACACACACACACACACACACACACCTTGCGGAACACCTGCGTTGCGCAAGGGTGCAAGTCGATGAAGGGGCGGGGGCAGTTGTGCAGCGGGTCGCGCACGCGACGCAACTTTGTAACATTGCCCGGCGTCGCATAGTGGTCAAGACCAACATCATTGCCCTTACGCTGCCAGCGCACAAGTGTAGCACTTGCGAGAGACATAGTGACAAACATATATGGGTGTGTTGTTTTTTGAGGGTACCCCTTGTTTGCTGAGTTCAAAGGAAACCTCACAAATAGCACGCCGAAATGCAACATGCATGCTAGCATCAGGGGCGTGGCAGAGGCTAGATGGGGATTGGGCCTGCGTCCAAGCTGGCCACACGCGCGCATGGGTTAGCAGCCCCCGAGCAACAAACCCATCCGTTGACCCAACATGTGGATGGACGAAATCCGTTCGCACCGCTTGGAAACCATGGTTGCAACCAGAACGTTTCTTGGTATTTGCCAGGCAATCATCAGAAACCAGCAGGGTTTCTTAGGTGGTGCAAAATGGATTTTGTCCATCCACGGCATCAACTCCGCTGCAGCCTCCAATTTCCGCACTTTCGGAGCTGACCCTTTTGGAAGAGACTGAGGTGACCCTCAGATACCCAGTGGCCATGGGAAAAAAGTGCACCCTTTCTTTGTTGGTTCCGCCACATTGCTCAAGACCCCACCCCCCCAATTGGAGTGAGTGGAGCCCACATCCTGGCCGATTCCAAAAATCAGGCCGTCCCACTAAGGGGAAGGGCTAAGCATGAATTAAATCTATTTGGCAGGAGCATGTGGTCAGCATGCGCAAGCAAAAACAGGCAATCACGTTCCCGCCTAAAAGGGCGGCGGGGGCCACAAGAAATGTTTATCGGATGTGTACTTTCTTTGTTGGTTGAGTTTAAAGTGGAACCCTTCCCCAAAAAAACAAAAAAAGGGCGGAATCCACTGGGCAACTCGGGTGACCCTTCTGGAGCTGACCATGTTTGACTGGGTCCTCCAATAGAGAGGTTAGAATAAGGGTACCCACTTTTTTCTGCCTAATCATTTTCGTAGGGGAACCCTCCCAACCAAAAAAAAAGGGGTGAGAAAGGGCACCAATGGCTGGGGCACCTAGTTGATCCCCTCTTTGGACAATCCCCATCAGCGGGATCCACTTCCACGCGCCCCCAAAAGACGAACGAGCAAGCGAGCGAGCAACGAGCGAGCCGAGGCGCGAGTGCCGTCGTCGGGTTTGCCGAAACCGCAGCGGAGGCAGAGGATGCAGACCTGGGATCCACCCGGAAGTACGGTGAAGTGAAGCTCAGTGGACCTTCCTGGGCGTGAGGTGAAGCTCAGTGAGGTGAAGCTCAGTGAGGTGAGGGGAAGGTACCCCTAGCAAGTTCAGTGGACCTTCCTGAGACTGGCCAAAAAAGTTATTCGGACCTTCTTGTTCACCTCTAAAATGGTCCAAACCCAAAAGAAGATTCTAGGGGTTGCTTCCTTGTCCATTCCTTCCAACCAACCTTCTTCTCAAAATCCGATCGCCTGTTCTTTTCTCTGGGTTTCCGGAGCTTTTCTAGAAAGAAGGACCCCTGGAAAGAATGGGGAAGGCACCCCTAGAAAGTTCAGTGGACCTTCCTGAGACTGGCCAAAAAAGTTATTCGGACCTTCTTGTTCACCTCTAAAATGGTCCAAACCCAAAAGAAGATTCTAGGGGTTGCTTCCTTGTCCATTCTTTCCAACCAACCTTCTTCTCAAAATCCGATCGCCGTATCTTTCTCTGGGTTTCCGGAGGTTTTCTAGAAAGAAGGACCCCTGGAAAGAATGGGGAAGGCACCCCTAGAAAGTTCAGTGGACCTTCCTGAGACTGGCCAAAAAAGTTATTCGGACCTTCTTGTTCACCACTAAAATGGAGGGGTTGCTTCCTTGTCCATTCTTTCCAACCAACCTTCTTCTCAAAACCCGATCGTCGTATTTTTCTCTGGGTTTCCGGAGGTTTTCCAGAAAGAAGGACCCCTGGAAAGAATGGGGAAGGCACCCCTAGAAAGTTCAGTGGACCTTCCTGAGACTGGCCAAAAACGTTATTCGGACCTTCTTGTTCACCTCTAAAATGGTCCAAACCCAAAAGAAGATTCTAGGGGTTGCTTCCTTGTCCATTCTTTCCAACCAACCTTCTCAAAATCCGATTGCCGTATTTTTCTCTGGGTTTCCGGAGGTTTTCTAGAAAGAAGGACCCCTGGAAAGAATGGGGAAGGCACCCCTAGAAAGTTCAGTGGACCTTCCTGAGACTGGCCAAAAAAGTTATTCGGACCTTCTTGTTCACCACTAAAATGGAGGGGTTGCTTCCTTGTCCATTCTTTCCAACCAACCTTCTTCTCAAAACCCGATCGCCGTATCTTTCTCTGGGTTTCCGGAGGTTTTCCATAAAGAAGGACCCCTGGAAAGAATGGGGAAGGCACCCCTAGAAGTTCAGTTGGCCAAAAAGTTATTCGGGACCTTCTTCTGATCGCCGTACTGGACCCCAATGGGGAAGGCAAGTTATTGGGGACCTTCTTGTTCACCAATAAAATGGAGGGGTTGCTTCCTTGTCCATTCTTTCCAACCAACCTTCTTCTCAAAACCCGATCGCCGTATTTTTCTCTGGGTTTCCGGAGGTTTTCCAGAAAGAAGGACCCCTGGAAAGAATGGGGAAGGCACCCCTAGAAAGTTCAGTGGACCTTCCTGAGACTGGCCAAAAAAGTTATTCGGACCTTCTTGTTCACCACTAAAATGGAGGGGTTGCTTCCTTGTCCATTCTTTCCAACCAACCTTCTTCTCAAAACCCGATCGCCGTATTTTGCTCTGGGTTTCCGGAGGTTTTCCAGAAAGAAGGACCCCTGGAAAGAATGGGGAAGGCACCCTAGAAAGTTCAGTGGACCTTCCTGAGACTGGCCAAAAAGGTCTACCCTCTAAAATGGTCCAAACCCAAAAGAAGATTCTCTAGGGGTTGCTTCCTGTCCATCCTTTCCAACCAACCTTTCTTCAAAAGTCCAGAAAGAAGGACCCCTGGAAGAATGGGAAGGCACCCCCAGAAAGATCATGGACCTTCCTGAGGCTGGCCAAAAAAGTTATTCGGACCTTCTTGTTCACCACTAAAATGGAGGGGTTGCTTCCTTGTCCATTCTTTCCAACCAACCTTCTTCTCAAAACCCGATCGCCGTATTTTTCTCTGGGTTTCCGGAGGTTTTCCAGAAAGAAGGACCCCGGAAAGAATGGGAAGGCACCCCTAGAAAGTTCAGTGGACCTTCCTGAGACTGGCCAAAAAGTTATTCGGACCTTCTTGTTCACCACTAAAAATGGAGGGGTTGCTTCCTTGTCCATTCTTTCCAACCAACCTTCTTCTCAAAACCCGATCGCCGTATTTTTCTGGGTTTCCGGAGGTTTTCCGAAAGAAGGACCCTGGAAAGAATGGGGAAGGCACCCCTAGAAAGTTCAGTGGACCTTCCTGAGACTGGCCAAAAAGTTATTCGGACCTTCTTGTTCACCACTAAAATGGAGGGGTTGCTTCCTTGTCCATTCCTTCCAACCAACCTTCTTCTCAAAACCCGATCGCCGTATTTTTCTCTGGGTTTCCGGAGGTTTTCCAGAAAGAAGGACCCCTGCAAAGAATGGGGAAGGCACCCCTAGAAAGCTCAGTGGACCTTCCTGAGACTGGCCAAAAAAGTTATTCGGACCTTCTTGTTCACCACTAAAATGGAGGGGTTGCTTCGTTGTCCATTCTTTCCAACCAACCTTTTCTCAAAACCCGATCGCCGTATTTTTCTCTGGGTTTCCGGAGGTTTTCCAGAAAGAAGGACCCCTGGAAAGAATGGGGAAGGCACCCCTAGAAAGTTCAGTGGACCTTCCTGAGACTGGCCAAAAAACGTTATTCGGACCTTCTTGTTCACCTCTAAAATGGTCCAAACCCAAAAGAAGATTCTAGGGGTTGCTTCCTTGTCCATTCTTTCCAACCAACCTTCTTCTCAAAACCCGATCGCCGTATTTTTCTCTGGGTTTCCGGAGGTTTTCCAGAAAGAAGGACCCCTGGAAAGAATGCGGAAGGCACCCCTAGAAAGTTCAGTGGACCTTCCTGAGACTGGCCAAAAAAGTTATTCGGACCTTCTTGTTCACCACTAAAATGGAGGGGTTGCTTCCTTGTCCATTCTTTCCAACCAACCTTCTTCTCAAAACCCGATCGCCGTATTTTTCTCTGGGTTTCCGGAGGTTTTCCAGAAAGAAGGACCCCTGGAAAGAATGGGGAAGGCACCCCTAGAAAGTTCAGTGGACCTTCCTGAGACTGGCCAAAAAAGTTATTCGGACCTTCTTGTTCACCACTAAAATGGAGGGGTTGCTTCCTTGTCCATTCTTTCCAACAAACCTTCTTCTCAAAACCCGATCGCCGTATTTTGCTCTGGGTTTCCGGAGGTTTTCCAGAAAGAAGGACCCCTGGAAAGAATGGGGAAGGCACCCCTAGAAAGTTCAGTGGACCTTCCTGAGACTGGCCAAAAAAGTTATTCGGACCTTCTTGTTCACCTCTATAATGGTCCAAACCCAAAAGAAGATTCTAGGGGTTGCTTCCTTGTCCATTCTTTCCAACCAACCTTTTTTGTCAAAAACCGATCGCCGTATTTTTCTCTGGGTTTCCGGAGGTTTTCCAGAAAGAAGGACCCCTGGAAAGAATGGGGAAGGCACCCCTAGAAAGTTCAGTGGACCTTCCTGAGACTGGCCAAAAAAGTTATTCGGACCTTCTTGTTCACCTCTAACATGGTCCAAACCCAAAAGAAGATTCTATTGGTTGCTTCCTTGTCCATTCTTTCCAACCAACCTTCTTCTCAAAATCCGATCGCCGTATTTTTATCTGGGTTTCCGAAGGTTTTCCAGAAAGAAGGACCCCTGGAAAGAATGGGGAAGGCACCCCTAGAAAGCTCAGTGGACCTTCCTGAGACTGGCCAAAAAAGTTATTCGGACCTTCTTGTTCACCTCTAAAATGGTCCAAACCCAAAAGAAGATTCTAGGGGTTGCTTCCTTGTCCATTCTTTCCAACCAACCTTCTTCTCAAAAACCGATCGCCGTATTTTTCTCTGGGTTTCCGGAGGTTTTCCAGAAAGAAGGACCCCTGGAAAGAATGGGGAAGGCACCCCTAGAAAGTTCAGTGGACCTTCCTGAGACTTGCCAAAAAAGTTATTCGGACCTTCTTGTTCACCTCTAAAATGGTCCAAACCCAAAAGAAGATTCTATTGGTTGCTTCCTTGTCCATTCTTTCCAACCAACCTTCTTCTCAAAACCCGATCGCCGTATTTTTCTCTGGGTTTCCGGAGGTTTTCCAGAAAGAAGGACCCCTGGAAAGAATGGGGAAGGCACCCCTAGAAAGTTCAGTGGACCTTCCTGAGACTGGCCAAAAAAGTTATTCGGACCTTCTTGTTCACCTCTAAAATGGTCCAAACCCAAGAGAAGATTCTATTGGTTGCTTCCTTGTCCATACTTTCCAACCAACCTTCTTCTCAAAATCCGATTGCGGTATTTTTCTCTGGGTTTCCGGAGGTTTTCTAGAAAGAAGGACCCCTGGAAAGAATGGGGAAGGCACCCCTAGAAAGATCAGTGGACCTTCCTGAGACTGGCCAAAAAAGTTATTCGGACCTTCTTGTTCACCTCTAAAATGGTCCAAACCCAAAAGAAGATTCTAGGGGTTGCTTCCTTGTCCATTCTTTCCAACCAACCTTCTTCTCAAAACCCGATCGCCGTATTTTTCTCTGGGTTTCCGGAGGTTTTCCAGAAAGAAGGACCCCTGCAAAGAATGGGGAAGGCACCCCTAGAAAGCTCAGTGGACCTTCCTGAGACTGGCCAAAAAAGTTATTCGGACCTTCTTGTTCACCTCTAAAATGGTCCAAACCCAAAAGAAGATTCTAGGGGTTGCTTCCTTGTCCATTCTTTCCAACCAACCTTTTTTGTCAAAAACCGATCGCCGTATTTTTCTCTGGGTTTCCGGAGGGTTTCCAGAAAGAAGGACCCCTGGAAAGAATGGGGAAGGCACCCCTAGAAAGTTCAGTGGACCTTCCTGAGACTGGCCAAAAAAAGTATTCGGACCTTCTTGTTCACCACTAAGAATGGTCCAAACCCAAAAGAAGATTCTAGGGGTTGCTTCCTTGTCCATTCTTTCCAACCAACCTTCTTCTAGAAAGAAGGACCCCTGGAAAGAATGGGGAAGGCACCCCTAGAAAGTTCAGTGGACCTTCCTGAGACTGGCCAAAAAAGTTATTCGGACCTTCTTGTTCACCTCTAAGAATGGTCCAAACCCAAAAAGTGACTCAAGTCCAGGAACTCTGGAAGTGAGTGGATGGCACAATTGTGTTTGGGGAAAGGGGATGAAAGCCAAATCACGGGGAATACTGCCATCCTTCACCCAACTGTAAGTAAGTTACGGGCATGGTAAGTAGGGCATAATCATGGGTGCAGTGTTTCTGGGGTTTCATCCACGTTGCAGAATTTTGTCCATCCACAGCAGGGATGATCATCAGTTCCTCTAAAGGGGAAAAAACATGACCATGGTCCGCAGGAGCTTTGAGCCATGGTTATGTCTGGACCAACCCCTGTCAAGGCAGGCTCGCATGGGTCACTTCAGGCACCCGCTTCTCAACAGGGCGGATCCAAAACGTTGAGAAAACCCGGTCGGCTTGACCTCGCATAACATTTCCGCAAAGACAGGCGTACGGCCGATGTCCCACATACGGTGGACGGATGAAATCCTGCACCACCTAAGAAACCCTGGGATGATGATTCCCCTGTAAATACCAACCAACAATGGTGTCCCATGATTTCTCAGTGGTGCAGGATTTCGTCCACCCACTGTATTTCAAGTAGGGAACCAGGTTGTTGAGGTGGCAATATTCGGGTTCTGCAAATTGGAGCGGCGACATAATCGTGGCATAGCTAGCCATCTGCGGACACAAACTCGGCAGATCCATTACAACCCTCCCATCACGGGTTTGTGGGGGATGGTCTTAACATGTGGGGGAGGGGCGGGGCCTTTATCATCAGGTAAGAGGTACATAACATAACAAGATGAGGGGCAGGAACCCGGAATTCAGACCGGCTGATAAATGGTCCTCAAGGAGCACACCTCACTTGCCCTCACCTTCTGAAGGTCTGAAGATGTACTTTGACCCCTTTTTTGGATCCCTTAAGTGCATCCTTGGAAGCCATGGATATTGTTTCTTTTTGGGAACCCAGGGTGCACATCCAAATTCGGCTGTAATTGCGGTCCACCAAGCCACGTCCGTTTTTACTGGGGAACCCTTAAGGGGTGGGCCCGCATCACACTTCCGGGGATAAACAAACGGGGGCCCACCCAGCACATCTCGAATTCGGGGGATTCCAAGGAATCGGACCAACGAGGTCTTCCGTCAGTGCAGGTCTTCAGGTCCCGGGCTGGAGTCTTCCACACCAGCGCCATCATGGAGCCCTACGGGCGGTTGACGCGGTTGACGCGCTGACGGCGCTAGACCCCGTCGGGTGTGAAAAACCCGGGTGAAATTATATGGGTAGGGTAACAAGGAGGGTTGGTATGGATAGACTTTCTAGGTGAAACACCCAAGTACCTCGGCATGGGAAAAAAAGACAACCTCGTTAAGGACCATTTTTGGAGGCGGAGGGGACCCGGCTTTTTTGGGGCGGGTTGTTTTAAAAGAAACCGAGGTGCCCACTTCTTGAGCGGTTTTCAAGGGAAACCAAACAGATTGTTTCTGTGCATGTTCAACAGCAACATGATGCACACGAAACCATTCAATGGCGACGGCCATTGGCTCAAGCGCTGGAAAAAGCGCGACCTTTTTGCATAGACATAACCATAGGTTATGAGCCCAACCTCTCTGAGGTAAAGCCATGATTCGCAGGCGCCGGCGAGAAGTGGTACGGGATGGAGAGACTGCGGGGACCGGCGGGGGATTCGCCGGGTCACCGGTCCGGAGCGGAGTGTGGACTTCGCGGGCAAGGACCTCTACGGGGTCTCCATGGACAAGGAGAACAACCCGGCCAGCAGGAACGGATTCTGGAACGGCCAGGTGAACCAATTCGAGAGCGGGGTGGAGGTCAATCCCATCCTGGTGGGTCTCGAGGGCATGGGTCCGGCGGACAACCTGGGCCAAGTGAGTTTTTTTGACGAGGACGTCCTGGGGCGCACGGCCACAATGCTGTAGTACCAAGTACCAAGGGCCATTCTTGGCTGGTGGAGAAGGCCAAGGACATCCGGGAGTAAGGCATGGTCATGATTCGGATGAACCTGAAGGGCATGGTCAATTGCGTGGACCACTTGACGGGCGTCCTTCAGCTAGTAGAGAACTACCGGGTCAAGGCCAGGAATGGGAAGTCAGGCCAAGGCAGTTGGAGCCGTGGAAATCGGAGAGGTCCCTGAGATGCACCGGCAGGTGGAGGGGTGAACCCGTTTTGGAGCCCTGAGGTTCAACGAAGGGCAGCCCAAGCACAACCTGTGTCTGCTGGCAGGGCGACCACAGAAGACCGAGGACGACAACAAGGTCAAGAAGAAGATCTTGAAGCTCTTCGACTACGGGTGATGAGAGACGCGGAGGAGATCTTTGAGAGAGAAGTGGCGAGATTGCAGGCGGCGAGAACAAGGGACGACGTTTCCTACAGGACGGCATGAGAAGGAGGAGTAGTTGGAGGTCTTGGTCCTCCACCGCTTCATGATGAAGGAAATCGACCTCAGCCACCTCCACCACCGCCAGTTCCACCCGATCCACCGAGAATTCCCGCTGGATGCAAAGGAGTTGGAGTCGAGGAGGATCAGGTGAGGCTTTACACGGGCACATCGCCTTTGGGCATTCGGTCCATCGAGGAGGACAGCTGGACAGCTCATCAAGACCTCGCAAATGCAACAATGGCGAGGATACACCTTCTTCCAGATCAAGGTCGGGAAGGAGAAGAATTCTGGCTGGTCGTCCGCGAAGGACCGTGGAATCGCTTCGAGGGGCATCGATCCAAGTGCGAGGGGCTCTGGGGACCGAGTTGGATCCGGAGGCTACGCGCGAGGAGGCCCAGAGAAGCGTGGGAAAGATGCGGGCCCGGTAGTCACATTTCCAAAGGCGAAGGCTGGCGGACGAGGGAGGACTACTAGACGGGCGAGCACTACGGAGGAAAAACCTCCGATTCCATCGAGTCTTCCAGTAGCAGATGGCGCTGGGGATTTGGTGGAGAGATCTTCAGTTTCTTCTTCTGAATGGGAAGAAGTTTAAATGCAGCCGAAGGCTGCAGGGGGAGTGTGCATGTTCAACAGCAACATGATGCACACGAAACCATTCAATGGCGACGGCCATTGGCTCAAGCGCTGGAAAAAGCGCGACCTTTTGCATAGACATAACCATAGTTTCAAAGGGAACCGAGGTACCCAATGTTTAGGGGGGGTTGTCAAGGGAAACCAACAAACACGTTGTTTGTTTGCATGCGTTTTTTTTGGGTTGGGTGCGGGGGGGGGGGGGTTAAAGGGAAGCCAAAGCTGCAGTTTTGGGGATCACCTCATTTTTTAGACACACCCAAATGGCAATGAAGTTTAATGGGGAATCGCTTGAAACAAAACATATGGTGGACACAAATCCCCTTCTCAGCCGGGCATCCCCCCAATAGTACCATTTTAGTGTAGGTGCGCCACCCATGTTAGTCTATTTTAGTGGGGATTGGGATGTTCACTGGGGGTACGGGATTTTGACCCATGGCCATATGATCTTTAACCTTCCCAACCAAAGGTCCCTTAAACGGATTTCCTTGCAAAGGGCTGTCCTCAAATCCCCTGCTAAAAGTGACTACCTTTTAGCGGGTTCAAGTCGGAAACCCCGCCACTAAACCAACTAAAAACCACTAAAAGGCAAAGTTGAACCAAAGGGATGGCAGGGAGACCTCAAAAAATCTAAAACCCTAAAAACCTAAACACCTAAAAGGCCTAAAAACCTAAAACCCTAAAAACCGGAGAAACAAAAGAAAGGAAAAAACACCTAGGAACCTAAGAACCTACAAACCCAAAAGAACCTAAGAGCCTTAGAACCCAAGAACCTAAGAATCTAAAACCCTAAAAAACCTAAACACCTAAAAACCTAACAACCTAAAAACCTATCAACCTAAGAACCTAAGAACCTAAAAAAAAAAAACAAGAACCTAAGAACCTAAAACTCTAAGAACCCAAAAACCTAAAAACCTAAGAACCCATAGGTTGTTCATTTGCGGGTTACATTCACAAACCCAACCACTAGGCCAACCAAGAAAACCTTGACACCTAAAAAGCTAAGGGACCGGACTGGGCTTGCCACCCAGTAAAAGAGGTCGTTCCCAACGGCGAGGTCCAACGGATCGAACCTCCCGCCTCGAGATCCTGGCGCACCAGCGGGCCCTGGCAATGCTCACCTCGATCCGGGGGGGTTTCGGGGGGGTGGCGCGCGGCTTTTTGGCGTGAGCCGTTTGGGTGGAATGTTTGGCAGGGAACCAAAAAGGTAACCTTTTCAGGGGCTTACAAGGGAAGCCACAAGAAAACAGAGCTTGCCCGTTTTTTGTGCTTTTGTTTGGGGGGGGGAGGGTGCCCTGCTTGAGAAACCCATTTGGGTGTGTCGACATAGCTTCCTTTTGTTTTGGGGGGGGAAGGGGGTACCCGATTGGCTTTGGGTACCCGATTTGACAAAGCCATTTGGGTGTGTCGATTTGTTGGCAAGAAAAAAAAGAGTGCCCTTACCTTTGGTTTGGCTAAGAGAAGCCGAAAGGAAACCAACAGCAAACATCCATTTTGGTGGTTCCCCTAGACTAAGCCCATTCGCTGGTTCGTCAACATGAGGGGCAGGATGCGGTTCGTGATTGGCGGAACCAAAGGAAACACGAGGTCTCCAATCTTCAGAGATTGTGTCAGAAGGGCTTTTGGGGAAATGTCCCTTCAAACCTTGCAAAGGCTATCCTCAAAAAGCACACAATCTAATTCCCCTTGGAAGTAGTGGATTCAGGGTCGCTTCCCCATCTCAGATACTCCCCAACCGTTGCCTTCCGGCGAAAAATAGCTTTTCCAAGCTGACTTAGAGAGCTCTAGCACGTGGTTTTGGCATATATCCTTGGACAATATCCTGCTGATGGATTCTGACGGAAAGAACAACTCCTCACCACCAACCGAACCCTCACACCGCACCCCCACAGTCCCGACGGACTTATTTTTTTGTTTTTGTTCGGGCCCGAGCCAGTTGGATCCCAGATGCGTTGTTTCTCCACAACGGTTGGATGGTTGGACTCCGTTTTTGTCCTGTTCAGATCAACTCGGTTGCTTTCTGCTCCCCTGCTAAAAGTTGGACTTTGGGTGGTTTAATGGAGAACCCATTGGTTGGCAAAAAGTTAGAGTCCTAACATCCAAGCAAAATGCACCGAAAAGGAAACTGACACCCTTCGAAGGTTGCAACTGCTCTCGACACTTCACATGGCAAAAAAACATCTTGCCGAACGCGGTGGGACATTCAACTGGCGCTGGCCTGAATTCTCGGTCACGAATCTGGAGCATTAAGTCAAAATGCCACGCCTGCAAACCCGCAAAGGCTGAACGGATTCCTCTGAACAAGTGCACGTGACACACCACATGTTTTGTGGGTGAGGTGGTCAATGACAGATATGGAACTTGCAGCTGAAACATGCACACATGAGCTGATGTTCACAAATTGGATGTCCACATGAAGATCGCATGGGAAGCCGCAATACCCCAAATCCCGCCACGCTTTCAACGCCTCTTTTGCTTTTTTGTCCTGCAACACTCTGCGAACACCCCCCCAAAAACCAAAAAAAGAACACACAAAAAGAGAAAAGGAGCAAAGGATGCCCAGTTTGCCCACAGTTTGGCATGTGTCAACCCCTTGCCTACCCAAAGGGAATTGTGCCATCTACGTATTGCACCCTGGTACCTCGACACCGTGCCCCTCCTTGGCCCACTCGACATGCCCACGCAAACTCGGCCGTGTGACAGGTCGCGGCATGCAAGAACTCCGGCTGCGCGCCTCACTTCGCTGGGTGGGTTGAGCTAATGGATGGATCAGGATATATGTACTTCATATTGCAGTGGGAACTACGTGGGAGCTGATGCTTGAAGGGACCCCATGTTGCCATGTTGCTCGGAAGGCGCGGCATGATTCACGAGTCTGAAACAAACAACGTTTCGGATCCTTCGTGATAGCTGCTGTCTTTGCTCCTAATGAGGCTGTGACTGTGGCTCCGGGAAAATAGCGGGACATGGAAGCCAGATGCTTTGCTTCTGACTGTTGATTCAGGCAAGAATCTCGTTCTGGCACTGATCTTTAGCTACTGACTTCCTGAGTAGATTGAGCAGAAGACGTCTGAACTGTTGTTTACCGCGAAGATGGCCCAAACCCAAAAAGTGACTAAAGTCCGAAACGGAACTCAGGAAGCGAGGCTATGCAACGGCAGAGCAAAACCTCCCAAGACTTCAAACGCGAAGCCACTGCGTTTGCAAGGGGCTATACAATAGATTTACTATCCTGCGACAGCGTGTCTATCACACACACACACAAACAACATGTGCACCAGGATTTGAAGACCACCCCGTCTTCGCGACCAGTTGCTCCGGGGAAGCATTTATTGATCTGAGTGAGCTACATTCCTTCAACAACCTAAAATAAGAATCTGTACCCTGAAGAAATGGAGTTTCATCATGAGTTTCAGTCACCAAGACAACCCCTTTGTGGGCTCCATGGATCTCATTTGCACATGTGATTCCGTCCTAAGACAGTCTTCTAAAAGTGTGGGAAGAAGGCGCAAGGGGCGCAAAGGGGCAAGGTCATACTGTGGATGGACAAGCGAAATCCGCTTCTCGCACCACGAAATGAAACTGTGGTTGAAACCACTGTGTGTTGGTATTTATAGGGGGGGTCATCATTCCAGGGTTTCTTAGGTGGTGCAGGATTTCGCCCATCCACAGTAGGGAGACGAGAATCATGGTGTTCTTCTTTCACCAGCCTAAACAAGGGACACGCCAAAAGCACAATATACCCATTTGAGACCACCAAAATACGACGCTCCCGGCCGGAAACCCGTTTCACAAAAAGAGAACTCGCGAATTGGCGAGCTGAGGATCTTGGAGTAGGCACGAATTGCGCGTCGATGTTTGCCCTTGTCGATTATTTGTCGATATGTTTGATGCCTTGCGGAAGACGAGTCGGACACGCTGACTCTGGTTGCTGTTTCCTGACCTGTTCCACAGCTGGTGTGTCGTTCTCCTCCGCATGGTACAAGTCGATCTCCAGGCAGTTACGATTTGGATCAATCTGCTTGAAGGAGGAACTCTTCTTACTAATTACACTTCCATTTGGTTCAGGCCCCAGGGGGAAAAAAAACAAAACATATGTCCAGTAGTGATGAACTCCTTTTGAAACCAACAAGGGAAAATGAATAATATTCTTCAGCAAATGGAGGTAGAGGTGCTGCTGGGTTCGGTCTAAGAGAATCCAGGTGCCTGGACTGGAGTACATGTTTGCCAAGGCAACGAGCAGATCCACATGGAGGGCATCCAGAAAACCCCCTTCAAGAGGGGGAGCCGTAAAATCTCGTGAAGAGGGCGGCACATGTTCTTGTCTCAATGGGAACTGTCTACTTTCAACCTGGAGTACATTGGTTGTGGGTTTGTCTCCAAACTGGGGAACCTTTTAGACGGGCGGTTTTCGATTGCTTTCTTTTGTACAACCCAAAAATGGGTAGCAACTCCAGGTCCTCCAGTAGAGAGGTTAGAAGAAGTTGGTACCCGATTTTTTTGGAACCCTCCGGACAAAAAAAGAAATGGGTGGGAAAGGGCACCAATTGCTGGGGGGCCGATCCAAACCCCAAAAAAGGGGGACACTCCCATGCCGTGGTCCCGGCTCTGCGGTTTCTCCACGGCCTGGCACAAAGGCGCGGCCGGTGTGCCACTTGGGGCGTGCCACGTGAACTTTTGACCCATGGCGTCCAGGGGAGACCAGGCCGGGGGCCCCCAACCAAACCATGACTAGAGTTAGGCCCAGTTGTAGAATATATGTTTTATTGTTTGCTTCACTTTGAGTCACTGGCAAAAGTGGAAAAGCACCTGGAAGACCAGTTTCCTCTTGGAGGGACCCCCTGTCAGTTGCCATGTTAGTGGGAGACAGGGCAAGTGGAAACCAGACAGAAACCACGTTTTCTCGCACAGCTGAAGGCTTTTTAGTCTTTGCCCATTCTAAGCTCTGGGGTGGAGTCTGGGTTCTGCACAGGGTTCTGAGGATGGGGCGGTTCCGGCGGGTTCCGGCGCCAAGTTCTGTGGATGAATGCTGTTGGGAATTATCACCGAAGCTTGCTTTGCTTGTATTGGGAGGGGGGTACATATTGAAGGTATGCCCATTTGGGGCCATAGCAAGAGTTCATTCAGACCGAGGCTCCTCGAGGCATTTTGCCGCGCTTGTCATGTTTGGCCCAGAGGTGTTGCCGCAGCGGCAGAAAGAGGGAAGAACAACCCCATGATGGCTCCCGTTTCTGGGCTGCCCTCAGATCCCCTGCTAAAAGTTTCACTTTCTTCGGAAACACCCAGAGAAGACCCCTTCCGCAGACCCCCTTCCTTCACTTGCGCAACTCCGCTGAGCATGGAATTCCTGGCTTCCTAGAACTGAAACACCTGCAACTTTTTGTTGAGGGGCAGACTCCCTCAAAAAGGCTATCGACCCCTTAGGATAGCTTGAAACTTCATTATTCAAGGTTGAAGCTAACTATTTGACCAAAGGTTGGAGCCGGTTGGCTGAGCAAAACAATGCTCTGCTCTTGAATGCACTTCTCATGAAGGATTATGTTATCTTGCTGACTGCTGTATAAGGGATGGCCCGTTGTATGAAGGCGTGAACCCGCTTTGCACACAAAGGTTTAAGGCCCTTGTTTAAATACAAGGTCAGAGCTCTTTTCGTGGGGGGAAAAACACGTGTTCATACTGGCTTAAACTCCTGGTCAGGAAAGATCAAGCAAACTGAGGAGAGGTTGGAGCCCGCTTCAGTAACAAAATGGAGTCAATGTGCAAAGAACTGGCTGAGTCCTCACGACCCATCACAGCGAGCTCGAGGGCCTCTCTGGCCTCATCTTGAATGCGCTGCTCGTCAATCAGGCGGCGCACCTCCATGTCCGCCTCCGGATCCGAGACGCCAACGAGGCTGGGGTCCGCTGATGCCCGGTTCAGCAGGCTGCTCCGTTTCCTCCCCACTCGAGGCATAGCAATACAAGCAATCCAAAGGACCACCTCAAAAGACTTGATCTGGAGGGAGAATGATGTCGTTGTTGGAGATCACCTCTCCCAACGGACCGCGAGGCGGGGCCTCCTCATCGCTTGAAATGTAGCCAGAAAAGGCGGAAGCCATGACCAGTAATGGAGGCAGAACAAACTGAAAGGGAAACCTAAGCTCAAGACTGAATGTGGAGCCAATGAAACAAAATTATTACCTCCCCCCCTTTCATATAAACCAAAGGAGCTTTCCAAATCTGTCTAGAGGTCAAAACACAACATTAGTTGTGGTTCACAGGTTGCAGCTTTGAGAGCTCGAGGGCCCTTTGGAGTTTCAGGAGCCGGCGCCCGAGAAACCGGAAGCCATGTCGCAGGGGAGAGGTTACGCTCGAGGTCACGAACTCCCAACTGGCCATGGGCGAACATCTTCGCCCGATTTTGGTTTTTTTTGCCTGGCCTGGGTCTCCAAATGGGATGGGATGGGGAACCCCCCTTCTCTCCAAATGAGTAATCCTTCGCAGAACTGGGTATGGGTCAAAATTATACCACCAGAAAACCGCAGGTGTTAGTCCTTGCTTCCTTTTCCAGGGATCCGTTTTGGGTACCTATTTTTGCCACATACCTAACTGTTGGAAATGAAATCCATTTCTATGATACAGAAAGGGCTGCCCAAAGACCAGCCCCGCCATATGGGGAGATTCCCTTGCATCACAGTAGGGACTAAGCCGTTTCCCTAACAAAAAGGAACAAACACAAGTAAGACCTCTTTAGCCCCTACAACTTGTGCAAAGAGGAATCCTCTTTCACCCAGAAAAGCCTGAAACAAAGTGGGCCAGATGGATGGCCCCCCGGAAAGTGACAACCTGTTGGCCACGGAACATTAGCAAACACAAGACAAGAAGTCAAAATGTTGGTCTCTCTGTCGTTGCAAAGGGTACAATTAGCCAAAACAAAAATGGGAGCACCCGAAAGGCAAAAACTCTTCGGTCTGAAGAGATTGGTTGGTTGGAACGGCTGGTCGGCTTCACCAAACGAAACCTCTGAGACAAGATCGCCTTCCACTGAGGCGGCCTCAGGCATCCGCCGCCTGGTCACAGGACATCCGCGCCACGTGGATGGAAAAGCGAAGTCCGAGATGAAACCACTGGTTGCTGGTATTTACGTTGGGGATCATCAGAAACCAGGGGTTTCTAGGTGGTGCGAAATGGATTTCGTAACCGTCGGCGTGTCTTTTTGGAGTTACCCGTTTTGTGGTGGTTTTCAAGGGACACCAAAGGGAAAATCACCATTTAGTGGGATCGTGGGT
Source organism: Effrenium voratum (assembly GCA_963377175.1). Classification (NCBI taxonomy): domain Eukaryota; class Dinophyceae; order Suessiales; family Symbiodiniaceae; genus Effrenium; species Effrenium voratum. The sequence goes on from CAUJNA010003565.1 coordinate 235,814, forward strand.
GGTTCTCCAAATTGGGTTCCGCAAATGATTGGTTTCCTTTTGGTTCCCTTTGACAACGAACCAAGAGGGTGTCCACCATTTTGAGAATCTCCCATATTTCGAGGGCACTGATATGTCAACGATTGGCAATGGAAGCGATACCAAATCGGGTTAAAACGAATCTGGGTAGACTAGTCTGGGTAAATCGTACAATCCACCAGAAGGAACCCCAAAGAAGGGACCTGCGTCACGGGTTTCAGCTCGACATCCCGAATGCCAACATTGATATTCTTTGGTTCCCCTGCCATAGAATGAGTTCGAATGTAAGCTTCGGACTAACTCACCGTATCCAACTCATGTCCCCTAGGCTTCCAAAGGCCATTAAAAGAATGGTCGAGGTCGCTAGACTGTTTTTTGCCAAAAGACCGTTTTTTGCGCCTGGCCCTGAATATCCCAAAAATCAGGTTTTTTGTTGCCCAACAATTGCTTAGGGTCAGGTCACTGAAAGTCACGCCGCCTCATCCTCCCAGCTGCAAATGACTGAGCCCAAGCCACTCATTCCCCGGCTTGCCAAATGTATGGTCGCATCAGGTGTCCCGCCTACTGTAGAGGCGTGCATAGATTCTTCGCATGTTGGTACTGAAGTCCGGCTTTTTTGAAAATGCTGCAAACTTAGTGGCTTCGGGGCATCGCTGCCGATCAGGCATGCGTTGTGGGCTTCTGGGGGTATGGTTGTCCACGATTTTAAACGTACTTTCCACGAGAAAAAACGTACTTTCCACGGTTTGTCCATGGTTTGTCCACGCCTCATTTTCTTTCGAAATTGATTAAACAATCAACGCACAACACGCGATCAGACTCTGTGGAGCTGTGGACAAGAAGTGGAAAAGCACGCACGGGCATGTGAGGGACAAGCCAAATTGACGCAGCATGGTGACGGCGTGTGATTACAACGGGATGAAGCGACAGTAAAACATGCTTAGCCGATTTCATAAAAGGCAGCAATCAAGTTCTTCAACCTCTCACTGCACAGAAGCGCGCGGGGATGTCAGGAGCCAGCCGTCTCGAGTTGGCCAAGTTTGTCTAGACCTACTTTTAACGGTCGAGGGACATTACTGTTATAGCCTTTCTTTTTTTGAATGGTCGAGGCTATTTAAAGAATAGTCGAGGAAGCACAGGGTGTCCCTGAAATGAGTTTGATTTTACCACGAAAACAGGAACCACCCCCTTGGAAAGTATAGTCCTGCTGGTTAAAATCCGAAGCTGCGTGCTCAATTACACCATGAGAGCTCCAAGCTCCAAGGCCACATGTGGCATGCTTGGGAAACTGAGAGTCGCATCTGCAATGCTTCCTGTCCGTGACCCGTTGGTGGGACATCATTTAGATTTCTAGCAAACCTTTTGGAGGGTATTCACCATTCAACTTTAAAGCCATTTAGCACAAACCTGCCTACGTGCTATATTGGAACGTCAGCCCGCGAGGCCTTCTGGTCAATTTGCCACCCCATTTGACGCCGAGGTTTCAAAGCATGGGTTGGTATGGAAGCCCGAAAGCACGTGAGACACCTATCGCCTGAGATGGACATCCTTGAATTTTGGCGCTTAAAGTTTAAACGTCTGTCATTCCACCGGAGGCAAATGATGGCCAGCCCTCTTCAGCCCATTCACCTGCTGCTAGTACCACTGTTCAGGTGAACTCAAAACTCTTCAACCCAAGATCTTTCTCGTATATCTCGCTAACTCCAGAACCTCGATGCAAGGGACTAATTCATAGCCTCGAACATTTTATGTGTACCTATACTAGGTCCTCCAGTACAGAGATTAGAATAAGGGTACCCTTGTTTCTGTACGTAGTCTATTTTACTAGGGGGACCCTCCCCCAAAAAAAAAGGGGCAAAAGGGCACTAATGGGGGACCTAGTACACCTAGAAGATATTCAACTCACCTGTAGGTACGCTTTACTCCCCTTGGCCCCGTTACCTCGTTTATCTCGGCTGATGCCCACCAAATGCGGGGGGGCAACCCGAAATCGACAGAATCAGAGCAAACACTAAAAGAACTTTGGTCAGAGCCGACCGGAGAAAAACCAAAGCTGTTGGGCTGTTGGGCTGTTGGGCTGTTGGGTTGTTGGGTTGTTGGGACCCGAAAGCAGCAAAATCCGAAAACTTGCTCCTGACCCAAAACCGGAGAAAGAAAGAAAAAAAACGCGGTGCTTCCCACAAATCTTTGGACCGACTTCGTTTCCCGCCTCCGGTGTAGCTTCCAGTGCGCATCGGTCGGTTCTGGCAGGGAAAAAAAGCCAGTTGCCCAAGCCTCGCATTTGCCATCTAAACTGGGCTGCCCTCAGATCCCCCGCTAGAAGTTTAACTTTTAGTGGTTTTTATGGAAACTACCACTAACCACTAAAAGTAAACTCAGCTGAGCCTCAATTGGTGGTTTCAACCCCTGGTTCTTGCAGGAGGCAAAATGGGAAACCATCCCCTAACCTCCAAACCACCGATCCAGCTACCTTCAGGAGATTCGCCAGCATCTCGCTCGCGATGAGGACCGACTTCAGCGGGATTCGTTCAATGCTTTCCAGTGCCCTGTGTGATGGCCGCTGAATTGCCACAGCGGCTTGGTTCACTCTGTCCAGGAAGTCTGCAAGCGGAGTCCTGCAAAGGTCATAGAGGTCGCGATGACTCAGCATCGTGTTGACCTTCACCCACTTGTGCCTGGAATTCGGCATTGGCCCAGAGAGTCGCAGACTCCGTGGACGTGCGCCCAGTGCCGCACCATCATCTCCACCAATGCTGGGTCCTTTGCACGGGGGTGGTTGCTCTGGCTCCTCGCACATTTTTCAATCTTTTGACGCTTGGTCAATCTCCCGATGTTGTTCCTCAGGACATCATACGGGGCTACTCACCAGGTCTGAGGAAAATGGTCACCAAGAACCTCCTTGCAGGCTGCGTGGTTGGGGCGAATGAGTCCATGGAAGTAACATCCTCAAACGACCCTCTAAATGGTGGTTCAAAGGGAAACAGCCCTCAAAAGCAAGTTTGAAAGTTGACTCGAATTGGGCCAGCATTGCGGGTACCAATCCGGTTGTCTGAATCGCATTTCACCGAAACACAAATCCGCAAAAGGACATTCATTCTGGCCGAAGGGTCTTCAAATGCTTTCTGAGATTGGCATTGTGCTCAACACGTGTCAACAAGAGCACAAAAAAGCAAAACGGGCTTTGGAGCATAGGTGTCCTTTTGGGGGAAATAGATGGCCCTGGTAGATGAGTAAACCACCTGGTAAACAAGGGCCATCTATTCTTTTGCCAAAACAACCAAAAAGGACGCCTATGCTTTGGACGGCCCGACATGACCTGTCAAAGTTGCTCGAAATGACCTCCTTTGAAGGGAAGCCTTGAAGGGATCAAGGAACAATCGAAAAAGATTCCCAGCGGCCCGGCCTTGGCCAAACCCAAGAATTGGAGGGACGGTTCCCCAGAAAGGAGCTCTTCTAGGTCCTCCAGTAGAGAGGCTAGAATAGGGTACCCACTTTTTTCTGTAGTCTATTTTAGTAGGGGAACCCTCCCCCACAAAAGGGTAAAAGGGCACTACTGGCGGACCTAGTTTTTGAGATGGGTTTCACCGCCTGATAAGCACCTTGTTCCTCCCTATCGAAACGTGGCTCTCCAAAAACAAGCAGCACACCTGGGCGCGAATGGCTTTTCCAGGTGGGACCTGCAAAACACTGCTTTCCCTAGGCGTCCTTTTGCAAATTGCCATCTCCACCAAACTCACCAAGGGCACCCATGGTCGGCAGTCTAACTGAAAAAATGGCCTCTTGTCGCTTGTCAACATTGGCAAGGACCCGTGGGGGACCAAGAGCAAACAAGGCAGTTCGTGTCAGTGAATGGCTACCTTCACGGCTGCTGCTTGTCCGGCTCTAGAGGCATCTAAGCGTTGTGTTTAGATGAACGGACTATGCATCCTCTGCTGGCACACAAATTGGCTTAGTGCACCAAATCAATCCAAGCGTGCTGGTCCTACCCGCAAGCCTCAAGCAAAGATCAACCAGTCCATGGGCATGGTTGCTTTCCATGTTGGCCATCGGAGCACATGCAATCTTGTCACTGGGTCCATGAGAATTTCCTCTAAGTCCTAGTACAAAGGGAAACCACCACAGGTGTCGTTGCCCAAGCTCGGGCATTTGACAGTCGAAATCAAAATCGGAGGCCTGGCTCTCAGATGCGGAGTTCAAGGTCACCTCAAATGCACTCGATTTGCCGGGCGCTGGGAGACAGCTGCCATCGGTTGGTCAAAGTGGCCGGACTGCGTGCGTCTAAAGAATCTTTAAGCAAAACCGATGGTAGAGCTACGATCGGAAACCTCGCAAACCAAAAAAAAGGAAGGGTGCCAAAAGAAGTCATTGGGTTTAGGTCACATCTCGCAGACCAACTCTTTCGCCTCTACGTGCCCCAGTGTCAGAAGCCCCACGTCGGCCCACTGCAACAGGACAACGGAAGGCGACCAAATCCATCTGGACAAACCTCCTGTGCACTTCCATGATGGGAAAGAAGTCTATCCTTGACGGACCCAGTAAAGACCTTCATGGGTGAATGGTTTCTCCCCATCGGGAAGCTCGGTATACCTCGTCCAAACGCATGCCTTTCCAAAACACAAGTTGTTCTGCTTTGTGAAATCCGTGAAACTGGGCACCACGCATCCAAACGAGACAGAACTACCTCATTTGGCTTGTGAGACTTTGCTCGTTTCGAACCTGCTAGTAAGCGTGGGTCGCAACTGCCAAGTGCGTCACCTGGTCAGTCGCAATCAGTGTCAGGCACTATTGTAGTTTGTGGTTCGGACTGTCTACTACCTTCATGTACCAAGGCTTCGACTGTGGTTCAGGTATCCTTGGCGGTCTCGGACGGTAGTTGACAGCAATCTAGAAATATCATCCTCACATCTCGTGGTCATGAGTAAACCATGGATCACAACGGAAGACGTTGAAGGGCACCGGCACCTGGCGTAATGGGGACCTGTGTTCCTGCAGCGGCTGCTTTGGGCATTGCAACCATGCAGAGGTGTCTTTCTCCTTTGCACGTCCGTCGAAGATCATCCGAGAAGAGGGTTCTTTGGCGATTCACTGGCTTCATGCAACCTCAGGGGGCCAGAAATTGGTGGATTCCTTTCGGTTTCCCTTCAAACCAACCCCAAAGAGTTCACCGCACAAAAAGGCCGCCTCTTCACGATGCCTCTCTTCATCTTCCAATTCAGAGGTCCCAGACAATTCTGTCAGATAGGGGACCCATTGCGTATGTTTGGGGTGGTTATCCTCATCCCTGAGGATTTACCATGTTCATGACGTGCTTTGAGCCCGTTGAGGCTTTTGCCCACATTCCAAAAAATGGCTTCTCCCGGTTTCAAGTGGTTGTTGGGGACATCTGATTGCAGAACAGGTCCACAGTGAAACCCCGGCCTTTGACCCACCCACCCAGCCAGCCGGCCCCTAACGCAAAGCGGTCGCTGGCCCCTCTCAGCCCGCAGCCCATTGCGCGAAGCAGCTGCGCTCCACCTGGGAGTAAAGCCTCGCGCTCGAAAGGAACGGGACATGGGAGCCGGGCGGGTGAGGAACCAAGTGGCAGAGCAGTGCTTGAAATGGCGCCCCCACTTCTGTGGTTGTCAAAACCCAGGAAACCCCTGGTGAACATCAAAAATTGGTGGTACATGGGTGTTCATCGCCCCAAAAGGATCGGCATAGGTTATGACCCATGGCCACTTCTGTGATACAACCGCAAGGGCCTCCCAAAGACGAATCCTCTTTTTAATAAGAGGGGATTCCCTTGTATCGCGGAAGTGGGGATAGACCTGTTGATCCCACAACCCTGGGATGCTATAAATCCTAGACCCTTCTAAGGGGCTATGATCCCCCCGCCATCCCGCCATAGCCACCCCCAGGAGTCCATGAATGATCGAAAGCCCTTCTGCTTGCGTGCGTGGGCATTTCCTTTCTGCGATGCAGCTGCAAGAGGTGACTTTGTGCATCACTTGCTCAAGCCTGACTGTTCTCACGCTTCTTTTGTGCCTGGCCAAGCCCGGCAGCGCAGCAGCAACTACAATAACTCATCATCGTTTACCCTCCCACCAACTAACACGGAAGTGCAAGAAGGCCCTTTCCAAGAGGCGAGTAGTCTTTCTACGGGGGTCTGTGCGCTTCCGTGTTCGCTGGTGGGAGGGTACTTAGTAAGAGGAACATCCAAGTATATGTCCCCCTCTACCAAACATGACCCGTCCCTGGATTTTTCGTTCAATCATCGACAACCATATCCAAATGATGGTTGACAGCTATGGCTTGTCGCGGCTCTCCACATCACATCACCCGCCCAACAGAAACTCAATTCAACAGCGTCTGAAGGAGAATGTGTTCCTGACGCAACCAGTGACCCTGTTTTGGGGTGGGGGGGACCCAAGCGGAAAGGCAAACCCGGTGAACCCCAAAAGCACTTCACAAGCTCCCGAATGGGTTCTTCGAGGGATACCATGGCTTCCATGGAGTGTGGGTTCGGCGTGTTTAAATGTAGATGTGTCCTTTTGGAACACCCTAAATGGTGGGTTCCTTTTGGTGCCCTTTACCAATTGGGGTACCCTCAAAACACCCACGTGCCATATACCGCATCAGGGTTTGGATTTGATGCCTACCTGCAGCACACTCTAAGACTTGGCCAGCTGTTCATACCTAGTATGGGGGTCTGTCAATCGATGGTGGTTGTCCTTTTGGTTTACCCATGAACCAACCTGAAAAGGAACAATGGTCTATCATTGGGATGGCTGAGAGGTCTTGTCATTGAAACTCAGAACTTTGACCGATTTAGCGACGGAATGTGTTCCCAAAAGTGAAGGATTTTCTTTCTTGATGGGATGCCTCCTATTTATCATCAAGGGGGTTCTCGGAAAGGAAAGCCCTACAATGCAACAACTTGCAAGTGAGTCTGTCTCAAAATACAACATGGGGAGGGGGGGCAGGCGCATACACTTTCTGCAGCCTGTCCTTGAGATGGCCACTATGCTCTAGCGCATGCCCAACTTGCTCTTCAGTCAGTTCCCCATAGCCGAGGAAAGTTCTTACATCGCCAATTCTTGCAAATTTCATAGCCACTTGCTGTGAAATATTGCTCTCTTTCAGGTCGCTGATCATCCTGTGGCGCCCGCTATGCGTGCGGATCTTCTCGGTCTTCATGAAGGCCGACTTGGGAGGATTGAACGCTTGCGAAGACGCGCAACAGCCTTGCAGGCTGTGTCCTTGACACGGTGGGAGTCTTTTGCATCAGCCCTGTTTGCCCTCCAAAAAATATATATATATATATATATTGTTTGGGAGGGGGGGGGTCCCGTCCGCCCTCCAAAGAAACGACATGCCCAAGTCCCGTTCGCACTCGTTACTGAAGCTTCCCCGCCGTTCAAAGTGCTCCTGGAGGCAGCAAAGCTTTTCCTGCAGAGTCGATTGGATGTTTCACCCTGGAACTAGATGCGAGAGAGTTGACAAAACCCCGAGGAGGAGGACATATACGAAACATGGGTGGGCAACACATTACCAGTAATTGGTTTCACTTGATCATGGTTTTTTCCAGATGGATCGGTGATCAGTGTTAGGATTGGATTGCTAAACCGCAACGAGTGCAGGAAACTGGTGCCACAAACCAGAGCTCAAGGCGCCGAAAGTCGAGATCTGCCTTCGAAGCGGGATTTCAGGATAGCTGATGGATGCGGCCCCCCAAAACCCTGAGGAACCTCTGGGGCCTCTGTGGCCGTATCAGAATGCAATCGTGAAATTTGCAATACCAACATGGGTTGCTCTCCTGCATTTCCTTGCTGGTGCGATAGGTAGAGGCATTCCCTTACAGGCAACCATAAAAATGGTTCTAGGGGTCATTCCCTCATTCCCTGCTGAGAACCAGCAAGTTCCTTGACCACTCACTGAAAGTAGCCCTCAAACCTTGTTGCAATCATGAGTCTCAATCAACCACAAACAAGGGCCAGGCGGATTGCTTTTCAACAGCCCAGACAAAAGCAACCCAAGCTGAACTAGCTACGCAGCGCCGAAAAATAAGCCCACTTTGGATTCTACCAACAACAAGCTTATGAAATGCGACACAGTCCTTACTATAGCCCGCGCAAAAGCCAAGTGATAGAACCACTTGGAGGGAACCAAAGCTTCTTTGGTGCAGTGAACAGTCAAAACTTACTTCCCGAATGGACGGCCCACAAAAAGGTCCAAACCTGCTATTTACCACTAAAATTGTCCAAACCCAAAAAGCTTAAAGTCCAGGACCTCAGGAAGAGAGAGAGAGAGACAAGGAGTTGCCAAGCACTTTCCGGCTCTCCAAGGGGACTGTTCCCTGCCTCCACCGTGGCTGGGACGCTTGGTGGCCTTGGCCCGCCCTCCAGCAGAAAGCACCTCGCTCCGCTCCGCTCGCTCAGATCATGGGCTTTGCGGCCCAAAGGGGCTCAGGTGGATTGGCGGAGTCCAAAGATTCTGAGTGAAATATATTATTTCACCGGCCGGAACTTCCTGAAATATGGTGGTTGGGGGGCTATTCCCCACATAAACCACCATTTGGGGTGAGGTCGTGTGAGGTCGCTATAATTCACCCAGATTTTGGTACCAAAATAGTCGTCCCATGTTGGTTCAAAAGAAGGCAATCCATCAGTTGATGATAGGTGAGGAGCTTTTGGACCCCGACCAAAAGTCGTCCGAGGTTCAACAAGGGGAACACTCTCGAAGTCCTACTTGCCCGGTGACTTGCCCCTGCAAACGGGTACCGGTTTTGGTGATTAATTTTCGGGAGAAGCCCGCACAAAAAGAAGAAACCACGTGTGCCACTGGACAACCAGCAGTCACTACCGCTGGACACAGCAGCAATTAGCGCACAGAATGGGCCCAATTTCGTCCCAAGTGCACCAACTGCAGGCGAGCTTTCCTGCAGCCCTTGCAAGTAACATGTCTGCCAAAACCCTACTGCTGCCCTAACAGACATGACAGAGTTTGCAAAGCATGCTCCTAAACCTTTGAGGCAACTAAGTGCTGGAATACGTGCATGTCAGTCACTAGGCACAAAATACTTGTCCCTCGTATCGAAAACCCCAGAACAACTGGAGGCGGATGGGAAGGAGAACTGCTGCTTGAAAACGTTAAATGGTTTAAGTAAGGGGCCGTACAAAGGAAGAGCACCATGCACTTAGATTGTTGCTGTGCCTTGCTTACACGGATGGCAAAATGGCTATGCTGACGGGAAGGAAACAAAGACTGTCAAAGATATAGTAAAACAGAGGTCTCTTTGGAAATCCTTTAAATAGCAACCCAAAAGGGGTCTACCTTTTGAGAAGCACTCAGATGCTTTCTCCTTTAAATCATACCAAGTCTCAAAAAATTGCAAGCCTCCAGCCACTCGCCCCGCCTGCTGCCGATTTTTATGGTCACGCTGAAAATCATATGGCCATGGGTCAAAATTCAAATCGTACCCCCAGTGAACATCCCAATCCCCACTAAAATAGACTAAAATGCCTACCCCAAAATGGGATCCCATTGGCTTTGAACCACAGCCATATGAGTCACAATCAAAACCCGGTACCAAAAAGGTCTACCCACAACCATGCAAGGAATTAAGAAGGCGGCCGCGGCTATTTATGGTTGGGATTGTCCCTTACCTACCTTCATCTACCCGGGTTTTGATCGTGGCTCATATGTCTTCCGAGACCATCGTTTCCCTCTTTGCGGCCGCGCCAGAGCCAATGGGACTTCTTCAGCATGTGGCAGTCCACGCTCTTCAGCCTAAGCAAATCGAGCAAGACTCGGTTGCTTTCTCCCCTGGAAACAGTTTAACTTTGAGTGGTTTAATGGAAAACCCACTAGTTGGCAAAAAGTTAAAGTCCTAACATCCCAAGCAACACGCAACAAAGAAAATTTAATCAAAACCTCTTTGTAGCGGCCTACCCAAGCCATGTGAAGAATCAAAAGGACGCATACCAGGCCTATGTCTGGCTGGGACTGTCCCAAGCCTTCATCTACCCAAGTTTGCTTTCCGGCTTGATTTCACCTTGCACAATGCAGGCTGTTGGCAGCGGGAAGGTAGTTGCCCTCGCGAAGTGTCCGAGTCACAGAGATGAAAGAGCAACAAGTGGAATGTGGAAACCGAAATCCAAAAGACAAGAAGCTTGCGACCTTCAAATGCGCCTTTTGCCTCAAGCTGACTTCTTCGCCTGTGATCGCTGACTGAGAATCCCACATTCACCCACACATTCACCCACACAGTCACACAGTCACAGTCACACCCACAGACCCACACCTTGCTGTTAGCTCTCTTATACTACGGGGCTGGGTTGTTGACACGAGCGACGCTTAATGCAATGAATCCCGGCTGGTGATACTCCTCCGCTGCTGGGCTGCTGTCTGCGCGTTTGGCGGAAAGCATGCGCTAAAAATCATGCAAATAAGCAGGGGCCGGGATATCCGCCACCTATTTCTGGCGAGTCCCGAGTTTTGATTGTGACTCGCCACAAAATCGAATTTTGATTGCAAGACGCATGTTGTTTTGGTTTCTGTGCAGCAACGCCGTGGCATCCCTAGATGCTGCGTGGCGCCTTCGTGATGCTGGGGATGCCGGACATTGGCGACATCCAAGACGTCCGCGCAATCGCCAATACTCGCTCACAAACGTGGATTTCCGAACGGCGGTTTTTCAACTGGAGACTCCTGAAGACTGGCTTCTCGGAATGCTGGGGAGTTGTCAAATCCACGCGTCCTTTCCGAGCGTCGAAAGCATCGAACGCCTTCCGAGCGAAGGCCTCGGCGCGCTTTAGAGGCAGCTCAGAGCAAAGCCGAAGCCTTGGCATATTTTTTGGAGGCCGAATCGGAGCGGAAGGCAAGCAAATCCAAACTGCTTAACTTGCGGCTTCTCAACCTTCCAGACGCAATTCAGCTTTTGCCCACAAACTGTTTTGACTCTGTCTAAAGTGGGCCTTGGTGTAATTGTCTTGTGCAAAGAGATTCCGGTCATCGCCAACCATCCTTGCTAACTCAACTCCCAATCTCTAAATGGACATCATGTGCGGTTTGTTCTGCTCCCGTATGGATGGGCACGCACCCCATACACTCATCAAGACATGGGAATTGAAGCTGCACCAATTGCGTTTTAACTGGGCTGTCCTCAGATCCCCTGCTAAAAGATTAACTTGTGGTGGGTTAAGTGGACACCCAACCACTAAACCAACTAAAACAAGCAAGGGGACGGCTCGGAACCGCCAAGATAAGGGTTCCTGCACGGTTCAAATCCCGAGTATTTTGCCCCGTGTTGCGGTGAGTTTGCCTGGGCCCACCGCATCTGGGCACGTGCCGTTTGCGGCGCCAGCCTCGTAAGCACTTGTTTTTTTCTGGGCAAATCAGGAAAACTTTCTCAAATCTTGCTGGTGCTCAGTAGGGAATGGGCCCTGAAAGGAAATCACCAGGGATGGTTTATGGTCTTATTTTCTGCCTATCGCACCAGCAAGAAACTGGAGTGCGTATATTTCGGGTTTTCTCCCCTCTTCGCGGGTATCACAAAGAGATCGAGGCGGTCTCAAACTGGAAAGGAATCTGCAAAAGGACCATGGAACCGCTTCCGGACTGAGCTTCTAAGTGCTTATTTTCGGGTGTGGGGTACGAGTAGGCAGCAGGCGGTGTGGGGGCCACTTAAGGGGGTATATTCTGGACAATACCCCAAGGAACGTCCATGGCTCCAGATTCCACATAACCATCTCAAGGGAACCACATATCAATGCGTGGCGATCTGCACATGGGTTTGTCTCAAAATCGGGGGTTCCCCCGAACAAAGCGTGGCTTCGTTTTGACAAAGGCACACTCACGTGGATTGTACACATTCGGCACTCACGGCTTGTCCGCATTTGATGCTCGAGTTCAATTCCAGACTAAGGCACGTAGGACGTGTCGCTCTGATTCCTGGACCCAAAATGCAAGATTCTACTATATCCAAATCTATATAAATTCTGCTGAAGAAACCACCCCAAATTGGTGCACCAGGGAGACATTGGGGAACTGTGCCATCTACTCTAGGGCTGATCAGCACTCCTGCGATTTAAGAATCCGAATCACAGGAATTACTACTGCTGCTTTTCTACCTCGACATGTAGAAGCCTAACTCTAGGGGGAAAGGCCATCCAAACAATCTGAGGGGACGATTGAGGCACATGTTGGATCCATGGGTGGGATGTAGATTGTTCTTGTCCAAATCTGGGGTTGTTGCAGTTGCGTCCTAGAAATCTAATGCATGTGACGTATGGATCATCAAGAATCCACGTGTCTCAGCACAAATGTTAAGAGAAACTGGACCACCAAAACCTCATTCAGCTGCCAGGTTCTTTAATCTGAAGTCGTACCATTTTGCTGGTAGAGTGAGGGCCGTGTTCAGCTGAAAGCTAAAACGATAGAAGCCCCGCATCCATGGGGGAAAAAAAAAAACAGAGAAAAAAAAGGGCACCCCCTCGGTATGTTGGGGGTGACTTTACCGGGAAACGCTTCCCAGGGAAGCCGGGTGCCCGCTCTGGCAAAATGGGTTCGGAAGCTCTTCGGAGCCCGCGAGGTGAGAGAGATGCGCTGAGATGCCGAAGCTGAAGACGAGGGATCTCTGAGGTTTCCCAAGATGCCAAGGGTTCCCTCCATTTGCTTCTTTGCCCCCCGAGAAAAAAAAAAAAAACATCCAGAAGTGAAACCTGCAAAAACTAACAGGGAGAATAAAGCAACACAAGTTTGCCTGAGGTTTCCCAAACATTCCTTGGGTTCATCTCTGCCAATGTGACCCCCAAGCATGGATAGTGTCCAAGCTTATCAGCCGCCGGTCTGGATTGGTGGTTTGGCGGTGAAACGGAGGGGGTTCCCATTTACCCTCAAGAACCAGGTTCAACTCCCAAACCACCAATCCTCTAGGGGTTGATTCCTTTTCCATTCTTTTCCACCATCGTTCTTTTCAAAAACCAGATCTTTCTTTTCTGGGCTTTTGATGGTTGCCTGAAAAGATTCGGATCCCTGGGTTCAGAATGGAAATGGATTGTACCCCTAGAAATCCAACCCCAATTAGCTACCTGAACTTATCCCAACCACAACTCCTCGGCTTTGACGCCGCTCAGGCTCCAACACCCACATCTGCGGAGCTGGTGCCACCTCTGCCGGGTTCACCGGATGATCCGATGCGATCCGAACCACAAAACACGTGGCCAGATGGTTTTGCGGCATGTGTGTCTCTGTTTTCTTTTCAGGGTACCCTTTGCTTTCGGTCTTGAAAGGAAAACTCGAAAGGAAACCTACCATTTTGATGGGCCTCCCAAAAAATATTTGCCGCCATGTGGTTTGTTCACTTTTTCGGAGGCAAGACTTGGCGTCGGCTTGCCGCAAGACCGGTGCGCCCGGGGCTCAGAGTTGGAGCTCCGGCCATGGGAGCTACGTGTCGTTCGTTGACTTTATATTGTTGGCCGTTAATTAACGTTATTGTGAGAATGAACCATCAATGTGTTGATATGGTTTATCATAGAGTAAACTTATTGTATAAATCAAAAGGCTTGTAAGAAGGGCAACTCGTTGTGTAACTCATGTGTTTGGCCAACATTAATTTTGTGGTTGGCCGTTATACAATAGTTTTCTAAGTAACGTTATTGATACAATCGTTTATTATGTATCATCACTATTGTTATGATTATGGTTATCATTATGCTAACCCCCACTGGATTTTAAGGGAAAGCGTTGTTGTCTTTCTCTATTCATATAGTCTTTGCCAGGCACCACTGGAGGTCTAAAACCAAAGGAGTGCCTGCGATGGTTCTGGCAGAGACATCGAAGCATTTGCAAGCAACAATGACTGGTCAGCAGTGGGGAATCTCCGGTCGAGGGCAACAAATTGTGGTTTCCGTTTGGTTCCTTTTAACCACAGTGAAGATGAAACACACACAAACAGAAAAACACAAAATCACAACACACACTGTGGTTGCCCCCCGAAGAGAGTAGGATAGCTGCTCATTTTCTGTCATGCAATCCATTCAAATTACGTCGGTAGCCAAAGTTGGGCGAGGCTCAAACTCTGCGCCGGCCATCAGAGACTGCCTTTCGCTTCTTTCAGGGTCCCAGGTGAGTCATAATCAAACCATGGTATGAACATGGTCTACCCAAAACCATGTAACGACTGACAAAGGAGTGGAAGGCACCCTGGTATTAGCATGGTCTACCCAAAACCAAGTAAAGACCGACAAAGGCGGCGGAGGCACCCATGTATGGTTCGAACTATCCTTTACTAACCGTCATCTACCCGGGTTTTGAGGACGTGGCTCAGGTGATTCTTGAATGGGAAGCCACAGAGAAGCCGAACTCCCCCCCCAAAAAAAACAAGGTCGATTTATGAGGCGACTTCACTGGTGATTTCCAGGTAGACACTGGAAATGGAATGGCTAGACCCGAATGTTCGCAATCTGCTAGAAACCACGAACCAGTGAACCAGTTAGAAACAAGTTGCATCCTGAAGTCTTTCACACAAAGTGTTGATGACCTGATAATCTCCAACATCTTCCCTGCACAACCTCTTCCCTTCAGGAAAGTGCAGCTACACGACAAGTGTTCCCAAGTGTTCAAACATGTCCACACGGAATGGGTGCTTGTCTAAGAGGTCAATATCCTAAAATGGGGTTCCGGTTTTCTGCTGGTTTCCCTTTACCAACCAAAACTGGGCTGCCCTCAGATCCCCCGCTAAAAGTTCAACTTTCAGTGGCTTAAATGGAATCTACCACTACATACACACTAAAAGGATCTAAAGAGCTAAGGAACCGGATGGCTGGGAGCCACCAAGTTTAATCAACCCCATTATAAAAAGGGGGGTGGGGGGCCCCTCCAAAAGTGGTCTGATTCCCCATTAAACCGGGGACACCCCCCTATGAATAAACTGGGGTTGATTAATATGGTCCGAACGCTGAAAAGGGCAAAATATGGCCATGGGTCATATACCCAAAGGTTTCATTGTGGCTCAATGGTGTTTCTGTTGGTTTCCCTTTACCAGCCAAACGGCTCCGAACGCTTCTCTGAGAACTTCCCGGAACCCCACGGCTCGTTGCGCTGATCCGAAACCCTCGCCCGTGCCTTGGATCCGATCTGCGGGAGCCTCCGGATCGATGGGCCGAACGAAACGAAACGCGCGGAAGGCGATCCAGAACCAACGGGGAATACACACCGATTTGGGTGTGGCTCAAAATTAAACAGGAGGGGCAAGCCGCAGGTGTTGGTCCATGCTTCCACTTACCAGGGCAACCCATTTTGGTACCGGTTTTTTGAGCCACAGCCATTTTGCCCCCTTTTTGGTGGTTGAAATGGAAAGCCAAAAAAAAACAGCCATTCTTGGGGTCCACTCACAAAAACAATGCCACAAACACAAGTCAAGCAGGTTTCACGGAGGTAAACTGCTACTAGGTCCATCAGTAGAGGGCAGAATAAGGGTACCCGATGTTTTGTCTGTAGTCTATTTTTGTAGGGGAACCCCCCAAAAAAGTTGGTCAAGGGGCACTACTGGGAAACCTAGCAAAAGTCAGGTCTTGATTTGCGGTCATGTGTAGTGAACATTTTCGACCGCAACATGAAGATCCCAAGCACGAAAAAGGGATCAAAACAATGATTTCGGTCCTCCGAATTGCGGGCCGAAATGGGTTCCCTTTGTCTGCCCTTTCAAACAGAACTCTAATCCACCAAGACAAAGAAAAGGCCACGTGACGAGCTGGTGGCCATTGTGAGAAAGTGGACATGTTCGTATGTATGGTTGTCTTGGGGGTTTGGGGGGACCAAGCCCCCCAAAATCGCTCGGATGCCACTGGGCGGGAAGAAAGCCCTGCGACAGTCCCAGTAGGTACTCCGAAACAGCTGACGCGGGGCCCAAGGAAATGTCCGACGGTCAGTGCGAATGCAAGGCGCTTGAAGATTTCTGCAACGGGCGCCAAGAGAACTCCAACCACTGTCTTACTTACCTCTATGTGTGTGTGTGTTGCCATATTGCAGATCTGTGGTGCCCCTGGATATTGACTATGTGGGTCTGTATTTTTCGGGGGTACAAAATGTGGGATGGTTTTAAACGGAAACAAACAAACAAACAAAAAAACGCTTCTTGTTGGGTCCCCCTATTTTGACACAGCCCCCCCGAGCAGTGCTCGAAGAATCTGCACCGATGATTCACAAACTACACTCGCTTGTCCCCCAGTAAGACAGGGTGTCGTTTATGATTCACCGGCCTGAATTAAGCAACCCCTCACCGCTATTCGTGCAGAAGAATTCCATGAAGTTGGGTACAGGCCTATCCAATCACCGCATGGCCAATTTGAAGCGCGAGAGATAAGAATGGTCAGCAGAATCAGAGCCCACATCACACGTGAGTCCGCGCCTAGTTTCTTGGGTACGGTTCTAACAAAGGGGTTCTAGGATGCCTGCACAAGCTTTACCCTGTGTATTTAAACCTGTTTCCGGTCGTCTGAATGTTGCTTCTGAAACCCGTTGATCTCCAACTGCCCGTCTGTGCTACTCACTCGAAACCAAAAAAGCAAACCCTTGCCATCTTGCAGGGTTCCCCAATGAAAGAAATCCCTTCGCGCCACGAAATGAAGCCATGGTTTTGAAACCAGAACGTTTGTTGGTATTTACGTTGGGGAATCGAATCAGAAACCCGGGTTTCTGAACGATGGTGCGACATGGATTTCGTCCAACAGTAGGTAAGTCATTCATAGGTGTCTTTTTTTCGGGAACCCAACCAAACTCCCTACAACCCCTTTCAACCAAAACCAGTGAACCCTAAACAACTCGAAAGCGAACCCTAACAAACGCAGGCCCTCAACGTATCCAAACCCCAAAACCCCTTAAAAAAAACACATAGGGAAACCTAAAGAACCCGAAAGAGAACCCGAAAGCAAACTTGGGCTCCCGAGCCGATCAGCTCCCGCCACGTCTCTCATGGCCCGCCTCGGCTCCGCGGGCTTCTCCCGCCCCCAGCTGCGCTGCAAGCCTCGCATCTCTTCATCCCGGACGCCGCGCCCAGCCCAGCCCAGCGAAGCAACGCGAGAACCCGCCGGCTGTTCCGAACCCCCCCGGCTGTTCTGAACCTTGGAATAGGCCCAACAAGCAGCATGAATGCGGTTGAAGCCCGATTCAACTCTTCAGCGTTGCCCTAAGTCCCAAATGAGGCGCAGCTCTTCTAAAGTAAAGTATTCAGGTGTGGTTTCCGCAGGCCCTAGAGTCCCCACTGGGTAGTTGAACCGCCTTACCTTACTGGCCATAGGCCTACTAAAGAAGCAGAACACTGAAAACATCAAAGATGCCTTACTGGCCAAAGGCCCACTAAAAAACACTACAACACCAAAGATGGCAAAGAGATGGTAGTCCGGTCCACGAAAGACTGGCTTGGGACTATGGAAGATACCCCCAAACACACAAACAAATCCTGGAAGTCTGGGATCCGCGGGATTAGGCTGGGCCGCAACCGGCCAGTTGCTTTGATGTCACAATGACGTGAGCCAACCACCTTACTGTAAATCGTGGACGGACGAAAAAAGAAAACCGCTTCGCCCCAAGTTGGTTGATGGATGAAGCACGAATACTGGAGGCGCAGTTGTCGCTGGTGCAAGCCGCGGATGTCAGGTTTTGCCTCTCTATACAAACTCGGGGTAACCAAAACCGCAGGCCTCGCTCCAGGTCGGCTTTCGGGCGCCATGCCCGTAGCTCGCCTCGGAGCCAGACGTTGCCATTCCTTCCACCTTCGCCCGCTGGAAGAATATGTTTTTTTAGGGAAAAATCAAAATCAAAGGGTTGGGTTACAGGAAATTCTACGAAAAAACAGCTGATTTAGGGTGTTTTTATGCAATTTCCTGTAGATTTTCCTGTAACCAAACCCTTTGACCAAAAACAGTAGTGATAGAGATTCCCTTTAAAACCAACAAGGGAAAACAATCAACATCTTCTGAAGCAAATGGATGATTCGCGGGACGTGTGGGAATTCACCTCACCGTGTCTTGGCGGTTGCTGTTGACCCCTCTGCAAATCGTTCGCAAACACTTGTTGTGGGCATTCGGAAAGTCCGGTGCCTGATTCAACCAGGAGCTCCAAGTCCAAAGATCCAACGAAATAGCACAGGCGCGTGTGTGTGTTTTTGGGGGTTACCCGTCTTGGGGAAACCCTTTTTCCTCACCCTCCAAACCCTTTTTTTCAACCCTTCCCTGTTTTGTCAACCCTTCACCCTTTCTATTTAACCCTCCCCCGTTTTTTTTAACCCTCCCCCCTTCTTTTTTAACCCTCCCCCCTTTCTTTCTGACCCTCCACCTCTTCCTTTTAACCCTCCATTTTTTTTTGCCAACCCTGTGGCCGAAGTTTGCGGCAACTGCACTAAGCAACGGTTTAGGGTTGGGTTGGTTTAGGAGTGGTTTTGGATCTAGGGTTGGTTTAGGGTGGGTTCGGGCGGGGGGGGGTAGGTGGGTTTAGGGTTGGTTTCGGATGGGAAAGGTGGATTTACGGTGTTGTTTAGGGTCGGTTTTGTGTTGGTTTAGGTTGGGCAACCTCGCATTTAAGGCTAGTTTAGGGTGGGATTTGGGTTTGTGTAGGAAGGGTTTAGAGGCGGGGTAGGGTTTGTTGAGGGTGGGCTTAGGGTTGGTTTGGGATGGGAAGGGCAAGTTCGAGGTTGGTTTAAGTTTAAGGTTGGTTTCGAGCAGGTCTGTGCTGGAGTAGGTTCAGGGCGGGTTTGCGGTTTGTCTATGTCTAGGGTGGCGTTGGGGTTGCGCTAGGGGAGGCTTGGGGTCGCTCAAGGGTGGCTTAGGGTTGATTTGGGGTGGCTTGATTTCAGGTGGGCTTCGGGTGTTTAAGGGTATGTTGTTCGTTTGTTTTGGGTTGGATGTAGGTTGGTTCAGGGTTGGCCTGGGATGGTTTAGGGTGGGGTTTGGGTTTGGTTTAGGCTTGGATGTGGATTGGTTTTGCGGCTGGCCTAGGGTTGGCTTCGCTGGATTTAGGGTTGGGTCAAGCTCAGCACAAAGTCTCAGGGTGCGCTTAGAGTTGGATCAGGGTGGGTTCATGGTTGGTACAGGGTGGGCTTAGGGTTGGTTTGAGGTTGTAGGGTTGTTTTGGGTGAGTTTAGGGTGGGGGCAAGGTTGGTTTAGGGTTGGTTTTTGCTGGGCTTGAGTTTAAGGTTGGTTTTCGGGGTGGTTCGTGATTGGTTAAATCTGGGTTTAGAGTGGGTTTAGGATTGGGTTAGGATTGGCTTACGGTTGTTTTCGGGTTGAGGGTTGTTTTGGGTCGGTGGGTTAAGGCTAGATTAGGGTGGGATTGGGGTTTAGGCGCGTTTAGGGTGGGTTTATTGTTGGCTTAGGCTAAGCTTAAGGTGTGGGGTGGGATTACGGTTGGATCAAAGTTCGGGTGGGTTTAGAGTTCGTGTAGGGTGAGTTTAGGTTGGGTGCAGGACTGGCTTGTTGGTTTAGGGTTGGTTTAGTTTGTTGATTTAGGGTTGGTTTAGGGTCGGTTTGGGATTGGTTGGGGGTGGGTTATGTATGCTTTAGGGCGGTTTCGAGTAGGTCTGTGGTGGTGTAGGGTGGGTGTAGCTTGGCTTGGGGTGTGTTTAGGGTTGGACAAAAGATGTTTCTGGTTTGCTTAGGGCTCGTTTAGCGTGATTTAGTGTAGGGTGGGTTTGGGGTGGGTTTGGGCGTGTTTGGCAAGGTTTGGCTTAGGGCGGGCCTAGGTTGGGTGCGGGGCGGGCTTGGGTTGTTTTAGGTTTAGGGTGAGAAAAACAAGGTTGCGGGGTGAAACAAGCAAGCTTGCGGGTGAAAAAAACAAGGCAGAGGGTGAAAAAAGACAAGGCAGAGGGTGAAAAAAACAAGGTGAGGGGTTGAAAAGAAAGGATGATCATGATGATGATGATGATCATGATGATGATGATGATCATGGTGATGATGATGATGATCATGGTGATGATGTGTCTGTGGGTGTGTGTGTGTGGGTGTGTGTGTGGGTGTTGGTGGGGGTGTGTGTTGGTGTGTGTGGGTGTGTGTGGGTGTGTGTGTGGGTTGGGGTGTTTGTGGGTTGGGGGTGTGTGGGTGTGTGGGTGTGTGTGGGTGTGTGTGGCTGTGTGTATGTGTGTGGGTGTGGTGTGTCTGTGTGTGTGGGTGTGTGTGTGTGGGTGTGTGGTTGGGTGTGTGGGGGCACCCTAAAACCAGCAAATGAAGGGAGACACAACACTGCCCTGGTCAATCCCATGGGCCAGGTCGCGCTCGTGGTTCATGGGCCTTGATCTCATGGGGTGCTGTCCTTTTGCTTTCCCTCTAAAGGGTGCCAACCCCAACAAAAGGTATTGCTTGGGTGTGTGGGGGTGTGTGGTGGGGTGTGTGGGTGTTGGGGTGTGTGGGTGTGTGTGTGTGTCTGTCTGTCTGTCTGTCTGTCTGTCTGTCTGCCTGCCTGCCTGCCTGCCTGTCTGTCTGTCTGTCTGTCTGTCTGTCTCTATCTTCAACTTATCAGTTCATTTATTTATTATCCATTTATTCATTCTTCATAGTTACATAATATTTATCATTCATTTATATACTCATTCCTTTTTCCAGGGAGCTGCCTCAAGCATCACGCACAAGCTAGGGGGGCAATGGGCTCAAAACACTTTCTTGTCTATAGCCACCACATGCTTACATTCCTGAGCAGACAAAGTGAGCTTCTTGCACAAAGAAACAACAGCGTACCTGTTGGTCACCACCAAGTGGTGGCCAGTGGTCAGGTAGGGGCTTTCTACAAGGGCTGCATTGGATTTAGGCCAAAAAAACACATCATGTTGCCAGCTGGTCATGTTGCTTCATTCATGTCTGGCTCTTCATTCATGTCTGCTGTGTTCATTCTGCTTCACTCATGTGTCACCTGGTGGCTCATGCCTCAGGCCTGCTAAGCAGGGCTACTGCAGCCACTCCCAGCAGCCATCCAATGCAGCCAAGTCAGGGCGACCAAAAAGCTGGGTGTAAGTTCTCACACCCAAGTTACTTCTGATCTGCCCAATCCTGTACAAGGCAGCTGTCCTTCTCCTTAAGAGAAGGGAGCCCTGCCCCTGCCAGTCCTGACCCTTTCCACTGCCCTTGGGTTTAACAACCCTTGCCATGCACTATCCCAGATCTCAGAGCATTGGATCTTCCAGTGCCCCCTGCGTTTGCAGTGGTAAGCCTCTTCTGCTCCTGCTCAAGAATGTAAGCCACCCCCACCATCCTTGCCCTTTTGCCAGGCTTCCTGGCACAGGGCAAGATGATGGGGGTCAAGCCCTGCTCCTGCTTTGGGTGGGCACTAGCCCCCCACCCTGGCCAACCCCCCTTTGCTAAGGTGGCGCAGGGCCCACCCCCGCAGCTTTTCCAGCCCCTTCTTTGGGGGTGATAGGTGGGGGGGGTGGCACAGGGCCACCCCACCTGCTCCAGCCTTTCAGGCGGGCCCTCCAACCCTCCACTGATTAGAACCTGTATGGAAACAGGTTCTTTACCCCCCCCCTCCCAGATCTCCTCCTGGCAGGGGCAAAAGGCACAGACAGGACACAAACAAGGACACAGCCCAGCCTGCTGCTCCGTCAAAGGCCAGCCCTCCTTGACCAGCTGGGCAACCTTTTTGTTGGTTACCCAGCGGTCCTTACGCCTGCAGGTGGGGGACAAGCATTCAGAGCAGCCAAGGCACCAAGCAGCCAAGGCACCAAGCTGGGCTTGGCCATCCTGCCTCCTGGACGTAGGTTGACTTCCCCATGGGGCCAGGAGGGGACAGAGCAGCAGGGTGAGGGCTGGAGCTGCTGAGCCAAAAGGCAGCAAGTTCAAGCATCACCATCAGCAACATGATCATCATGATCATCATGATCATCATCATCATCATGATCATCATCATCATCAGCATGGTATAGGTTTATATATTTGGGTATAGTTTTAAATATTTTAATATATGTAATAGAACTATAGCCAAATTTAGTATTCAATAAAATTCTGAAAATTTAATATTCAATTTGGCTAAAAATTGTTTATATATATATAAATAAATAAATATATGAACAAATTTTAACCCAAATTTGAGATTTAATAAATTTGGAATCAATAATAGTCAATGTGAACATGGTTTTATATATTTCATTATATATATATAATTATAGGCACATTTAATATTCAACAAAAAATAGGTATAATTTACATCTAGTATATATATAAATCTATATTATATTTGCTCAAATGTAAAATTCAATAACTATTGAAAATTTAATATTTAATTCGGGTGTAGTTTTGTATATTTTCACATATATAATAAAACTAGAGCCAAATGGAATATTCAATAAAATTCTGAAATTTTAATATTGAACTTGGCTATAGTTTATATATGCAAAGATACATGAATAAATTTTAATCAAATTTGATATTCAATAAATTTGGAAACAATAATATTCAATTTGAGTGTAGCTTTTAAATATTTTAATATATATATATATATTGTGGGGAAAATAAATATTGCTAGGAGTCATTGCTAGGAGTCATTGCTAGGAGTCATGCAAGGAGTCATTGCTAGGAGTCATTGCTAGGAGCCATTGCTAGGAGTCATTGCTAGGAGTCATTGCTAGGAGTCATAGCTAGGAGTCATTGCAAGGAGTCATTGCTAGGAGTCATTGCTAGAAATCATTGCAAGGAGTCATTGCTAGGAGTCATTGCTAGGAGTCATTGCTAGGAGTCATTTCTAGGAGTCATTGAAGGAGTCATTGCAAGAGTCATTGCAAGGAGTCATTGCTAGGAGTCATTGCTAGGAGTCATTGCTAGGAGTCATTGCTAGGAGTCA
The DNA here is from genome assembly GCA_963377175.1 of Effrenium voratum. Classification (NCBI taxonomy): domain Eukaryota; class Dinophyceae; order Suessiales; family Symbiodiniaceae; genus Effrenium; species Effrenium voratum. Next base: position 258,632 of record CAUJNA010003565.1, read on the forward strand.
TTGCTGGGAGTCATTGCAAGGAGTCATTGCTAGGAGTCATTGCTAGGAGTCATTGTTAGGAGTCATTGCTAGGAGTCATTGCAAGGAGTCATTGCAAGGAGTCATTGCAAGGGGTCATGGAGTCATTGCTAGGAGTCATTGCTAGGAGTCATTGCTAGGAGTCATTGCTAGGAGTCAATGCAAGGAGTCATTGCTAGGAGTCATTGCTAGGAGTCATTGGGCGTGTTTGGCTGGTTTGAGATTGATTTAGAGATACTGAGGGTTGGCAAGGTTTGGCTTAGGGCGGGCCTAGGTTTGTTTTGGGTTGGGTTGGGTGCGGGGCGGGCTTAGGTTGTTTTAGGTTTAGGGTGAGAAAAACAAGGTTGCGGGGTGAAACAAGCAAGCTCGCGGGTGAAAAAAACAAGGCAGAGGGTGAAAAAAAAACAAGGCAGAGGGTGAAAAAAACAAGGTGAGGGGTTGAAAAGAGAGGATTTCTCAGGGTTGGAGAAACAAGGTTCCCGCCGACGGTTCCCAAGCAGGGTTTGAGGGTTGAAAAACAAGCAAGGGTTAAAAAAACAAGTTCGGCGGGTCAAAAAAATGGGAGCCCCCCGTTTTGGGTTAAGGGAAAACTAAGAGCAACTCCAGCACGTTGGAGGGTCCCCTCAAAAAAAGGCACACCCGTGTCAAGACTGGCTTTTGCTTAGGGCTTCTTCTAGGGATAGTCGCGCCCATTGGAGTCCAAAGAACTTCCCGCAATGACCAAGCAAGCGCCAAGAAGCGAACCACGAGTCGCGGTGAACAAAAACATATTTTACGCAGAGTTGGGATGGATGAAACCCGAATTTCATTCGGGAAACCACCAATCCCACCTAATCAATCCAGACCCCCTGGAGTCCTTAAGTGCAACCAACCACCGTTGACAGCCCCAGACCCAGCCTAGCATCACATCAAAAACAAGACGGAAACAAGCTTAACACAACCTTTAATGCACCTTAGTGTACAACACCCAAGCCCAGCCTAAAACAAAACCTGAACTACCCTAAGCCGAAACCCAACCTTAAACCTGCAAGAAACCCTAGCTCCACTGCCCAAGCCCAACCCCAACCATTCCTCGGCAGCATAACATGCTTACCATTGCCATTCAGGGCATATGCCTTCATTGTATTCACATCTCACGGATCAAACCGTTGGTGCCCAGCAACATGGACAAACGCATCCTGACCTCACGCGCAGGTGTATACATGTTTGTCTCAAGTTCCACCGCAACTTCGGCCAAGACACCGATCAGAGGCAGCTTTTGCCTCAACGGCGAAAGATGATGTTTGTCTTTTGCCCCCCTTCCGAAAACCCCGGCCCCGGTTTTGCAAAAAGTCAGCCCCTGACCAGTGAATAGCTCTTGATCGCTGTGTTCAAGACAGGGGCAGAATGAAAGCGCAGCTCCAATCAAACCACACAAAGCTCCGAGACCGCAAGCTACCTCCCCGATCCTTGACTTCTATTGATGGCGTTGTTTGGGCCGATGGGCTGAAGATGCCTCCTAAATCTGAAGGCAACCTGAGGCACAATCAGAACCCGGTATTAAAATGGTCGACCCAGAACCATGTAAAGAATTAAGAAGGCGGCCGCAGCTATCTATGGTTGGGATTGTCCCTTACTAACCTTCATCTGCCCTGGTGTTGATTGTGGCTCACCTATGGAAGATGCTCCTTTCCCTCCGGAGGTCTTTGAAGCTGCGAGTCGACCTGACATCAGCCCGTAGCCACAGCCAACCAGCTTACGCCAAAGCGACCCGAGAAGTTTCATGGTGAACCTCTCTGATTTCGTGGCAAAGTCTTGTGGCTCAAAAGTCCTCCCTGGCGCTAGGTCCTCCAGTAGGGAGGTTAGAACAAGGGTACCTTTTTTTTCTGTAGTCTATTTTAGTAGGGGAGCCCTCCCCGAAAAAAGGGTAAAAGGGCACTACTGGGGGACCAAAATGGAGCCCAATCCGTGCAATCGGAAACTGCCAAGAAAACCAACTCCTTGCCTCAGGCCATCCTCAACGCCCATCCCTAGGGTCAAACTTGTGGTCGGATTTCCCATGCAAAGGCTTGGCAGAAGAACAACTTAAGTGGGCATCATTTACTTGGGAATTCATGTCCGCCGACCATGTCTGTCAGTTCTCCCTTGAACTCATAGTCACTTTGGTGTCACTAAGCCCGCGCTATGGTTGATTCCCTGCTTGTTGCAGCGGGCCAACCACATCCAACTCCAAAGCCCTGGTACATTGCAGTAAAAACATACTGTGGATAGAACAAATCCACTTCACGCGTCGGGATGGACCATATAACCACTGTGACAACCACCGCAAAGTGCATTTCGTCCATTCACAGCACGGGCGTGTGTTGATAACTGCTGGACCGACCCCCCTTCCCCCCTCCAACACAAAACAATATATTCCCCCTCCCTGTAAACCCCAAAAAGAGTTCCTTCGTTCCCATGGTTTCGAACCTCCGCTGTGCGCCCGGCGGCTTTGCTGCCACGCCCTCTGGCAGGAGCCGCTCGGCGGCGCCGGAAGGCTCTGCGGGAATTGGTGGGAGTGGGAAAACACGACGTGGGTTCCCGAAACTTGCTGGTTCGATAGGCAGGGAGTGAGCTGGAATGGGTGTGGGTCAATATTAAATCACCAGGGGACCGCAGATTTTAGTCCTTGGTTCCATTTACCAGGATTATATTTTTTGGGTACCTATTTTTGACCCACAGCCGAATGACCCCGAGAAAAACCATCCCCCATGGCTTCCTTTGAGGGAGTCCCTAGGTTCATTGCCAACACCATTCGCAACCAAATACGGCAGCAGCCAAGGTCTTGGTCGAGGATCATGTCTTTGCCAATTCTACAAGTAACTTCCCCATTCTTCCTTCCATGAAACCTTCGTTCCAGAAAACCATCAAGAAATACGGCTTCTTGAAAGCGGAATCAACTCGACCCCTATCCTTCCATGCCCAAAGTTGACCCAGCTGCCACAGAAAGACCCCATGGAAAGGGAACGAACAGAAACCAAGGGGTTCGAAAAAGAAGGGCTCTGAGAAGCTTGCCCTATCAAAGCCACCCAGGTCGAAGGGAAAGAACCAACCAACTCCCTCAAGGCTCGGTCGCAGGCTCCTGTTTTTTTGCAGAAGAAAAGCAAGGGCATGTCCTAATGTGAACCACGGGTTAATAAACCCCTGGTTGATTAATAGGGGGGTGTCCCAGAATAGTGGGGATAGGGAACACCCCCCTAACAATGGGACAGGTTTATTAATCCTGGGTCAACATTATGGGAGTTCCTCTTGCGTTTCTGAGTTCACGTTCTTCCATTGGGGACTTTGGATCAAAATCGTCACGACCATGAAGATTTGGAGGGAAAGTCTGCAATCACAGCAGCGGCTCCCCCGCGATACCAGCAAAAAGATGCAATGCCGATCTGTCCACACAGCCCGCCACCTTTTTGTTGGCCAGCGAAATGCAACAGCCGTTGTTGTTGTTGTTGTTGTTGTTGTTGTTGTTGTTGTTGTTGTTGTTGTTGTTGTTGTTGTTGTTGTTGTTGTTGTTGTTGTTGTTGTTGTTGTTGTTGTTGTTGTTGTTGTTGTTGTTGTTGTTGTTGTTGTTGTTGTTGTTGTTGTTGTTGTTGTTGTTGTTGTTGTTGTTGTTGTTGTTGTTGTTGTTGTTGTTGTTGTTGTTGTTGTTGTTGTTGTTGTTGTTGTTGTTGTTGTTGTTGTTGTTGTTGTTGTTGTTGTTGTTGTTGTTGTTGTTGTTGTTGTTGTTGTTGTTGTTGTTGTTGTTGTTGTTGTTGTTGTTGTTGTTGTTGTTGTTGTTGTTGTTGTTGTTGTTGTTGTTGTTGTTGTCGTTGTCGTTGTCGTTGTCGTTGTTGCTGGTGGTGTTGGTCTTGGTCTTGGTCCGGATCTTGCTCTTGTTTTTCAGCTTTCTTTAATTCCTGGTTGTCATTGTTCTTGTTCGGGATAATTATTGTTATTGCTCTCTCTTGTTCTTGCACCCAACCAGATGGAGTTGAAACCAACCAGTTTTTTCATTTCCCAACCAGTTTCTCTTTGGGTTAATTATATTCTTTCTTTCTTACTCTTCTTCTTCTTGCACCCAAAGTGCCACCAGCCCAGAGCTCCAGAGCCCCAGAGCCCCAGCCTGCCCACCACTTCCGCGGCCGCAACCTCCAATTCGCTGCGGTGATTTGGAGTGGACCTCCATTTGCTTTAAGTCCCATTTGGAGGGTGGGTGGTTACAGGTTGGGGGTGGGTTTCAGGGTGGGTTGCTAAGGGCTATTTCCATTTGCTTTCAGTCCCATGGACAAAAATAGAAAATATGTCCAGTAGTGATAGATTCCGACTTTGAAAGCAACAACGGAAAATAAACAATAATTATTAATAAAGCAATTCAAAGTGGTAGAGGGGAGCAAAATCGCAACCTGTAAATGGGGCTTGGCGAAATCTGGGTGATTGAATTAATGGCTGGGAGGCGCGTGGAAAGGGGGGGTTCGAATGTAGTCTTGACAAGAACCAGGGTTTCAAACCCCCAAGCCACCAATCCAAATTTCCAAAGTAGTGATAACATGAAGTCAGGAAACTGGAAGGCCCTCCGCAAAAAAGCATCTCTAGGCCCAAGCAAGCCTTTCGGCAGGACAAACCCTTGGCGTTTACAGGAAGCCAACTGCCAAAGCACGATGCAACATCCTGTGCGTGGCTTACAAAACAGTACTGGTTCAGGACTCGGAGTTTTTGGAGCCCAACGTTTGGGCGAAGTCCCAGCGACTCAAATTCACTTTTTGTGTTCTGCATGTCCACTTGTGTGCGTTATGCGCCTTGCCGTAGCCCGGAATCTAAAAACCTGCGTCTGGTAGGAATGCGGAATTCGGAAAAGGTTAGGAATACTTCCCAAGGACCTGGGGGAATTGGGAGCCAGGTCTTAACCCCTGTCCCGTGCCCACGCTACCAACAATATTGTCAGCATGGCCACGTTACAACCTCTCTGGGTTGATACGTGGGAGCTTCAACAAAGGCGGGATGCTGCAGATTCCCATTGGATTCCTTGCGGTTTCCTTTGACCCGGGCAAGTGGTTCAACAATGGTTGGTTGGAAAATATGCACGAAATAATGTAATGTACATGTCCCACCCCATTCCAAACACCTATGCTGGTTCTCAGGGAATCAGGGAATGACCTGAGAAAAACACCATCCATCCAGTGGCTTCCTTGAAAATCCCCAAAACCGCTTCGTCTTCTGGGACCCGCGCCGTGGGGACAGGCCTGCGGATGGGCCGAAGCGCTGGGGTGCGCGGAAACAACACATTTCTAAGGGTACCTTCCATTTCCATTCTTTCCAGGGATCCGAATCTTTCTAAAAAACCTCCAGAAACACATGGAAACCGGCTGGTTATTGAAAAGAACGATGGTTGAAAAGACTGGGGAATCAGCCCCTAGAACACTGTGACTCCTCGCTCGAGTGGATGTTCGCCCAGAAACACGCCCAACTGGTTGTTTGGCTTGCCACAAAAATGGTCGTCCAAAAACATATACAAGTCCAGGAACTCAGGATGCGTGACTATGTTTGCTTAGAATCTAGCCCAAGATTGTTTTTTTTGGATACCACAGGTTGCGACGCGAAAGGCAAGCCAAAAGGACATGCCAAACATGTTGGGGTCTCCAAACGTTTGGAAAAGGGCTGTTGGAAATGCAACCGAATAGGAAAAACAATTTTGGAGGCTGCCCGTTGAACCCAAATGAGCAGTGTTCTAAACCCAGCGGCATCAAATCCATTCTGTGGCTTCCGAGGAGCTTCCAAGCGAGAGGTTTTGAAGAGGGACTCACTTCCGCGTCGCTTTCGTGGATTGAGAAGTTCGCGGACTGAGACATGGGTTGTGCTGAAGAACTGGAGAACTACAACTTCTTATCTTCGGAGCCCCTCCGCGAATGTTTCGTGAGGGCATAAATGATGAAGCCCTTCCGCGAACCGTTCGTGGCACTTCCGCAGCCTAGAAAAAATCAAAAGTTTGAAAACGATATTACCTCCCGAATACTACTTTCAAATGCAGGGGTTTTAGAACGTCGCTCACATGGAATTGAACTGACCACCCCAGAGGGGACCCCCCCGAAATGGGGGGGAAAAGTTGAAACACCCTCAGCCGTAGTCTGGGAGCTTCTTGTGAAAGCACGCTCAATCCTGCTTGCTTTTGTTTCTGTAAAGCCCTCGTTTGCTTTCTGCTCCCCTGCTAAAAGTTTAACTTTTAGTGGTTTAGTGGAAAACCCATTAGTTGGCAAAAAGTTAAAGTCCTATCAGCCAGGCAAAATGCCCCAAAGAAGCATCTTGGGTGTGAACGCGAGCCATTCCAGCACGGCCAGTGCCGTGAGTTCGCTTCTTCGTCAAACAGTCTGGCGAGATAGCCAGCTCTCATCTGTAGGTTTTCTCGTGGATGAGTCCGTTAGTTAGTCAGCTAGATAGACAGTCAGTCGGGAAACCAACCCATCAGTGAATTGGCTAGTTGGCTAGTTGAGCAATCTGTGGCATCAGTAAGATATCTAGTGACTTGAGTCAATTGGTTCGAACTTGCCCAGCTTGTTTGTCAGGTAGTCAGCAAGCCAGCTGAATCGTCCAGCACTAGTTGTTTGATGGCTACACGAGCCAACTCAAAGGCCAACCAGCTGTCGAGGCCTCTTCGCAGTCTGAGTTATCAACCGGCTTTGAACAAAGTGGGACCTGGGGGTCAATCAATATTCCCTTCGGCCCCAACCCCGTTTAGTGGGAAATATCAAATCTGTTTAGTGATGATCCCCAATGGTCATTCCAAGCAATTGACCTTTTGATCAAACCTTAATCCTTCCGAAAGTCGCAGTGAAGTACGAAAGTACGACCGATCAACGCGCCCGAAAAAACACGTGCAGTTGCCTTCTGTAATTGCTTTGCTCGTCGCCTTGGGTGTTTGCTCAGTTGCCCAGTTGGCTTTGGCGTGAGCTTCTTTGTTGGATGATGTGCCAAAGGCAGCTCAAAATTCCGCCGGCCACGGAAAAAGCGAAATGAAGTGGAACATCCCGACAAGGTAGAATGTGCAGCAAAATGTCCTAACCTACACTCAATCAAAGAAGGCATGAAAACAATCATAGCCTTCCATTTGCTCAAGCCCCTGGGGAAAAAAACCAACACATATTTTCAGTAGTGAGAGATTCCCTTTAAAACCAACGGGGGAAAACAAAAACAATATTCCTAAGCAAACGGAAGTAGCATTGCTGCAAAGATGTATCTGCCGCTTTGCCGAAGGCCTGGAAAGTTGGACTAGGTGAACTACCCTGTGTTCCATAGTGAAAAGGAAGCGGACAGGAGGCTGTCTCCGTGTGACCCAAAAAATCACGGGCAAGCAAGGGGGGTGTCCAATGAGGGGCCCGAAAGAGACGCTACCCCCCAGCAAAACCATCGGAAACCTGGCGAAGGTCACTAGGTCCTCCAGTAGAGAGGTTAGAATAAGGGTACCCTTTCTTCTGTAGTCTATTGTAGTAGGGGAACCCTCCCCCAAAAGAAGGTTAAAGGGCACTATTGGGGGACCTAGGTCAGTTGGGGTTCGAAGAAGTGATGATTCAAGTAGGGGCGCAATGATTCAAGAACGGGTGCGATAGAATTTAAAAGGCAGCAGGAGGGTTGGCGGGGGTGGCTTCCCCGATGATGTTCGAAGAAGTGCATACAAACAGACATACATGGATTACATAGATTACCTAAAATGTCGTATTTTACAGCATTTTCTCGCGAAATTGGACGCTCGAAAAAGTGATGATTCAAATAGGGTGCTTAAATCTCTGCAAGAAATCTAAAAAGTAGCGGGGGGGTTGGGGGGGAGGTGGCAGCCCCCACCATGATGTTTGAAGAAGTGTTGTTTCAAATAGGGGTGCAATTACTCTGCAAACAATCTAAAAAGGTAGCAGGTGGGTGGGGGGGAGCCCCCCCATGTTCGAAGAAGTGATGATTCAAATGTGGAGAAAACTGGTGATGCTGATGATGCGGGAAGCCAAATCCAAAAACCAATGAAAGGGTGCAAAAGCCAAAACGCCCGGAGAGAAACTGCGAAAGCAAAGGATGCGAAAAGCCAAAGCCGCCAAAAGCCGCATAAACCAGCGAAAAGCCGCAAAAGCCAAAACGCCACCTGCCGAAGAGGTGGTTCCACCGCCATTTTGGGATTTTGGGTCCCCTACTTGACACATATACCCATCTGCAGATGCCCTACAAAAAGCCGCACTTCTGAACTGAGGGAGATGCTTCAGGTGGCCCTGCGTCCCATACTTTTGGTGGAGAAGTTCGACTTAGGCCCCGGAATCCACCGACCCACTGTGAGCCCTTGCGAATGGATGCGTTTGAACCGATTGGATGTTCCTGCCACCCGCCTTGGCCCTCTTCGACATGCAACTCTGTCACCACAACCTGGCGCTGGGGACATCCGCGAACAGGGTACCTTTTGGGACCTGGGAAAAGAAGAGCTCGCCAAAGCACGAATGACCCCGGATGAACTTCGCCCCGGCATAAGGGAAAAGTGGTTCCCCCAAACGTGATATCCGGAAAGTGGGATACCAGGTTCCCCTTCCCTTGGATGATACAAGCTTTTAGTAGTGGGAGACATCCCTCCACAACGGGGACATCGTCAGAGTCAACCTTCCTACCAGGTTGGGAGCTTTTCCAGGGGCCCAACGAGTCGTGTTACACCCTCCATGTTTTTAGCTCATCCAAGCTGACATGACTCCCTCGGCCCAAAACAGCCCGAAGCTGAGCTGCCTAGCTGCACTGTCTTTGCATGAATGAGCCAGGGTCCCCCTGGAAATAATAATAATAATAATAAATAAATAATAAATAATAATAATAAATAATAAATAATAAATAATAATAATAATAATAAATAATAATAATAATAATAATAATAATAATAATAATAATAATAATAAATAATACATAATAATAAGAAGAAGAATAATATAATAATAATAATAATAACAATAAATAATAAATAAAAATAATAATAAAATAATAAATAATAATAATAATAATAAATAATAAATAATAAAATAAAAATAAATAAAAATAAATAAAAATAATAATAATAATAATAATAATAATAATAATAATAATAATAAATAATACATAAAAAAATAAAAATAAAAATCAGAATAATAATAATAATAATAAATAATAATAATAATAAATAAATAATAATAATAGTAATAATAATAATAATACTAATAATAATAATAATGATGATAATAATAAGAATAATAATAATAATAATAAAGCAGTAGTGATGGATTCCCTTTCAAACCAACAGGGGAAATAAAAAATATTCTTAAGCAAATGGAAGGAGGTTAACGTAATGGCCATGGAAAAATGAGTCTCAACATACATGGAAGTGCAGGTGCTTTCCTTGCAGAATGGAAATCCCTGTCCACTTCCGTTGGGAAGAGGGTAGCGAGTTGTCTGGTGATTGTTGGAAATATTGCGAGCCCCCACATGTCCCAATCCCCAAGCAGACATAGCCTCGGTTGAGCCAATCTGTGGACTTGCGTATGCATCACATGCTCACTCCTTGCGGTCTAGTGAAAAGACCTACAGATCCTAAGGTGCCTATCAAGATTTGGCACTCCGGATGAGCCGAGAAATCCCGTCAAAATGAACGTGGGATGTGTCAAGAGCACGGGGCGATCTCCAAAATGGCAAAAGCTACAGCTTGCTTTCAAACTTCCCAAAAGGCGAACCTATTCGCACTTGCGTCGCGCAGAATCGCGCAAAATCGCAGAGACTTACGGCCTGGTGAGGGCTGCACAAACCCTCACGCATTTTTTAATTTCTTCATTGACCTCCCGGCGCAGCCGTCCGCGCCACCGAGTTCCAGGTCACTTTGACATCCCCAGTTCCATCCGAGCCACCCACATGGCTGTGGGCCAAGATTCAACCATGGGACCACAGGTTTTTTTCCCCAACAGCTGAAAGCTTTGGGGTCTCAGCCCAGATAGGCTCCGGGGTGGTTCGGGGCGACCCTGAGCTAAGGTTCCACCAGGGTTCCACCAGGGTTCCACCAGGGTCCCACCATATCAGGGTTCCACCAGGGTTCCACCAGGGTGGGTTTGACCAGGGTTCCACCAGGGTTCCACCAGGTTCTGCAAGGGCGGGGTGGTCTGGAGTGGTTTGAGGTAAGGTTCTACGAGGGTTCCACCAGGGTTCCACCAATTTCTTCGAGGGCTGCGGGTTTGAGGAAGGTTTCACGAGGGTTCCGCCAGGGTTCCACCAGGGTTCCAGGCTGCGGGGCGGTCTGGGTGGTTTGAGGTAAGGTTCCACGAGGGTTCCACCAGGGCTGCAGGGTGGTCCGGGTGGTTTGAGGTAAGGTTCCACGAGGGTTCCACCAGATTTCCACCAGAATTCTGCCAGGGTTTCACCAGGTTCTGCGAGTGGTCCGAGGTGGTTTGAGGTAAGGTTGTATGAGGGTTTCAGGGTTCCACAAGATTCTGCGAGGGTTCGACAAAACAAGGCTCCACAATGCTCCACCAAGGGTGTGTCGTGCGCCCGTCGTCTGAAAAGCCATCGAATCAAGATCGCTTTGCTCATGGGCGGAACACTAAGCAAAACCGAAATCAATGGTTTTTAGCACACTTTCACTGTTTGTGACTTGCTCACTTGCTCAGGCAAATGTTGGCTTTGTGGCAAATCAGATCACGTCGCTGCGGAACTCACGGTGCAGCAGAGCAAATGCTTGGCATTGCTGCTTGGTGGGCTTTGGGTTCCAAGAATTTCACGAGGCTGCGAGGGCTATGAGGTCAGAAGGTTTCCACCAAATTCTGCAAAAGCTATGGGGCAGCCCTGAGGAAAGGTTCCAGCAAAGTTTCACGCGGAGCTCCACGAAAGTTGCGTGAGAACGGTTTGTGAGGTTCACCGGGCCTAGGTCGGGGCCCGGTTGCACTGTCGGGGGCCGCCCGATTGCACCGTTTGGGCCCGATCGGCCCCGATTGCGCCATCGCGCCCCGATCGGAGCCCGACTCAGTCGGGCCCCGTCAATTGTACCAAGCTGGCGTCGCCTAGTTTTGCTATAGATACAGTTGCAATCCGCATACTAAGGAAAACCGGCGTTGAGCTATAATATGGGTGGCTGGGGTTGCACCACGGGACGATCGGGGCCCGATTGCACCGTCGGGCCCCGATCGGGCCCCGATTGCACCGTCGGGCCCCGATCGGGCCCCGATTGCACCGTCGGGCCCCGATCGGGCCCCGATTGCGCCTTCGGGCCCCGATCAGGCCGATTGCGCTGTCGGGCCCCGAGCCCCGATTGCACCGTCGGGTCCCGATCGGGCCCCGATTGCACCGTCGGGCCCCGATCGGGCCCCGATTGCGCCGTCGGGCCCCGAGGCGAGATTGCGCTGTCACTCGTAGCTTTGCTTTTACAAGGCGGCATCCTCAGCAACACCGGCGGTAAGGATGGTCCCGGGGCGTTCCGCGAGGATTCTGGGAAGGGTGTGGTGCTGTTGGGGATATCGCCCGAGCTTATTCCGTGTGTCCAATTACCAGGGTTCCCAGTTGGGACTGCCACATCATCTCCTCTACGTTCGGCTTCAGGGGCAGTGTTCTTGGCAGGCGTTTAGACATCGAGTCAAAACCAACGGTCTGCTGATCAAAGCATCTCAGTTGTGGTCCACAGGCACAAAACTGCTTTCGCTCAGATCTGGATCGGGAATCGGGACCACTACCTGTTGCTGAGGTCGACCAATACATGGCACATGACCCAATGAACAGGGAGGGAGATTTGGGCTTGTGCGATTGGTTATTGTGGGATCATCATCATCATCATCATCATCATCATCATCATCATCATCATCATCATCATCATCATCATCATCATCATCATCATGACAACAACCAACTGTGTGTAGCTCCGGCACATGGGCGCGAGACGCACTGGAGAGATGTCACACGCGGGTTGGCATGCAGGCTGATGCGGGCGGCCAAGGGAAGATCTGGGGTACACCTCGGGGGCAGGGTGCCACTCTCTTCTTTAGACAGGCTTCTCGTAAGACATCTCCCCTACCAAAGGAAACTCTCCATTAAAAGGGTTGAAGCCACCAAAAACGGAATTGTGGGGAAGCCTGTTAAACATGCTATTGTTCGAACAATCTCTCACGGTTCCCCTTTCCACGTGATCAGCGGCTTTTGAACACCCGCTTTCAGCAAAAAAAAGCCACCACTTGCAGGAGTCTTTTCTTCTGGGCTCTTTTGGGCTCCATGCTTATTTCTTGGCAAGGGGGTGGAGGATTCAATTCCCGGCCCGCAAAAGGGGAAAGGTATGGGAAGGTTCCCTTTGCTGCTCTGCACCTTTAACATGTCCAAAACGAACTGGATGCCCATGAGTCAAGCACCTAGGGATTTCGCTCATTTTGCCCAAACAGGCTGATTGCTGGTACCTTCTGCGGAAGGAGATCCAAAAGAAAAATCGATTTTAGTGGAAAAGCTACTGGAGTAAAACGGGGATACAGCGTAGAACTCACAAAACAGACAAGTCAGCTGAGCAGCTCAAAATCAGTTTCCGCTTCTTGCCCCTTGCACTGAAATGGAGGTGTATTAATTGCTAGGTCCTCCAGTAGAGAGGTTAGAATAGGGGTACCCGTTTTTTTTTTTTTTTTTTTTTTTTTTTTATGTAGTTTATGTTTTGAGAAACATCCTTCACAAGGGGAGGCACATGTCAACCACATGTGCGCCAGCCACTGTTGAGGGTGTTGCAACCATGGAATGTCGAAGCCCAGATGAAGCAGAATCGTGCCAAGGTGTCCAGCTTACGAATTTAATAATAAGGTGTTCTTCCATTTGCTTAAGTCCCCTGGTTTTTGTTTCCAGTAGTTTGATAGGTTCTCGTTAACACCAACAGGGGAAATACAACATATTCTTAAGCAATGGAAGGTTTTCTCCTATGGCTGAATTTCGTTTCGAGGTACCCAACCCCATGAGGTCCCCCCCCCCAACCCCATGAAATTTAGACCCAAAGAACTCAATTCCAGTCTGCTGGGATGAGCACCGTGACATCCTCCCAACTCTCCTCAAAATGGTGGCCCGTTCTTGCTGGTGTGATAGGTAGGGAAACTTTCCGAGTCCGGGTGTTGGGAATTCGGGAACTGATGGGGGTCTCATTTGAGCACTTGGGGAACTCAAAGCACAATTCTACGGTCTCACTCGATTGGTTCTCGCTGAGGTGGAGAACTTTGCATCCAGGGGTCCAGGCGCCGAAGAATTTGCCCTGAACTGGAGAACTCCCCGCTCAACGGGGTCTCCAGTAAGAACCACACCCCAATCATGGGCCCAGCCGCTGGGTGGATTGCAACTCTTGAGTCCTTTTGATATGTACATATATATATATATATATAGGACTCGATATGTATTTAGGGGGAATCCTCCCGTATCCCTGTTTCCCCCTGTATCCCTAGGTTGATCGAGCTTCCCTTCCAACGTCCCAGGTCTCCCTCTGGCTACCAGCCCACCTCTCGGCACTTTGACCCTGTGAAACTCCGCTTGCATTCGAATCCGCTCGGAACCCGAGTGGGAGTGCGGATGAAGGAACCCCCCTGAAAGAGATCCGTGTGGCCCAAAATTCAGGACCTGGGGTTACGTAGGCTTTCGTCTTTGTTTCCATCTAGGGGCCATGTGGTGTACCACTTTTTGAGCCACAGCCAGATCTTGTTTCCTTTCATGGACCCCTTCGTATGGTCCGGATGAATCCGAAGTCAGATTTTCAGCATCACCCCCTCAAAGGAAAAAACTAAATTAGGATACCAAAAGCCGATGCTAAACCCAACAAGGGAAACAAATATAGTAAAGTCTGAGGGACTTTCAGACAAACGTGGGACAGAACGTCACTGATGCGCGCGGAAGCGCGCATACACGAGTCCAGGTTGAACGAGTTCGGACCACACAGGGGCTGTGCAGCCTGCAGAAGGGATTTTACTTTCTGGCCAAGGAACAACACATTGCCGCTGGAACCGAAGCAGTTCCCAAGTCACCCATCATTGCCCAAAAAAAACAGGCGGCAAACGCCGATGAGCTAAAAGATGACAATGAAGTCAGCTTCCGCAACCGACAACATATCCGCAAAGGCCCTTTGCTGGCAGGCTTGCGCTTGAGAAACCAAAGGAAACCGACTCGGAGTGCATGGGTATGTATGTGCGTGTTTGTGTGGCTTCGGTGCCTACGGTGAATTAAACCAAATCACCACTCTGAAATGAGGGACCCGAAGAAGGAATCCTGATTATTCGAGTAATTAACCAGCTGTTACCCCTTCTTGGCCATGTTGAGCGGAACTATGCAACCAACCAGTCACTGCACACTGCGAGGCATCCGCTCCGCTTCAAATGCCAAATGGATCCTGCAGATTGACGGATACCAGAGACGCTTCTTTGTTGTGGGTGTCCCCTCAAAAAGGGCCCTCTAAGAAGGGGTGTCTCTTTTAGGTTCTTTCTGAAACTAGACAACAGCGACCCTCCAAAAAGAAAGCCCGCATTGTGACCATGTTTTTTGCCCAACTTGAGCTCAACCGCTAATGACTGCCTGGCTTAGGCACAGACTTCAAACCTGGCCAAATTACAACAATGTTCAAACTGGAAAACAAGCACTCCCCGAGTCAAGGGTAAGCGACCTCGCTTTGGGCAGAGACATCGCATAATGGGTGCCGAGTCAGATGCAAAGCGTCGAAGCGTCATTCGTAAATTCTACAAAGCGGCGGCTCACGCGCGGCAGCTTTTGCTGAAGGGGAGGGCTGAAGACAAAAGACTTCCTAAGTGGAGTGGATTCGGCATGAAGATGGGTGCACCGGTTGTTTACCACTAAAGTTGCGGTTTGTTGAAACATCCCAAAAAAAAACTGCAAAAAATACCGCCTCTCTAAAGTCCCAAAACTGGGGAAGTGGGTGTGGTGTCCAACAAACCGTTGGCCCTGATATATGGAAAAAAGGGAACCTTTGTCGGGCTAACCATTTCGAGAGAAGAGCCCACCAAACCAAAAGGCAGGGTACCGCTATTTCCTGTGCTATGAAGCTTAGTTCCTTGGGCACTCTGGGTAGATCGTTCATTTAATGTCCCCTCCTTTGGGAGGCTACTCTATACCCCAGTGACCCCAGCGGCGAAGCCCGGAGCAGCTGGAGCCCCGGGCTTCGCGAGCCGGCGAAGCGAGGAGTTCAGGTCAAGCCAAATGTCTCAGGTGCTCCTTGAAGCCCCGAAAAGGGTCCCAGGGCCAAAACAACTTTGGTTCTCCTGTGCGGTTTGGAGCGGCCCAAAACGGGTTTGACTTTTTGAGTCTGGCAAGGTGCTCAGAAAGGCCTTTGCGGGCTGACTGTAGCTTGTACTGTGGATGGACCAAATCCATTTCGCACCACTTCGAAACCATGGGAAACCATTGTCTGCTGGTGTTTACAGGGGAATCACCAGAAACCAGGCTTTCTTAAGGTGGTACAGGATTTTGTCCGTCCACAGTATGTCCAAGGTTGCCAACTGCCAACTTTGGTGGGATGAATTGCAGCCAGTGTCAATACCCTCAACTGAAAAATGTGGAGCCATTCGGGGGATCCTTTGCCACCATGTGGCATTGTTATGTCCACCCACTTGTCAGCGAAAACTTTGTACGACCTCTCTTTGGCACAAGTGTTTAATTAGCTGTGTTTTATTGGTGTGTTTAAAATATTGTTTTGATTGTTGATTTGTGATTATTTAATTCTATTTTACCTTTATGTGTTGTATTTCTTTATCTTTCTTTATCTATTTGTTTTTTTTTTGGGGGGGGGGCAGGGGTAGGAAATATCTTGATTTCCGTTTGAAGAAATGCCTGGCACTGGTAGATGATTGCTGGACTGAACCCCAGTGGGCCCCAGTGCCATGTTCGGAAGCACGAAACTACTGCTTCTTTGCCCGGGCATACCGAGAGCTTGGCTGGTCTTCCTGCGAAAGTTACATACTGCCATTGCGGAGGCCGCGGAAACAAAGTCAACATATCTCGGAAACCTGCGGATGCAGTTCTCATGTTATTGAAGAAACATGTCCGTGTGAAAGCTGGGAAGAGTCGGTGGTTGGTTGAATATAATAATGGCCTATGGAAAAGCCGAAGGTTCGCAATAAACAAATGACCATGGACCATGATTCTATCTGAGCTTTTGCCCCCCAACCAGGCAAAAACTTTGATTCTGGTCCATATCTAGCAAGCCTTAAAGTGCAATTATTCTCAAGTTGGGTGTCAAACAGGGAGGCGTTGCTTTCTTCAACTCAACATGCACGTCGCCTTTTTGTCCTAGGAAACTTCCACCTTGGCTGTTTGGCACGAAACCAGCTGGGCGCCACGTCCCGCCACACTGCGCTTTGGCAGCAAGGGGCCCAGAAAGCGGACCACCCCCACGCGGCGCTCACCTCGCGAAAAGAGCCGGCGGCGTTGGAGAAAGCCATGGCCAATACAAACACCGAGCGTACGGCGGTTTCTCGAAATGGCGGATCCCCCTTTGATTGGTATCTTCAGGGGAAATCAGAAGGAAACCCGCAATATTGGGCCTCTGTTCGGAAAAGCACCCATATACAAGGGCGCTGGGTCTAGATTGGTCTGGAATCCTTGTCAATTCCGCTCCGGCTTGCAGAGCATTGGCTCCAAAGTCTGGGCTCTCAAAATAGTCTTGGGCCTCCCTTGAGGTGTTTGCATCAAGGTCGGTCCACAGAGTCTGCACTTTGCAACAGAGTTGAAATGGAACATAGAACACTCCCTGCCTTTTTTGCACCAGCAAGAAAAGGAAGCTCACCATTTTCGGGAGTCCAAGTTTTGGACACAAATGGCAGGGATCCCCGGATTTCCTAAAATTAAAACTTGATCAATGTTCTGGTAAGTTTCACTCCCAGTTACCTTGCGGTTTTGCAATTTTTGGGTGGGGAATCCACCAAACAAAAGGGAAAAAGGGTGAACTCCGCTTAACAACTGGGCACTGGTACCAAATGCGAAGGCAGACTAAGCGATTTGCCCGATAATTACCATGGACACGAGTCGATGTTACAATGTTGAAGCACCGATCCCTGAAAACCCATTACCCCTTTAGGAGGGTCGCAAAAGTGTCCACCATTTTGCCTACGAACACGAAAACGCGCCAGTTGGAATCGGTTTTGAGCACGTGGCTCACCTGCCGATCGGCCCGTAGGTCGCAGGCGCCTTCAAACCACCTCCAGCACCCGCACTTGGCCGTCCGCGCTGCCCACAGCCTTCGGGTTTCGTTCGGGCCGGCTGTTCGGCAACGTCCTTGGGGCATATGGGTGACCCCCCCAAAGAAAAAAGAAGCAAAGTAAAAAATAAAATGAGACAACAAGTTGCGTTTGTTTGCGTTTTCCTTCAAACCAATCTGAAAATGCACGACCCCCTCCAAGTATGCACACACCCATGCGTTTGGGGAGATGGGAAGCCTGCTGTTTCGACCCCATGTTTTGTGAGGCGCACAAGCCAAAAGCCAAAATTCAGGGTTGGAAGAGAAGGGTCCCCTCAGAGTGGCTAACCAAACCCCACGACAGCCAGGGTAAATTCCCTCGATCTATTATAAGAAAGAAGCAGCGGATTGTTTGACCTGGCAACATTTCCGGAAGCTGTACTTTCCATATGCCGACATGGAAAGGTCTCCAAAAGACGAACAATTACCTGCTCGCATTGTTTTGTTTTTTGTTGGGGGGGAGGAACCCGGAAGTTCCCTGACACTTGGGTGATGAACTCACTTAGTAGGTTCTACAAGTTGCCACCACGGTGACTACCCTACTTGCAACCCATGGATATCATGCACTTCTCACATGTTATCACCTGACCGAGGCGGGTGGAAAAAACGAGCGGCACAATGACTTGGACCCCTCCAAATTCTTCGTCATGGTGATCCTATGCTTCAGAAGCCATCCCTGTGAGACCCAGGTTCCCTTTAAAACAGAAGTCAGCCACGAGAAACCGTCGCATTTCTTGCTGAATATCACCATCCCCCACACTCAACCGGGTGTTAACCTGCAAATATTTGCAGGTAACTGTCCACAAGGAATCCGTGAATGCTGCCACTTCCCTCTTGCATGGGTGTCCGTAAAATTCAGCCCCGTGTCGATGCTTCGCCATACTTCGCAGAAAAATAAAGATATTAAAAAAAGACTTCCGTTGCATTGCTGCCCCGAATTCTGAAGGCTTGACCCTGACAGTCGGGAAGTCATCCGAAGAACCTGATAAAAACTTCCAGGAGCAATGCCAGGTCCTCATTCCCAATGGCAAGCATGTTGAAGTGAGGCATGCCAAAACAGCCCATCAAGGTTGAGCAGAAAAAGAAAACAAATGAGGGCACAAACAGACCAAAAACAGATGAGGGCTGTCACCCTCGATTTAGGTTACCTGTGTTTCAAGTTGATTCAAGCAGAAAAAGAAAGTCTTTGCTCCGGCAAACACTTTTTAGGTCAGCCTTTGCTCCGGTCAACCGTGCTCAGGCCTTCCTTGCGACTTCGGAATGGTTTGCCGTCAAAAGGCGTGTGAGCCATGGCTTCTTGACATTTGATTTCATATTGCCCAACTTGAGCTGGGTAAATTGGGCGTGGCCCTTCGGCGAAATGCGACCAATGTCAGGGTTCAAACTACCCTTCTCACGTGGATTCGGGGTGCTAATTCCTGGATAGAAACTGGAACATGGCATCAGTTGTGTGCTTGCGCGCGAACATCTCCATGTCGGTCCCAAGGTGCAAGCACATTCTTGGGCAGAAATGAGCAACACTTATTTAGCATGCAGTAACAGTGCTTGAAGCCCGCAGGAGCTTAAACAAAGCAGCACATCTGAGACCTCGGGGCGTTGCCGTGAGTACCGGAGAAAGTCCGATGCAAAAACATGCGCACAGCTCAAGCCCATTCTCAAGATGGTGACAACACGGGCGCACATCGTGTTGGCTCTCGCCACGCTATTTTAAGAACAAGGACCCTGACCTTCTTTCATGTTGATGTTAAAAAGGTCACCAGCTCGTTGTCCATTCGTCAGCGCCAATTTTGTTCCCCTTTCAAACCACCTAAACACCAGGAAGCATCAGAACAAGGAACCACAACTCCGCCCCGATGCCACGCTCCAAGCGAAAATCTCCAGGGCTCCAGGCCGCGTACTTGCCGCTCATCGACCAATCCACTGTGAAGACCGGCTTCCTGGGCCCGAGTGGCGCCAAGGGCTGTGCTAACCCAGGTCTGGGCGAATTTTCAGATTTCACCAGCCTGAAACTTGCGGTGCTTGGGGGGCCATTCCCCACATAAACCCCACCATTTGGAATGAATTCGGTCGTGTGAGGTCGTAATAATTCACCCAGACGCAGGTGTCTAAAGGGAAATCAAAACGCAAAATCATGGTGGGGCCCTCCTCGTTTTGAGACACACCCGAGTGAAAATGTCTTGGACAATGGCAGGGGTCACTGGATTTCCCCAAATCAAAAGTTGATCAGTTTACTACTGGGGTTCACTCCCAGTTATCCAGTGACCCCTGTAGAAAAAGGGAACCGATTCTTTTTTGGGGCCAGTTTAAGAAAAGAACCCACCAAACAAAGGAAAAGGCGTGAAATCCACTGAACGACCGAGGTTTGGGTTGAACTGCCGGATTGCAAAGGAACACCACAGAAAACAGCGTGGAGCAAGAACATCCATCCGACCATTCCAAAACCAAGTGGCTGCCGCGCGCAGAAACATACACCTACGAATGTAACAAAGACCACGGTGTCCTAAAATGGCACTTGAAGGGAAACCCTCGAAGTACCCCTTTTCTCTTTTCTGTGGATTCCCTCCACACTTTTGGTAGCCGTAAAGAGGACACACACAAAAGGGAAGTTTGCATGTGTTTTTTTTTCCCCCCCCGATCTGTAGAAGCCTCTTCCTGGGGGGTAGGGCAACCCTTTTGAAATCAGCTTGGAGAGTTTGCGGGTTCCAAGCTGAACGGCAGACAAGGCCCAAGCGCACCGTGGCAAACGCTGAAGCCAAGCTGGTGTTTGAGGGGTCGAGCTGGTGGAGCACCAAGACCAACCAGCCGACGCAAAAATCAGTCGACCAAGCAAAGCCAACTTACCAACCAATCGACCAACCAGATCAACCAAGCAGCCATTGAGCAAGGGACATAGCAACGAGCGACCGGCTACACAAAGATACACAAAAAACAAACACAGGCAGACAAACAAACTGACGAAGGGGCAAACTGGCGTACAGGCAAAAAAACAGTCAAACCGACAAGAGACAAGCAAACAAAAGAATCAACCCTTCCAAGCAAGCAGGCAAGCAAGCAAGCAAGCAAACAAGCAAGCAGAATCAGAGCTCTCTATAAACAGCGTGTTTATCGTGAAGCTAGATTCGCACATCAAACCCTTGTTGAGGTGGCTACCACTTCAATCTGTTCAGAGACACAACGGCACTTGCGCAAGACAATCAAGTGTGGCCCTTTGTGCAAGAGGACGCCAGGTGCCATCAATACAAGCACTGAGACATAACGCCGAAATTGTAAGAAATCTGCTGAGTTCCGGAGAAATGCAAAAGCAACGAGCCTTTGGTCTCCGAGCAATGAGGTTGTTCAAAACAAAATGTTGTTAGATGCTTAAACAAGGGCCTGTCCAAAACTCTAAATGCTGGTTTAAAAGGATCCCCCCTCAGCCCCTCAACATCTTCACTTTAAAGGACCCAGTCACAAATCCCTGCATCCCGAACCCCTGTCACAAACAAGTTGGCTAGAAAAACAACATCGCCTTTCAAAACACAATTTGGTCAGCCTTTCAAAAACCCAAAGAAGAACAAACAAGGGGGGGGCACCAGGTCCTCTTGTCACTTGAAACTCTCGGTTGCTTTCTGCTCCCCTGCTAAAAGTTTAGCTTTTAGTGGTTCAATGGAAAACCCATTAGTCGGCAAAAAGTTGAAGTCCTAACATCCCTTGGCCAAATGCACCAAAGAACTCCTATGCGGAGCAGCCCAATCCAAAGGTCCCTCCGCCCGGTTCGGCTCCAAGGCACGGCATCGCCACCAGCGCTCCAAAGGGCGTAGGCATGGCGCTACCCGTTCGCAGGAAGAACTTGGCCTGGCGGCCCGTTCGCGACGCCCAAAACTGCAGGGCTTCATTCCTTGTCCATTAGGGGTGTCTTGTTTAGGGGAGCCCCTCAAAATGGGTGGCTTTGCCTTTGGGGTTTCCTTGAAAGACACAAAACCTGGGCGCCTTGATTCTAGGGCTTGATTCCGTCCATTCTTTTCAGCCATCGTTCTTTTCAAAAACCGATCGCCATTCCCCAGGGTTTTTGGTGGTTTTCTAGAAAGATTCGGATCCCTGGAAAGAATGGGGAGGTTACCCCTTGAAAAACGGTGGCCTCATGTTCCTTGCCACCGGGGGGGGGGGGGCAAGTGAAAGTCACCCAGTTTCTGAGCTTTGTACATTTTTGGAGTTTTCACTCGAGGATGTAACATTCTGTCCTGGTGCGGGAGTCATGACACTGCTAGCATAAAATCACCAAGCCGTGTATATTACACTTGGGGGCGCGGTGTCTCAACAAAAGGCACCAGAAGAATTCGGCCCCGGCCAGCGCGAAACAGCTCGAGGCTTGCGAGTTGCTCGCTGGTTACTACGCGCGTATCGCTGTCACATGACTTCGGGCCGGTCGACCTCGGGCGCAGGCCGAGGGCTCGAGGCCGTCAGAGGCCGCCCCGCTGGCCTTCAAAGGTGGGAAACGCCTCAAGGCCATCCAGGCCACCAGACCTCGCTGGTCTCAGAAACCTGCGCCTGCGCCCCTACCGGAGCGTGAGACCTCGCAGAACCCCGAGGAACCTCCGCGGAACCTCAAAGCCGCCCCGGACAACCCCGGAGCCTATCTGGGCTGAGACCAATGACCCCAAAGCTTTCAGCTGTTGGGGAGTACAACGTTGTCATTGCAGCCCAAGGACCCCCACCCTGCTTCCGCGCCGAGCTCGGAAGGAATTAGCTTTGCGTCCCAAACAGATCCCATGTTCGACTTCGGCTTGGGTTTCCACCTGGCCCGAAAGACCGGGTGGACAATCGTTGGAAACTCGGAGAAACATGTTCATTCAAACTACAAATTCTGGGCTGCCCTCAGAGCCCCTGCTAAAAGCGACTAACTTTTAGTGGGTTAAATGGAAACCCAACCACTAAACACCAAAAAGCTAAAAGGCAAAGGAACCAAAGGGATGGCTGGGAGCCACCAGGAAATGTTAGCTGGGGCTCCGCCCGCCCAAAATACCAGGTCCTTCGCGAGCCAACAGTAGAGTACCAATCAACTTGTCGTTGACTCATCTGACCAACGCCCCAAAAGCCTTCCACGTTTGGTTCCAAGTTCAACATGTGTGTAAGTAAGCCTTCCCGGTTCCAAGTTCAACATGTGCGTAAGTTTATGAAGGTTGATATGTGCTTCTCTGTCAGCCCCAAGGTAGGGGCCAAACCGACTGCCAACGAAGGTGTTGGTCGCAGTGCATGCTTGAACGCGTAAAACCACGGAAAAGCCGAGAAACAAAAGCTTGGAAGAACATCCTGAGTTCGTCGTACCCGCGACATATTGAGCTTGCGACGAGCAAGCAGAACGCCACGACTCCCTGATAGAACGTGTAGAACTTTCATATTGTCACTGTCAAGCCATGCCGAGAGTGGACTTGCTGCTACCCCGAGCGGTGAAGAGGTCGAAGCAATTCAGCCAACGCCGCAAGTAGATTTTTTACTGGTGTCAAAAACCAGAAACCCGCAAAGGGGCAATGGAGAAGTACGTTAATCGGCCGGAAACGGATGCTATCAACAATGCAAGTGGGCAACATAACGACATAACCAGCTCACCCTCCGAAGCTCGAGGCGACGGGGTTCACGCACCTATTGCTCGAAGACTGTCTTCCATCCGTTTCTCTTTGAAGGTGGCCTGGGTCTTGTTGATCCAACAACTTGGGTGTGTGTCAAAATGGGGAAAGCCTCGAAATGGCTGTGGGTCAAAACCCCGTAGTATCAGTGAACATCCCAATCCCCACTAAAAGACTAAAATGGTACCATTGACCCATGGCCAAACGGTGGATAGGGGTCGTCCTGCTGTTCTCTCTTTTTTAATGAAACACGCGCCCCAACCATAGAGCCGAACCAAAGCCCCGCCCGCCTCATTCTCCTGGGATCCCCCCGCCAGGATCATGCTGCTCGAGGGGTCCTACGGCAGAAGCACCGGGGATGGTCTGTGCTAGGATAACCGCCACTGGCCTGGGCTGTCCTCAGATCCCCTGCTAAAAGTGAATAACCTCTAGCGAGTTTGATGGAAATCCAACCACTAAACCAACTAAAAATCCAAGAAAAGCTTAGGAACCAAAGGGATGGCCGGCGTTTGACTTCTTGTTCAAAAGGCGAAGCCGCAGGAAAACTCTAGGGGCACCTTCCATTTCACAAACCCCGGGGGAAACGGATCCGGTTTTCGAAAAGAACGATGGTTGAAAAGAATGAAAATGGAATCAAGCCCTAGAAAAGCATGCATTTGGTGGGTTCCCTATCAAGACAACCAGCTTTGGGGGCCCATTGTTGGAAAGACCCATGTGAGGCAAGTGGGGAAAAGGGCCATGCGTCTTCCTACATGGCTTGACGCTCCGGCAGATCAGAGGGCGGGGAACCCAATTCGGAGATTTTCCGCCCAGTGTCCCCCGAAAAGTTGACGTCCAAAGATCCAACCAAACAAACCGAAAGCATGGCCCTCCCCCAAGCTTCAGGTCCAACGGCCGCACCCATGTTTTGGGAACCTTCATCCTGGGTTTTGAGGACGTGGCTCAAGTGTTATGAGTCAATGATGCAGTGCATTGACACAGTCACAGCCTCCCTCCAAAGGGCCGAATCCCCAACCCCGCCTTGCTGAACTGCGCGGCAAAGAGCATGCAAGGGTTCCTGAGATCCAGTACACGTTTCACAGAGGGTCGCACCCGGGCATGGCGCTGGATGATTCAAACAAAACTTGAACCCTTGCCATCTATATCTATCCAGAGAGACCTAAAAGGGACACCCATGGGTCCAAAAGCGCCCACTTGAATCTTGCCCAAGCCCACGGCTCTTCACAATCCGATCAAGCTCTGCGGGGCAAGTCGAACGAACAAATCACCCAGAATTGGTGGAGGTAGACATTGCTCCCTATGTACCTGGGCTGTCTGTTTCTAAAAGGATCCCCAACAGAACTTGTGGGTTACATGGAAACCCCCGCTAAACCTTAATGAAAACTGATGGGGATGGCTGGAAACCACCAAGGCAAAGGATGTAGACCAAAGGGTTCCCAATTACGGTACGCAGCTTCAGGCACCTTGTTTGAACCCCCCGAACTTGTTTTTCACTCATTTCGCCTGTTGTGGGAACCCCCGCCCCCCCCCAAAAAAAAGAAAAATCAGGGGAACGAAAAAGCCCGGCCACTTCCCCCCCCCCAAGAGTTCAAGCGCGCGGGGGGGAACGCCGTTTTTCCACCCGAAACGCCAAACAAATCGCGGATTTCCCAGCGCCCAGGGGCTTGGAAGAGGCGCTCTCCCATTCCACGTCCTGCACCACCTCCGGCGGGGGTGATGGGAGCAGGTCGAAGCAGAAAATCTGTCCGACTCTCCTACTTACTGAAGCGAGTCATAGTCAAAACCCGGTAGTAAAATGGTCTGCCCGAATGAAGAATTCGGACGGCGGATATCCGCAGCTATTTATGGTTGGGACTGCCCCTTAATAACCTTCATCTACCCGAATCGGCTTTGATTGTGGCTCAGGTGGCGTTGGGCACCACACAAACCGGGAGGGAAGAACCCATGCCAAGGGATCTCGAATTGGATGGAGATGCTCGGCGAAACGAATCAAGTGGAGATGGATCGTTTTCCTGAGCCATTCAGTCAAAAATCGAGGCCACCTCAAGCCATGGTTCCCTCCAAACTCGACCCCGCCGCATTGCCTCGATGTCGTCCCAATGCCACATTTGGGTGTCTTTCTCAAGGTTGGACTTGCACCCCCTCCCCCCCCTAAAAATGGTAGTACCACAGTAGCGTTCTGTTGGTGAACAGCCGTTTCGGTGGCAAACAAAAACAAAGCCTCGCAATGGGGATTAGAGACGCCGTTGATTTCACTTGAAGCCACCAAACAAACATTCCAAAGTAAGCCTCCAAAACAGACTAAACCTGTTAGATGTCCACCAACCTCTGCCGCATTTACAACGATTCCACCCCATCTTACTGGTCCTCGGTACGGAATCACCCAGGGTGGGAATGAAACTAGGGATCGCCTCAAAGAAAACCAGCGGTTGGATGGTTCAGTTTGGGGAGCCCCAGAACGCCATGTTATATCTCAGCCAACAGATGGTGGCCTTAATATAAGCAGCAAGCAACTAACACGAGGTGGAAGAAAGCAATTAGGGCCCCACACGGTCTAAGCCCGATGGGGAAAGTGGGTTGATCGAAAATCAGGAGACTCAATGCAAACGTGTATCCTTGGTAGGGTTGTATTGAGTTGCGTGCTTTGCGTTGGGACCTTTTTTTTTTGGGGGGGGGGGGAAGATTTGAAGGGACACCAAAAGGAAAAGCGGAATGCATTTTGTTTTCTCTTTCTTTTGGGGGGGGGAGTCTCTAGGCCTAGGATACGACAAGGATAAGCCAAGGATAAGCTAAGCCCTTACCAAGGCCTCGCAAGGGCTTAATAGGTGATAGCCCCCCCATGGAGGTCCACACTTGCTGTCGAAAAAAATGGGTTTCGGGCCATTTTTTGGTGACACGGATCCCTTTTGAAGTGAGACGGCAGTCACGGGCAAGCTGCCCTGCTGTTTCAAACTCCCAATGCGGATGTTCAACCAACATCAGGCAACGTATGTCCATGGTTAGATGTCCACAAACCTCTGTCCAGTATGATGGACATTTGGGGCCATTTGGTTGCCTTCTTTTAGGGTAATCAGCTTCTTAGGGTTCCAGACTGCAACTTTTTTCGCCAAACTGTCCATGACACCCCCCCACCCCCCACCCCTCCCTCCTCCTCCCCACCCCCCCCTCCTCCTCCCCACCCCCCCTCCTCCTCCCCACCCCCCTCCTCCTCCCCACCCCCCCCCCACCTCCCCACCCCTCCCCTCCACCCCCTACCCCCCCCACAGCCGGCACCCATCAACGCCCTGCCGAGGCCTTTCCGGTGCCAAAGTCCCAGAGCTGCAGCGCGTGATCGGTCCTCCAACTGCCTGCCGGCTTCTTCGCGCGGCTAAGGAAAGGTATATTCAGAAGTGAAGGTGATGCGATATATATATATAGTATGGACTATATATATATATAAATGTAATGTTATATATGTATATACCGAAATAGATGTGTGGTTGGACCATGCATGGTGTACTAGATATGGGTGTGTACACGTTTTGTACATACATATCTATATATATATACATATACATATTTAGATACATGTATACACATAAGGGTATGAATGTATACATCTGTGAATATATATATATATGTACATATATTTTATATATATATATATGTCTTTCTGCAGGGCTGTCTGTCTGTCTGTGTGTGTCTGTCTCTGCGGCTTTGTCTGAATGAGCGCATTTAGGTATACATTTATGTGTGCACGCGTGCAGGTAAGCAAGCAAGCAAGCAAGCAAGCAAGCAAGCAAGCAAGCAAGCAAGCAAGCAAGCAAGCAAGCAAGCAAGCAAGCAAGCCTGCAGGCAGGCAGGCAGGCAGGCAGGCAGGCAAAGCAACGAATAGCAGAGAAAAGCAATGCAAAGCAATGCAAAGCAAAGCAAAGCAAAGCAAGCAAGCAATCAAGTAAGTATGCAAGTATGTAGGTATGTAAGTATGTGAGCAAGCAAGCAAGCAAGCAAGCAAGCAAGCAAGCAGGCAAGCAAGCAAGCAGGCAAGCAAGCAAGCAAGCAAGCAAGCAAGCAAGCAAGCAAGCAAGCAAGCAAGCAAGCAAGCAAGCAAGCCAGCGAGCGAGGGAGCGAGCGGGCGAGTGAGTGCGTGCGTGCATGCGTAAGTGAATATGTAAATATGCAAGTAAGCAAGTAAGTATGCTATGTATATGCGCGTGCATGCATTTTATGGCGCCGGCCTGTGAGGATCTGCCTGCCATCACTGGAGATGTCCACACCATCCCCGCCTCGAAGGAGCAGTCGTTGACAGCCATTTGGCCATGGGTCAAAAGCCAAATCGTACCCCCAGTGAACATCCCAATCCCCACTAAAATAGGTTCTA
This sequence comes from Effrenium voratum, assembly GCA_963377175.1. Classification (NCBI taxonomy): domain Eukaryota; class Dinophyceae; order Suessiales; family Symbiodiniaceae; genus Effrenium; species Effrenium voratum. Next base: position 285,816 of record CAUJNA010003565.1, read on the forward strand.
AACTGGGTGGTGCACCTACCCCAAAATGGTACCATTGGTTTTGACCACAGCCAGTTGGCGCTGGGGTCTCCGTTTTGACCCCCGCATGGGGTGTCCGTTTGCAAAGTGTTTATGAGCTTCCCCTGCCAACATTTGTCAAATGCGAGGGCTTGATGAGGGCATTGCGAAATGACTTGAACTGAGATGAAACCAGAGACATCCATCTCCTTTTCACCTAGACCTACACCTTTGTTTTGCACGCGGGGGAACAACATAGGCCCTTGGGAGAAGAGTCAAGTACAAGATTGGCCAGCTGAATTGAGGCGAAGGCTGGAAACTTTCGTAATAGACAAATGTTGGAACTGCGCGCCGGAATGTCCAGCGCAAAAAAGAACAAACAACTTCACACATTGTTTTCTGAGTCGATCGGGCAAAACCTTGAACTGTTGAGCCCTCAGAATGAAGGTAAAACACTGGTCTCAACAGCTTCTCAAGGTTCAAGGCAAGTAAATCCGCAAAGTCGCACCGCAGCGGTCAAAGTTGATCGACCAAAATGATTGCGCCGTCGATACTCAAGGTTCTGAAACGAAGCCGGGTGCCAGACATGTAAAAAGTGTGTCGGTTTCGGCTCGGCAAGCCAATGGGCCGCCCCAAAACAAAGATACATCCAAAAGGCCACAAATAAAAGAGAATGGATCCAAATCAGGGTACAGTGGTACAGGTGATATTCAACATGCCCAAAGTACATCCTATCTTTGAAACCCACAAGACATGAGATCAACACCCTCAGTTGATTCTGCAGAAAAAGGCTCCATCCAACTAGACGCCTGGTGCCCTTGGGCAAAACTTGCTACCCAGAGTCTAGTCTAGACTCTTCCCCATCCAAAACCACTCAGAGCTTTTTGCGGCCGAGTCGCAGATGTAGCAGTTCCAAAGGCTCTTCACCGAGATGCCCTTCCGGGTGTCCCAGACCTGAACCTGAGGCGGGCGTGCGGTCCTTGGGCTGGGATTTCCGGCAACAAGGAGCGCAGGTTGACTTAAAACCGAAATGAACACCGTGCTGAAATCCATTTCCCAACTGAAAACCGTTGGTTGGTTCAAATGAAAACCGCTTTGAAGTTCATCTCCCCAACTGCAAATGAAATAGGGTTCAAGTGAAAACCGAAAACCATGTTTGGGGGGCCAAATCCCTAGGTAAATTGGGGCTTTACCCTGACAGCCAAAAGGGTCTAATTGCTTTTAAGCAAAGCTCGCCCAAGCTGTAGAGTCTGTAGAGTACTTGGATGCTCAGCCAGCGTGCGGTAAGCCAAGTGTTCAATTTGAATAATTATTTATTCTGACCCCCGGTGCTCGAGGATTCTGTTAATGGGCATGCCTTTTGCCGAGGGTCTGCCCTCTTTGCTTGTGTGCTTCTCAAGCGAAACATTTGAACATGTGTTTGGGGGGGGGGGGCAGGTCCAAAAGAGTGAAGGGAGCGTTGAGGTTGAAATCCTGTGCAGTGTGCGTTGGCTGAGACACAAATCCCGGAGCCTGAAACATGCCTTTGGTGAACTACCAAAAGAATGCATATAGGAGAGGCATTCGGTGCGCGCGTGCGTGCGTGCGTGCGTGCGTGCCGGTGATTTCAACCGGTGGCCATGGGACAGAGCGCCACCTTTGCTGGTGCGATAGGTAGGGAATGACCTTCCGGGTGTTGGGATGAACCGTTTGGGGATTCCCTTACAGTATACTTGGATGTTCGAGCGGTTGGCCACCTGGGACATAGCCTACGTATGAGTGAGCAGGGCCAGTTGCAAGCAGGTTAAAACCAGTAACGGTTACTAACCACTTATTGATTAACTTGGCCGAACACCCAAGTAGGAAACCAAGTCGTGCATGGCGTTTTCGGGGTCATTCCATTGCTCATTCCCTGCCTACCGAACCAGCAAGCAATTCCCACAACTCATCAAATTGCAACGAAGCCAGTGTCAAGGGACCTCAATGGGTGACATGTCTCTGCCCTTATGCTTGAACCCTGCAGCATCTCAGCTTTGCCCCCCAGAAACGGTGCGTTTGATTCTGGCCCGCCTTTAGTTGGCGAAACTCGAAATGAAAAAGACAAATCGAACTGGGATCATGATATTGATTCTGCATGGGGGGGGTTCAAGTCAGAAGCTGGGGCTGTTTCCCTTTCATCTGCCGCTGAAAGAGTGACTTTGATGATGGTACAATGATGGAGCCAGTCTTTCTTAAGTTCAAGTTATCCGCCCAACATGAACAAATATACATATATATATATACATGTATACATACACATGTATACATATATACCTATACTATACATATATATATATATATAATGTGTGTGGCGAACCAAACAGCGCCTGGGCCCCCGCACGGTGTTGTCCCAGCCACCGGACAGGATGATGTTGGGATCCTGGGGGTGGTACTTCAAGGAGAAGACCCGGTTCGAGTGGCCGGCGGTCTCCTGGTGATGCGATCGGTGCGAAGTCGGTGTCCGAAGCTTAGGCGAGTTTGATTCGATGCTGGCGCTGGATTGGAGTGATTCCATTTAGGGCCATCAATTGTGCCAAGACTTGCGGGTGCTCGTAGGTACTTGAATGTTCGGCGTTTAGTAGTCAGCCACCTGGGGTGGCAAACTACTTCTGAGTGAGTTGGGCCGGTTGGCTACTAACCACTTACTAACTTGGCCGAACATCCAAGTAGGGAATGTGGGAATGAACCCAGGCTTTGGTCCCCTAAAGGAAACCGCCAGTTGGATGGTTTCCAAGTTACACGGGTCATTCCAATTCTCATTCCCTGCTGAGCACCAGCAAGAAAAAAGAGGGTTCCACCGGAGTACATATGTGTGGTGTAGGTATTTAACAGGGGTCATTCCAATTCTCATTCCCTGCATATCTCGCACCAGCAAGACAAACATCTCCCACCCAAAACATCCACTCCCCCCATCATTCCCATCTCTCTCACTTTCAAAGTGGCATGCTATTTCGATTTGCACAGGTCCAATTTCTCACGTCCTAAGCGAATTCAACCAAAAAGTCGGAAGAAGGGGGGGAGTTTTCTCCAAAGATTGTCTTCCCCAAATGCATCGAATAGAGCAACCCATGTTAAATCCGCTTCCCTACTAAACCCTACTGAACTTCTTTATCGTTGGGACTATTACCACGCACAAAAGCAAACAGTTAATCCCCCCCCTTCCGGGCGGGTTTTAGGTTCCATGGTTTTGCAGGGGAGAAAACAAAGGGAACTGAAAGGACACCAAACGCTTCTGGTCAAAGGGCCACAGCAGCACCGATGTTGAAACCCGCCTCCGGACTCCAAAGTTCCCCAAAAACGAAGGAGGAGCAACTGAATTTGTCTGCCTGAGCATGAACCACCCCGCTCGAAAGGCTTCCAAGCTTCCACTTCCTCCTGAAATGGACTTCCAACAACCCTGTTTTACCCTTACTCCCGCTTGCCAAAATTTGAGAAAATGGCCTAAAGCGCAAACTAGTCCCCAAAGCCAGGAGCTTACGCCGACCTTGCACGAATTTGAGGAATCAAAGCCTGTAACATAAGAACCCACAAGAGCTTACGCCAACCCCCCCCCCCACCACCGAAATTGAAAATGGTCTAAAGCAAACTGGTCCCCAAAGCCCATAACATAGGAGCTTATGGCAACACACACACACACACACAAAGAGTGTCAAGGTACTATTCCATTAGGATTTGGGCCAAAATGATGGCCCAATGGCTTGAAGGTCAACATTGACGCAGAACCCCGCCCCCCGCCCCCCACCCCCTTAATTGGTGGTTCGGATTGGATTGGTGGGAAACCCCTCCGTTTCACCACCCAACCAATCCAAACCACCTAGAGGCCAGCCGATTTTCCGGCCAAAGCCCCCTCCCCCAGCCGCCCCCCCTCCCTCCCCCGCCCAACCGCCCGCCCTTTTTTCGGGTTCGTGGCCTTCATGTCGCCCCCCTGGAGCGTCATCACCTGCCGCTTCGTGGCCTCGTCGTAGACCCGCAGCAGCCGGTCCCGGCCCGCGGTGGCGAACTGGGACCCGTCGTTGAAGTAGTCCAGGCCTCGGCGCAAGCCGGCGCCGGGGGGGGGGGGGAGGCTCAGAAGAAGAAAAAAAAACGGCCTGGTTCAAACATGTTGTTCGTTTGGTTTCTTGTGGCTTCCGTGGGTTCATCTTAACTTGTGTTCATTTCGTTGTAGACCAGGCCTCAAACTGCGACACGTCTCCGGCTCGCATCCGGTGACAAGAGGGCTGTAGAGCCTATGGCAAAGGGGGTCTGGCAGGAACCAAGTTCCCTTTGGGGTTGTTCAAAAACTGGTCGAGTTCCACTAGGTGGTGTTTGGCTTCATTTGGTTTCCAAATGTCGATTTGGCATCATACCGGTCTGGTTCCCGGCTTCCCTTGACCCGGAAAAAACGAAACATGGTGGCTGGTCACATTTTCTTCCTCAAACTCCAAGGACCTCCCTTTGTGTCGTTGAACGGCAGTCAAATCCAGAAATGTTCAACTGTCGAAGGCAAAACTCCCCAATGGTAAGTGGTCTGGGTGGTTTGAAGGTCTCTCCCGGCCCCGGAGAAAGGAAAACGTGTCCTTTTGGGCTGTGAGAAAGCTGAACTGGCGTCATCTGGCAGAATGAAAGAACCCCCTGCGTGGGACCCGTTTGGCTTCCTGGGTTCGCGTTGGACAGCCCTGGAGTAAACATGTGACGCTGGGTTTAACAAGCAGCAGTCTTTTGCGAGGCCAATGGAAGTGGACGGGACTCTTCCAAAAGCCTGTCCTCCATCATTGTTGGGAAAGAGGGTCGGGTGTCAGCAAGTGCAGATACCTCTCACATGCAAACACGCCAATATTGACTCTGTCCCCAAGTGACATGGGAACTCGGTGAGTCACCTACCCCGCGGCAGCACTTGGGATGGATAAAACCCCCTGCCTGGAATAAAGCATTTACCCGTGTGCGATTTGTGAATCTTGTCCATCCACAGAACCTCCAGGGCCTGTCTCTTCCACTTGCGTTTGTAAATGGTTCCCTTTAAAATGAACTACCAAAGAACGGTGCCCTCGGTTTCCCGTGGCAATCCGGCGGAACGCATGCTCACATGGCCATGGTTCAAAGCCAATGGTACCATTTTGGGATAGTCTATTTTAGTGGGGATTGGTCTGTTCACTGGTGGTACGATTTGGGTTTTGACCCATGGCCGCATCCCCATGTTCCATGCACCTAACGACGAGACGAGGAGACGAGGCAGCGGCAGAAGAGCTGATTGCCCTTCTCCGTGATGCTGTGCAGGCACCTCCATGGCATTTTCGGGCAGTGGGGATTCCATGGTTCTCTAAGGACGCAACAAACAGCGTGGTCAGGGTATGCCCGACCCAGAGCAAACTCATATCAAAAGCAGCCAGATGATGTCAAAAACGCGCAGAGGAATATAATTGGGACTCGGATGGTGTCCTTCAAACGATAAGGAAAGGCCTTTGGATGGCTTCAGACTCCGGAAATTGCCGAAGCCATTTAAACATGGGGCCTGGGCGTTGTCTGCCCAAAAGGGAGATGGCAGTGAAAGCTTCGTTCAAAACTGCACGCTTCAGAGAGTGTTTCTCTAAATCAGTCCCTCCTTCGGCATTGAAAGGGAAGCCTAAAGGATAACACCCGTTTTCGGGGACAATCAACTCGAGAAACCCCCCAAAGGTCAACCAGGAAGCCAGAAGCTTTTGAATGCGAGCCGACATTGGGACGCAAATCAAACAGACCACCCTCCATCCCCCCCCCTTTGAACTGTAAGGGGTCGGGGGTCGAGTCCATTCGAGTCCCCTTTACGCGTAGAGAGGATCGCCCTCCAAGCGTCAGCAAATCCTTTGGGCAATCGTTCCAAAAACCAACAGCCCAAGCCCCCGGCTCGCCCCACATCTCTTTTGAGCAAGGGGTCTATCACCCGCAAATAGCATAGAGAACTGGAAGGTCAGAAACTGACCACCGCTGGCAGTGGCTGTTGCCCCCCACCAAAAGCTCAACTTTGGTAGCTCTGCCAAAGTCAGATCCAAGCCCTGTGGATTCCCTTCTTCCCGTTCAACAGGGTGGACAAACGACCGTAATACCTCAGATGCCCAGCAAACATGCTTTTTTGGTTGGCTGAGTTTAAAGGGGAACCATTCCCCCAAAAGCATGGAGAAAAATGAGGCACCACTGGGCAACTAGGATACTTACCCGGCTGAACGCGTGGGGAAAAAAAGAAGAGATCCCAGATCCGAGATCGATCGATGTCCGAGTCGCTTCCCGGACTTGATGTGCCACTGGAGGATCTGGCCTCAAATGCGAAGGGCTGGACGCATCCCCGAACGCAGCCCATCTCAAGCCGGTAACAAAGGGGGGAGCTCCAAGACCTGAGGGTGAAAACGGTTGAACTTTGGCCACCGTTGTGCGAAAGATGGCAGGGAATGAGGGAAGAAAACTTTGAACTCTTTTGGAGAGATGGAGGGAATAAGAAATGGAATGACCCTCGAGATAAACCATCCAACTGGTGGTTTGCTTTGAGGGAATCCCGACTTGTCATCCCCTCATTGCCTACTTATCGCACCAAGCCACTGAGAAGAAATGGCTGAACCTTTGCAAGCTGACTTTGGGACAGGTCAGCTAGGGCGGTAGCTACTAGCAATCCTTAATCTCATGCGACGCGTTTACACTGAAATGGATGGTTTCCCTTTGGTTTCTCTTCAAGGGAAAATTCGTGGGATGGTCATGCGTTCCTTGAGGGTACCCTTGCTTTAAAGGCTGTTAGGAACACAAAAGGGCACCCTAAAAAACGACCTGGCATCCACAAGATATCTGTTTTGGGGCAGAAACTCCTTGAGCATACTTCCGCGTTGTCTCCACTGAATTTACCCCCAGTTCCAAATCACGGGAGTTCCATGTTGGATTCCCCTGTCTTCCAAAGCCCCGAGACCCTCCTGTCAACCTTGGAGACCACTGCTTGGAGTGACGGACGAGGGTCAGCACAGGCTCTCCAAAGGAATCTGGTATCCAAACCTTGGTTGCTGTTGACCCCCCTGCATAAAGCTTAACTTTTTGGGGGCTTAGTAGAAAACGCCTTTATTTCCCAAAAAGTTAAAGTCTAAAGCAAAGATCCAACCCAATAGCAATCACAAAGCTTGCTGCATTCCGTGTGTAGGATTCCTTTCTTCCAATGAAACCCAGAAACCCTCAGGTTCTCCAAGAGAGAATCTTGTGACGGATCCAAGCTTGCCTGGCTTTTAAAAAGCCAATTAACATGGAACCTGACGTTCGGGGATTCCTGGTTTGGACCATTTTCCTTTTCAAAGGGATCGCGAACGTCAGATTCTGGCTGTTTATTGGTGGGAGGGTACTGTATCTTGCCGCCTGGTTGGACAACAAACGGAGGGGCCGGAGACTCATGTTCCACCCTCGGAGCTTGCTCCCCTGCCAAACGCGATCCATCTCACGGGCAGACCTGGTCGCGACTAGCCGATCGAGTTCATGGCAGAAATCGGAGAAATGGATTTCACGGATAACTGATCGAACCGAGCTGAAAGAGGGAAAAACCAAAAAGGGCACTGCCGCAGGGCAACTTTGCCACCATGAGGAGACAGGGCCGCGTCAGACACTGAAAAGTCCCCTCCCCCCTAATTTTCAGGGCGCCCAAACCGCTCACCCATACTGTTGGGCGCGGCGAAGACAGCTGGTAAACCCATGGTACCAAGAAACAAAGACAGGGGGGGAGGGGGGCACTTTGTACCGCGCCATCCATCGCAGAGGTTCCTCGATTTGGCCCCCAAGCCATCAAACTCCGCGTTCACGGAAATGAGGACCTAGGCGGTGGACTCAGAAGAGCGGAACCCTGCGGAGGTTTCCCTTTGTCCCTTTTTAGGAGCACCCCCAGAAAGGGAAACCCAGGAACCGCCGTCAAAACGTGCAAGGCCCAGCTGGTCGGAGGTAAGAAAACAGGGTAAGACTAGAGACTCAGAAAGCAAGGGCGAAGCGTACCATACTCGCACTGGTAGAACCTCCTTTCGGTTGTCCTTTAAAAATAGGGGTTCCCAGCAGGTCTTGTGGACAACAGGCCCTCGATTGTTGGCCCAACGCGAGTCCAGAGACCCGAGAAACCAAAAGAAGCCGAGCTCCAGACGAAGAGGGAACTTGGTGCTTGGGATTGGGATTTGAACGCCTGGTTGCGGGCAAATGGGAAACCATCCCCTAAGAAAAACACCAAACCAAACCACCAGACAGACCAACTGGGGAGAGGCTGAGATGATGGAAAACACTGGTTGCAGAGGAGTTTAGGTGGGCAATGCCGGGCTACCCGCAAGACGAGTTGCCATCCTGCAGCCTTTGAACAGGGAAGGGATGGAACAGAATGAGGAGAAAACCCAAGTCCTTTTCGGCAGATAGGTGGATTCCTCTGGCGTTTCTGCCAGTCAGTTCAAGGAGCACTTACGGAATCAGCCCCCACAGAACTTTTTAGGCAACCCTTGCCGTTCAAGGCCAAGGGCCGCTTGAAACGAATGGGAACTCAACCATGGCTCCTTATGCTTCACCCACCAAGAAAAAACTCAAGGTGTTGAAAAAACCAGCAACCCTTCCTTTGGCTTCCTTCAGAGTACCGGGACCTCTCAGAAGAACCCCCCCCCCCGACTTTTCGGGGGGTGCCAAAAAATTGGGCCCCGTCTCCTCTCAGCGCTCTCGGCGCTCCCCGCGGATTGCGTCTTCGAGGCAGCGCCGTGGGGTCGCCAGCGCAGCTGCCTGGCGGATGCTTCGGAACCGCGGGGCCACGGGGCCACCTCGCCCAGTCTGAGGCAGGGCGCTTTGTTTCAGATCAACGAGCGCGAAAAAAGTGGCTTGCTTTTAGGGGGTGAAGTTCGGAACCGGCCACTAAAGCAACTAAGAAGCTAAAAGGCTAAGGAACCGGATGGCTGGGAGCCACCAGGCATCCGGATCTTCCTGAACCTCCGGAAGCCAGGTTGAACACGATTGGCTGGCTTGTTCCGAAAAGAAGGATGGTTGACAAAAATGGGGAATCAACCCCTGGAGATGTAAGTCCTAGACCTGCGGCTCAAAAGTGGAAGCCCAAAAATGGCAGGTGTGGAAGAAAGAAAACAACAAAAACGAACACCTGCGGTTTGTAGAGAGCGGTCCGGAATCCTCCAGGTGTTGTGGTTTTCTGAGGCTCGGTACCCTTCGCCTTGGTGTTTCAGGGAAACCGAAAGGAAGACTCATGCTAGTTAGTGGGTCCGCCTAGTTTTCACAGATACCCCATGATCAGCTTCCCGCCAATTGGTGGTTTGGTGGTTGAAGAACCAGGGACCAAAACCCGAAACCTCCTATCCAAACCTCCAATTAGGTGGTGCATGATGTGAAGCTGAAAAATGCGAACTTCAAAAACAGGAGCTGGGGCTAAGCATCTGCCGCCAAGGCTTCAAACATAAAATCGTTTGGTGGAAAGTGAGAGTCGAGCTAAAGGTTGGGTGACCCAAAAATGGGCTCTAATGAAAGGGTTCTAGGGTGCTTCACACAGGATTGTCCTTTGACGCAAGCTGGAACCGTTTCCTGGATCCCGTTTAGGGTCTCCTGAAAAGGGTTCAAGGCATTTGATCCTTCAGCCGTAGCATAATTGTGCACAGGCCTACCATCCGCTCACAGCTTCGGTTTCCGAGCGACCTAGTCATGAGCTCGTCTCGCTTGCCCCAGGGGAATTCCTTAAAACAACTCCGCTTCTTTCAATCTGGGTCCCAATTTGGAGGTGTCCTCGAAGAATTGAGCTGTAGACATGGCGGCTCAAAGGGAAACCCCCGGGACTCCAAATGACCACAGTATTCTACAACTGTCCAACGTCACCCCCAAGGGAATAACGACAAGCCCCCCCCCCCCCCGAGGTTCTGAGATTGAAACCCCCTAGAAACAGCCAAAATACTAAGCCCTGTCAAAATGCTAGCAATCAAACAAGCAAAAAATAAACAAAGAAACAAACAAACAAAGAAACAAAAATCCACAAGCAAGCAAGCAAGCAAGCAGGCAGGCAGGCAGGCAAGCAAGCAAGCAAGCAAGCAAGCAAGCAAGCAAGCAAGCAAGCAAGCAAGCAGGCAGGCAGGCAGGCAAGCAGGCAAGCAGGCAAGCAGGCAAGCAGGCAAGCAGGCAGGCAAACAAGCAAAAAGGCAACCAAGCAACCAGACCGGCCAACCAACTAACCAACCAACCACCCCACCCCAACCCAACCTAACCCCAACCCAACCCAGCCCAGCCCAACCCAACCCAGCCCAACCAATCCAACGAATCCCACCAAACGAACCAATCCCACCAATCCAACCAATCCAACCGGGCAAGCAAACAAGCAACCAAACTACCAACCAACCAGGCAACCGAGCAACCGAGCAACCAAGCAACCAAGCAACCAAGCAACCAAGCAACCAAACAACCCACCCAACCAACGCAGCCAACCAAGCAAGCAACCAACCAACCCACCCAACCAACCAACCCGACCAAAGCAACCAACCAAACAAACAATCAACCAACCAATCCAACCAATCCTGCCAACCCTGCCAACCCTGCCAACCCTGCCAACCCTGCCAACCCTGCCAACCCTGCCAACCAATGCGATGCGATGCACCGAATGCCACCAATGCAACCCATGCAACCGAGAAAAGAAACAACCAAGCGACCCAGCGACCAATGCAACCAAGCAACAAAACAACTATATAAGCAACTAACAACCAATCCCACCAATCCAACCAAGCCAACCAGGCAAGCAAACAAGCAACCAACCTACCAACCAACCAAGCAACTGAGCAACCCAGCAACCAAGCAACCAAGCAACCAAACAACCCACCCAACCAACGCAGCCAACCAAGCAAGCAACCAACCAACCCACCCAACCAACCAACCCGACCAAAGCAACCAACCAAACAAACAAACAACCAACCAATCCAACCAACCCTGCCAACCCTGCCAACCCTGCCAACCCTGCCAACCAATGCGATGCAACCAATGCAACCATTGCAACCAATGCAACCAATGCAACCGAGCAACCAAACAACCAAGCGACCCAGCGACCAATGCAACCAAGCAACAAAACAACTAAGCAACTAACAACCAATCCCACCAATCCAACCAAGCCAACCAGGCAAGCAAACAAGCAACCAACCTACCAACCAACCAAGCAACTGAGCAACCCAGCAACCAAGCAACCAAGCAACCAAACAACCCACCCAACCAACGCAGCCAACCAAGCAAGCAACCAACCAACCCACCCAACCAACCAACCCGACCAAAGCAACCAACCAAACAAACAAACAACCAACCAATCCAACCAACCCTGCCAACCCTGCAACCAAGCAACAAAACAACAAAGCAACCAACCAACCAACCCAACCCAACCCAACCCAGCCCAACCCAACCCAACCCAACCCAACCCAACCCAACCCAACCCAACCCACCCACCCGCCCACCAACCAACCAAGCAACCAACCAACCCAATCCAATCCAATCCAATCCAACCAATCCAATCAAACCAACCCCCGCCACCCCGCCCCCCACGCCCCACATCCCACACCCCACCTCCCACCGACCAAACCTTGAGAACCCTTTCGCTCAATCTGTCTAACATTTGAAGGGGTACCTCCCCCCCCAAACCCCTTTGACAGGGACCTTGCTAACGCCCCAAGGTAGCCACAAAAAAGCTCGGTTGCTTTCTGCTCCCCTGCTAATAGTTTGACTTTTAGACTTTTAGTGGTTTAGTTCGGAAAACCCATTAGTTCTGCTCCTAAATCCAAGCAAAATGCACCAAAGAAAAGGCGACCGTTCCGCTCAAACCGCCACATGCAGCTCCGCTGCGTGGTGGGCAGCGGCTGCGAGGCGATGTCCGTGGCCGGCGGGGAGCTATTCAGCAGGAACTCTTGGCGTCCTGCGACTCCCAGGTGTTCCCCCCCCCCGTTTTTTGCTTTTTTACTTATTTTTGTTGGTGGTGTTGGTGCCTCTTCAGCGATGTTTGGTTGGCTTTAGATGGTTTTTAGGTAGTTGTTGGTTGGCTTTAGGTGTGCTGGTGGGCTTTATTTCGGTGGCTTCTAGGTAGGTTTAGGATAGTTTTGGTGGTCAGCATCTGCCACTGCCCAAACCAAGGCCCCCCCCCAATTTAGTAGGTTGTTCCTGGTTGCTGCCCCTTTTCGGTGTGTTCGCATCACCTTTTTAGTGAAAACCGAATCCCGTTGCCCAGTTTGGTAGGTTTGGTTCCTGCCGGGTTTCATGGGGGGGTCTAACTAGTCTTATACAACCAGTTTAGAAGATTCAAAGTCAATCGGATTGGGGCGCTGCGAAAAATGTGTTTGTTTGAAGGCCCCCTTGTCCAGGTTGGCTGAGTGGGAACTTAAAAGGAAAACCCAAACCATGTTGCAGGTTCCCTATGTTGACAAATGGGGGTTGATCAAGAGGTCCTTGCATGGATGATCATCAGGGAAACCACACAACAATTATAACTTCCCCCACTAAATGGGAAAAGTTGGCCCCATGCTCAAAACTGGGGGGGCCCTAAATAGAATATCCATGAACCCCCCGCTCCTCACATACCCAATCCAACCTCTTATCCCCTTCCTTGGTTGCTGTTGACCCCCCTGCAAAAAGTGGTTTTTAACTTTTTGGGGGTTTAATGAAAAACCGCCTTATTTCACCCAAAAAGCTAAAGTCTAAAGATCCGTAACCCCCCCCCCCCACACACCCAATCCAAGCTCCCCTCCCCTCCCCTCTCCTGTCTCCGCACTGTACACGTGGATGGCGCCATTGGCAAAAGAAGTGGCTAAGTACTGGTCGTCCGGCGAGAAGCGCACGCAGAAGCAGTCGGCCACCGGCGTGTAGCTCGGGTTCACCGTATACTTCGACCTGCCGCTTTTTCAAGCTCATCTGGGTGTCTTTTTGCAAGGTACACCTTTATTGGGGGGTTTTATCAGGAAACCAAAAGGTTTCAAATTCATCGGGGTGTGTCTCCTTTTCGTAAGGTACACCCCGTTTTTTGTGTGGTTTTATCAGGAAACCAAAAGGCAACCGCAGTTTGGGATACTCTGAAAAAACACCCATCTGGGCAACTTGCTCTTCACCAGACCAGAAGTCGGGAATCCCCAAGTAAGGGATTGTTCTCACGCGTGAGATCGGTTCCCCGAATCGGTGAGAGCTCGCCGATTCACCCCCGAACCCATGGACGCCCCTGAAGCGGAGCCGAGCTTTTGAAGCGGAACACAAGTCGTCCCAAAGGAAATGAACCAACTCGTCCCCTTTCTGGTTTTAGTGGGGATTCAGGCCACTTTTGGAGGGGAACCCCCCCCATATTGACATATAGATAAACAGGGGTTAAGAAAATCCGGGGTCAACATTGTCTGATGAGCCTGCAGTTCAGCACCTTAGCCCAACCTTTTCATCCCTCGCCTGTGCTGCTTACCAAGAACGGCAACCACTTAGAGTTGGCATTTGTCGCTGCCAACACAAGCCCCAGACCCGGAGCAAAGCGGAATTTGCGGCTGGCGACAAGGGCCCCATGGGCTATGGCACGAGACTCGCCGGAACGAGCGTGGACAAGAAGCTTCCTTGCGAAGCTGGGCGATTTATGGCAATAAGAACTCAGATGCCCAGTGAATTTCCAGGGGAAATTAAAGGGCATCCTTTTTGGGTTGGTTGACTTTAAAGGGAAACCCTTCCCAAAAAAAAAAGGAAGAAAGGGCACCACTGGGCAACAGGGAGAAGTCACCAACCTGAAATAAGGGGCACTCTACGCTCAGCCAGCGGGCCTACAGAGTTGCTAGAGCCCTGCAAGTGGCTCAAGCGCAGCTGATGGTCGGCCTGACCTGCCTGCAACCTGTGAAATCAACGGCGGAAAGACCGCCACTTGCAGAGATTAGCCGGAAGCAACAGCCAAAACGCAAAACCAACAGATTTTGGCTTCTCGCGCAGGAGTGGGGAAGGTGCCCGAAGAACAAAACCGCAGACCCAACAGGCAAACAAGCCAAGTGGCGTTAACAAAAGCTTGCACGTGTGCATTCCATGAGCCTGTCGCAAAGAAGCACATGCAAATCCAGGGAGGGCATCTCTCCCGCAAACGAACCCCGGCCTGATGCGCTTGGTGCCTGTACCAATGCTTGTCACCTCCTGGCGCCATTTTGGCCATACTCAGAGCAGGAATCGACACGGCGGCTTCGGCACAATTGAACTCCGATTGAGCTACAATCATTCGCAAATGTACAGCGCAGAGCGAACAAAAGAGTTTATGAATAGATATGTATATATATATACGTATATATATATATATATTATGGATGCTTTGCAAACTAGGGCATGAAAGCAAACGATTACTTTCAGCTTGGCTTTCCTTAAACACCAAGCCTTTTTTTTAAGACAGTCAGCTTTACGGTTCTCAATGGCCCCAAGTTGTCATAAACAGGCACCAAGCACTAATAGTAACTGTTAGGCTACTATGACTACCCCTATGTCTCCAAATCAGAAAAGCTGCAGGATGATTCACCGTGGTTCAATCAAAGGGCCCTTTTGCTCTTGTGCAACAAATGGGGGGGAGGGGGTGAACCTCTGTTTGCTCATTTGATGTCGACACACACACACACACACACACACCACACGCACACACGCACACAAGCACCCAAACACGCAAACACGCAAACAAGCAATCAAGCAATCAAGCAAACAAGCAAACCAGCAAGCAAGCAAAAAACACAAAGAAACCAAGAAACAAAGAAACAAAAGCAACAAGCAAGCAAGCAAACAAGCAAACAAGCAACCAAGCAAACCAGCAAGCAAGCAAAAACAAACAAAGAAACCAAGAAACAAAGAAACAAAAGCAACAAGCAAGCAAGCGAGAAAGCCAGCAAGCGAGCAAGCGAGTAAGCGAGTAAGCGAGCAAGCATGCAAGCATGCATGCAGACACCCACCCACTCACTCACCCCACCCACCCACCCACCCACTCACTCACCCCACCCACCCACCCACCCACCCACCCACCCACCCACCCACCCACCCACCCACCCACCCACCCACCCACCCACCCACCCACCCACCCTCCCACCTACCCACCCACCCACCCACCCACCCACCCACCCACCCACGCACGCCCACGCACCCGTGCCCCCCGCGGCACATCTCCTCGTGCTTCGTTATCTCCCCCTTGCTGTAGCCTCCTTCTATGGCCATGGCTCCCCGCTCATCAACTCTGGCTTGCAGCTGTGATCCACGAAACCGCGCGGCGCCGTCCCTCGTCCCTCCCTCCCCCTCGACCCGAAGAATCCCATCCATCGGTCAGGGTCTCCTCAACTCGGCAAGTTGCCCCGTGACACAAACAGCAGCAAAAGAAGTGGAAGCCTCGTTGGTTGGCCGACTCCACGCACAGTGGAAGCCTCGGTGAGGGTGGAACGCGCTGAGTTGGGAATGCGCATTCAACGAGCACTGGGCAGGGCGCTTCAAGTGTCCCAATAGTTCCAAGGGGCCAATGTGGCTGTTTCGACTAGGGCCAAACCCGTCCAGGACACACCTGTTGGGGTGCTGTGCTTGCTGGAGATGCTACCCCCCTTTTTTGGGGTGACTCAAAAGAAATGCGACTCATACGCCGCAAAAGCCTTTTGACGGGACACCAAGTTCATCCATCATCCATCCCCATGGAGTTCTCCAGTTGACAATCCCTCCGGCTAGAAGGGAAACCCTGGCTTTGTCCGAATCCCTGCCTCGCCTCTCCAAGTTCCGTTTCCCTCCAAAAAGGTGGTTTGGATCGGTGGTGGTTGAGGACAGAATTCCATTTACCCTGGTTCAACTCCAAACCACCAATCCAAACCACCAATCCAAACCAACTAGGGGATGCCTGACAAGTGGAGGCCCCAAGAAACAACACCCTTCGAGATCCGGATCCATGTCAGGCGCATCGAATCGAACTCCGCGCCCTGCGAAACAAAGCCTCAGGGGACCAGGCAGAGGTTTCATTCAACTCGCAGCCATTTCATTTGGGATGGATGGAGAAAAACCCCGGCACTTTGCCTTGACGCCCAAGGAATCCCAGGGTTTTTCTCGCGGATGCGGAAGAAAAGAAACCGAACCCCATTGCATGGGAGATCCCTCTTCCTCTCTTCTGCCAGGTCGCACCAAAACATGAACCAAATGGAAGTGGAAAGAAGGTCGCGAGGATCTGGGCTCTGCTGTGAGAAAAAGAAAGAAAAACAAAACAAAAAAACTATCCTCCGCGCCTTTGGTTTCTTCGCTGATGGTAGACTTTCAGACATTTGTCCCTTCAAATCTCCGAATCAATGGATAAAAGGTGCTGCCAGCAGGCTTGTTCTTCGGAGTGGAAGTAGAAGTACACGCAAGACCGAGCCTTCTCACCACACCACACCCCACACAAACACACCAAACCACCCCACACAAACACACCACACCCCACACAACACACACACACACACACCAAGCCCCCCCCCCCTTGATGTGTTCAGCATGGCACACTTGGTGCCTTCGAAATTCGCCACGGGTCCCGCCTTAGGCGACTTTGGCCGCCTGGGAAATCGGACAGGCGAGGCGGCCGTTCGGGCGATTCACCCCACAGAAACCAGGCTGCAAATGATCCTGGATCCCTAAGGGGGGCAATGGGAGGGGGGGGCTATCCCTACATAAACCTAGGATAAGCCAAGGATAGGGTTGATGAGGGATAGCCCCCGCTCCCCATAGCCCTTTTTGAGGGTCGATGAATTAAATGGGACAACAGAGGTTGGTAAACATACAACCGTTGGTGTAGCCCTACTTTCTAAGCCGACTGAACCTCCAAACCCCCTTTTGTTCGGGCGAAGGTGAAATCCAAAGGAGTAACTGGATCCCGCCTGGATCAAACCCGCAGGTGAATCTGTCTGTCACTCACCAGGAATCCACAGCTTGGACATCCACGTGGAATTGGTGGAAGATCCGAACCATGCCGCTGCAAATGGCAGAGCCTTCCTTCGCTGGAGATCTCTCCGCTTTTGATTAAAGTGCGAAAACGCAGGGGGCAATGTCCAAAAGGTTCAGGAAAAGACTTGCCACCTTGGGATCGCTATAGTTCCCAAACAAACAAGGGAATCAACAGATGTGGGACCTTCATGGAATACGTCGCAAAACCCCCCGGACGGTGAGCTCAAGCGTTTTGCCCAGATCGCGTTTTGGTTTCTAGTGCCCCACCTCTTCTCCGGGACGGGGATATGGGCTTGGTTCAGGCCGACTCACAAACTGGAAATAAGGTGCAGGACCCTGAAGTCATGGCATTGCTCGTTCTACCCCTGGATCGGTGAGATCCATAGAGCAAATTGTGCAGAGTTGTGGAGGGCGAGCAAAAAAAACCGTGGATGCACAAAATCCGGTGGGTTGATCCCAGCTTTCAAATCCGGGCTTCATCCAACTGGCGCCTAGCGGCATGGATTTTGTCCAAAGGTTGCCACAAACCAAAGGACCAAACACTGATACACATCCTGCGAAAACAAATACCCTCCCTCTCACTTTCGTGGCACCTGACAGGGAAATGGTCCCTTCAAGAGGAAATTGAAAAAAACTCCAGGCACCACCCCACAGGTGCTACTGTGGACGAAATCCTGGGAGACCATTGTTTGTTGATATTTACACTTGATTCATGAGCGGCTTCTTAGGTGGTGCGAAATGGATTTCGCAACCATGCACAGTACGGCAACGTGGGAGGAAGGGTACCCATGTCAACACAAAATCACCTGCTCCACTTGCGCCTGGTGATGTCCAGGCGCGGCACCTTGCCAGAGCAAGCTGGATGCTGATTGGGGGAGGGTTGTGGAGGTTTTGCCGCGTCATCCATTGTCGGTTCTGCTAAGATGGCGCTACCTATATCTATATGTATAAAACCCATTGACGTGTTGACAAAGTTTTTTTTAATACAGGCCATACTATAAACGGGCGCTTTGGGGGCTTTTCGGAATTGAACCAAGTCAGTAGGTGATGGTACTGTGCAGATCAAAGCCAAAAAGACTGCATGCAATCAGTCTAAAGTCAAAAAGTCCTACGACTCCTTCGGCGAGCTCGCTATTTGTGCAGAGCTTGGAAAGGCTTAAAGCCGCCAGCACTGTGGATGGACGAAATCCTGCACCCATGGGAAACCAGGTGAAACCATAACGTTTGTGGGTATTTCCCAATCATCAGAAGCCAAGGTTTCTTGGGTGGTGCGAAATGGATTGCGCAACCATCCACAAACCGTCCCAACAGGTTTCACCCAAGGCCATGGGCGTGGGCGCCGGTCGCTTCGAATGCCGAACCAACCAACCAACCAACCAGCCAACCAAACAACCAAACAACCAAACAACCATCCATCCATCCATCCAACCAACCAACCAACCATCCAACCATCCATCCATCCAACCATCCAACCTTCCAACCATCCAACCCACACAAACCCACCGACCGAACGACAGGGCCGGGACAGCCGCAAGCACTTTGGAGGCGCTTCTTGTTCGTGGTGCGCAAATGAGGCGCTGTGACTGGCTCTCCCACCTCTGGTCAAGCCAAATGCCGATGTACTCGCCGGCATTGCCAGAGTTGGCGCGGAGCTTCTACTCAGACTCCGGCTCGGCGATGAGCTCCACCAAGACTGCGCTGTCCTCTCAGCCAGCTTCCGCCACTTCTCACTGGACCCGCCATCATTGCAAACCAATCTCACCCACCCACTGACCAAGCAAAAGCAGTTACGTGCCCAAGCTGGTGCTAGCGCATGTGTGCTAGCGCATGTGGCCGCTGCCAAGCATACACAAACTCATCCTAAGTCCTTGTTGGTCACCCGTTCTCCCAAAAGGACTTGTGGCCCAACGAGCTTGCCATTCCCAAACTCTCACACCAGGAGCTATGTCTTGGCTGCTTAGGGCACTTCAGGCGCTGAGCTTATATGATGTCCTCATCACCATGTTGCTCTCAGGTGTTTGTCTGACAGCGCGCCCCCCTTGCCATCACTGCCTTGCTTGCTGCTTGTTGGCAACATGGAAACCTAAGTGATGCTAACAAGATTACTTCCGGCGATCATATCAAACTTTGGCTTTCAAGCCCCGCAGCACGACAATTCTGCGGGTGTGGTTCGCTTGTTTTCGAGGCTACCCGTTTCGAAGCCAAAGGAACACCACCTCGTTGCTGACTCTTTTTGGGGGGGGGGTCCCTTGTGGAGTTGCCATCTGCGAACGAGCCCTGGCCACCTGCTTCTCTTGGGCTTTGAGAATCCACCTGGCGCTTCGGAACCCGGCTTTGTGAGTTCGGGCTCGGTAATGTTGACCCAGGAGTAATACACCCGTCCCATTTTTCGAGGGGGGTGTTCCCTCCAAAAGTGGTCTGAATCCCCACTAAAAGGGGACACCCCCTATTAATCAACCAAGGGTTTATTGATCCGGGGTTCACATCACTCCGTTCTAGATTGGTAAGGAAAGCCCGCAATCTTTGATGCCCATTTTGGCCCATGCGATCCAAGGAAGCCACCGCTCACAGAGATCCCATCTTGGAGACCCCAAAGCGTTTTTTGGCGGAAAACTCGGAGAAATCCGCCAGGATGCGATGAATCTGTCGACATGAGGCGACCTTCCTAGCTTTGCCGCAAGATGCGCGTGGGCTTCTATCGCTGCCGGGTTCTGCGAGGAAAAAAAAGGAAAAAAACAACAACTACTCTCAGCCAATTCTCTGCCTCTTGCCCCCCCCGCGCGCCAACTTCAATGTTGTTAAGGAATGCTGTGATGTCTGAAGCCAGAATGGGTGTATTTTTTTCCGCAGGCTTCGTTACTACGGGCCACATCCAACTTTGAAGTTGGGGGGTAAGGGGGTCAGCATCTGTTGTCACAATGGATTTGGGGGGATGGGCGTTTCTATTTGTTTTTTTTGTTTTTTCTCCGCAGAACCCGGTATGGCAAGCGAAAGCTAAAAGCAATTCAATCAACCAACTAATCGACCAACAAAGAAACAAACAAACAAGCCAACCCAACCGAATCAACCAACAAACAAGACCATAATTCAACAAAGGATGTCTGTCAGGTGGTCATGTACAGGTGGGCAGCTTG
The DNA here is from genome assembly GCA_963377175.1 of Effrenium voratum. Lineage (NCBI taxonomy): Eukaryota > Dinophyceae > Suessiales > Symbiodiniaceae > Effrenium > Effrenium voratum. The sequence continues at coordinate 305,846 of CAUJNA010003565.1, forward strand.
ATTCAGAGCGTGTTTCTTAGGGAAGCTCAGTATTTGATAGCGCATGCATAGCCCTCTCCACGAACAGAATTCGACTTTCCAAAGTTGGAGGAGCTATACCAGAGCGTCCAAAAGCGGTGTGTCCTCATTTCAAAAATGCCATGCTTGGAAGTGCGGAACATCATCCACATCTCCCTGGTGCAGCGAGATGGACAAAATGCTGAACTTGGGATGGATGAAACCCAACAAAAATGGTTGATAAACAACATACCAGGTTGCGTTTGTTGGATGTTCTCTGTCTGTGTGTCAATTCGCTGGTAAGCTTCTGCTTCGATCTTTAGCCCAGAACTGGTGGGCGGCACCTTGGGGCCCTGGGCCAACCCCAAACGCACGTTTGCACTGCTGAAGCTGCTTAACGCTGAACCCATTTTACTCGGTTGGCCTCAGATCTCCTGTTAAAAGTTTAACTTTTAGTGGGTTAAATGGAAATCCCCACTAAAGACTAAAAAGCTAAAAAGCCAAAGGGATGGCTGGGAGCCACCAAGTTTAATCAAGCCCAGTTTATAAATAGGGGGGGTGGGGGCCCCTCCAAAAGTCCTATGAATAAACTGGGGTTGATGAATATGGGGTCGGCATTACAGACATCAGGCCAGCAACTGAAAAATATGTCAACACTTTTGCTGAAACAACCTGAAACCTCCTGTTGAGTTTCACGCAGGGGAGGAAGCTGGAGATTCAGCCCCAACAGCCAAGTTTCGCCCCACGCTCTGCTTTTTTTCAATCGCTTTCATCCCCAAACAAGCCACAAACTAGGGGTCTAAATCAGGGGAGGCTCATGAATTCTAGCTAGGTCCTCCAGTAGGGAGGTTAGAATAAGGGTACCATTTTTTTTCTGCAGTCTATTTTAGTAGGGGAACCCTCCCCCAAAAAAAGGGGAGAGAAGGGCACTACTGGGAGACCTAGCTAGAAGTCGTGCAAGAAAACTCCAACTCCTGCGACAAGAACCAATCGCACCAGCATCAAACGCGCCGGCGCCCACGGAGACCAGTCCACGCACATCTCCTGTGGCTTTCTGTTCCGGACAGAAAGCCCAGTCGCTGGGAAGACGTGGATTCTACAAGGATTTGGCAATGGCTCAAAAACACGTACCAAAATGGCACCTCGGTAAATGGAACCAAAGACTAAAACCTGCGTAACCCTGGCTCTTTAATTTTGAGCCACATCCATTTGTCTCTAAATGGCATGCTAGCTATTGCCCTCTGCCCACTAAGTTTAACTGTTTGCAGGGTGGTGGTAGAGTGATCGTTCTCTCAAAAAGCTAAAGTTAAGTCCTTGTGGGTTGCTTCACGTTGGCTTCCCTTCAACACAACTCGAAAACAGGAGCCATCAACACAGACACACCCAGAACATGATTCGATCGTGTAGATAGATGCTTGGTCTCCTGACTCTTCAGAGGCTTCGACAAGTCAAGAGGATGTAACAAGAAGCCCGTGGAGCCCCTTGCAACGACCTGCTTTTGGGGTCTCAACCAAAAGTATCTGCAGGGCCCAAGGGGCGGGCAGGCAGTGCCAGCAGTCACCACCCCGAACCATTGAGGCGAGTACGGTGGATTCCATTGATGGCCGCAGGTCAAGAAGGAAATGGGGCGCTGGAAAAGGACCCCAAATCCAATGGATGGACGACATCCGTTCGCACCCCCGTTCAGAAACCTTGGAACGATTCGTTTCCCCTGTACATACCAATAAACGTTATGGTTTCAACCATGGCTTCATGTCGTGGGACATAAAATTTCGCAACCATCCACAGTCTGTTGGGTTTGTCAAGGGAAGCACCATGGATTTCTTCCCTTCGGCTCCCCTTTCAACCCAGAGCGCGCCGGACACCTGGCACTTCGCCTCCCATGGGTTTAGCAGAGGCAACTGGCCAACCAGAAGAACAGAATACATGCGGCTGCGATAGGTAGGAAATGTGGTTGAATGAACCCAGGCTTTGGTCCCCTTAAAGGAAACCACCTGGATGGTTTATTTCAGGGTCATTCCATTTCTCATTCCCTATCGCACCAGCAATAAAATCAACCATAACCCAAGGCGTCATGGCCTAAAAAAGGCCCAGCCACAACCTCCACTTGCTGAAGTCCCCTGAAAAAAAAAAAAAAGCATATTCTCAGTAGTGATAGATTCCAGGGGGAACTAAACAATATGCTTAACCAAATGGAAGACAAAGGCCCAGCACAGATGCTCTGGAAACAAAAACCAACTCGTCTGGGGTCGAACTAGCCCGGCAGCTCAGCGGGGGTTTCCCACGTACAAACTAGGGCAACCACACAACTTGAAAAATGTTCGCTTGGGCTCGTCCTTTGGCAGTGTGCATCTTTTATAGAGACTGAAATTTGCCTACAAAATAGCGCAACCACACAAATTGCGTGAAAATCCGTTTGGTGTGTGCATGCATCTTTAGAGACCCCGCCCAATGGTGAGGTTGCCCTTTTGTGGTTCCGTGCAACCAAAGATTAAATTTGGGTACAGTGAGGCTACCATTCGAAGGCTTGGTGAAGGACTCAAAAAAATCGCGCCCTCAGTTGGGTGTGTCTTTCTGAGAGGGCTCCGAAAATGGTGGGCGTTCCTTTCTGGCTTCCCTTTAAAACAACCGAACAAGGGGTACCCAAAAAATCGCGCTCCTTTTTGGCTTCCCTTTAAAACAACCAAAAAAGCATTACACACGAAAACAACCGACCCACTTGGGGCATTTCCTTCCGTGAATCCAGGCGTCTTTAAAGATAAAATACTCAACATCCACCGCGCCTGCGTCTCCGCGAGGTCCGAGGAGGTGCCTCGGCAAGTCGTTGAAAGACCCGAGCCTCGTTTTGCCTGCCCCTTCTTTCCGCATATGAGGTCTGTTGGAACCCAGTGATCCGTCACTCAAGCTCCAGAACGGGAACTTGTCGTTTCCGACCAAATTGACCACTCAAAAATAGAAAGAGCCGTAGGGGCGTGCACATGTGTCACTCTTTCTTGTGCGGCCTCGACACCGAAGGTCACCGTGCATTGTAAGGTTGGGGCGATTCAACCGGTCTAAACGGTCACATGTTGTTCAAACAAATACACTCCCACCAATTAACAACAGGAACCTGACCTTCGGGGATACCTTGAAAAGAAAAACGGTCCAAACCAGGACCCCCCATCAAACGTCAGGTTCCATGTTAACTGGTGGGTGTCAGGTTCCATGCTTGAACTCCTTTCGGCTCCTTGGCCTGCTTTAACTGGGCTGCCCGTTTTTTGATCCCCCACTGGAAGCTTACCTTTTAGTGGGTTAAATGGAAACTACAGCTAAACACTAAAATGCTAAAAGGTTAAGGAACCGGATGGCTGCGCTTGCCACCAAGTTAACAGCTCCGTCCCAACCCCGTCGACTTTTCTTCGATGCCTCGGAGGCCTCTCTGGGACGCCGAGCCTGAGGGATCGTCGGCCGTCTCCGTGCCGGACTCGTTTTCGGCGCTGCTGCCGCCACCTGAAGAGGTCTTTACGTCGCTACCAACCGACCAAGCAAGCAAGCAAGCAAGCAAGCAAGCAAGCAACCAACCAACCAACCAACCAACCAACAACCAACCAACCAACCAACCAACCAACCAACCAAGCAACCAAGCAACCAAGCAACCAAGCAACCAAGCAACCAAGCAACCAAGCAACCAAGCAACAAGCCAGCCAGCCAGCCAGCCAGTGAACAAATCAAGGGTATCCAAACATCCGATGCAAAATTGAGTGATGCTTGAAAAACAAAGCCAAGTTGCTAGGCTCATTGCTAGACTTCACCAAAAAAACAAACTCAGGGGGGACCCCCCAAAAAATAATGGTTTCCCTATTGGCCTGCCCTCAAAACCACCAACAAAAAACAGATACCCTTCAAAAGATCGACAGGCTCAAATCAGGAAGCCCAAGGACCTCATAGTGTATAGTGTGGATGGACGACATCCATTTCGCCCCACTCGGAAACCATGGCCAACCATTGATGGTTGGTATTTATAGGGGGAATCAACAGAAACCAGGGTTTCTGATCGGTGGCGCGAGAAGCGGATGACGCAACCATCCACAGTAACAATCTTGATTCGGGCTTGTCTCGAGATGAGGGAAATCCAAAGCAAGTGGTTTCCCTTCGGCGCCCCTATAAACCAACCACAGACCCGAATCGTAAAACCCAATAACTTCATAGGTCAGCGAGAAACCCTCCCCTCTTGCAAGCTTCCTCCCGGCCTTCCTCCGATGTGGCTGGGCGTTGCCCTTCCTGGCGTCGAGGCCAGGCCGAACCACTCGCACTGGGCTTCGGACAAAAACCGGTTGAACCGCTGCGGGGTTACCCTCCCAACAATTGACATGCATTGGCGTCCTTTGGGGGGGAATACATGGCCCTGGTAGATGACTAAACCACTGGGTAAACCAGGCCTATCTATTGTTCAACCGAAACAACCAAAAAGGACACCTATGTTGACATGGGTTCGGACCAAACACCGGTGGAAACTCCCACCAATGAACATGGACCCTGACGTTTCGGGGGGTGGTTTGGACCATTTTCCCCTGACGGGAACCCCGAAGGTCAGGGTTCCGGTTGTTCATTGGTGGGAGGGGCTTCCTGGCTGTTTCGCCTGGCAAAATCTTACGTGAGTGGACTGGCCAGAAGACGACACCAAAATGAGCTGGAAAAAACCACGAAAAGTCAGTCCAAACCCGAAATGTTTAGAGTCCAGGAATCAGGGAGACACTAGGTCCTGTGCTGATTCCTGAGCCCGCTGTCTCTTCCATTGCTGCACGGCAGCTGAGCCAGTCACTTGCAGCGTGCGCAGGGCAGGCGGCCCCTTTGCCTTGCTCTTTGGCATCGGCTGCACAGGCTGTCGCGAGATTTGCCAATCACGTAGGTCACAACTTGCCAAGTCCCTCTCCAGGCACTGCTGTGACACTGAGTCATTCGGCCCCACATTAGGCATGCCTTGCTGCGACACAGAGTCATTCGGCCCCACCTGGGGCATGCCTTGCTGCGACACTGAATCATTGGCAGTGACACTGACGCAAGGCTCCGGCGCATACCGTAGCCAGCTTGGAAGATTATGGCGTATGCAAGTGAACCAAACACAAAAGTACAGGATATCCAGACAGTCAAGTTGCAGGACTGTGACTGTACCCCTAGACTTCCGAACACGTGCTATCAGGTTGTGGGAACTGCAACCACTTCTGCGACACCAGCGACCATTCTTTAGACGAAGCTTCGCTATCACAGAATCGCGGGAACCAGCCCTGCATAGCCACGGCAGAATTTACTCCTCTCTCCCGGAAAGATCATGGGAACAGGTTCCCTGATTTCTGCTTGGAATTGGATTGTACTCGTCCCAAACCAACAGTACCGATCATGTTGCTAGTCAGGTGTTGTCCTCAGAATACCAGGAGGGTGTACTCCTCTGATGTTTGGTTTGGATTTCTGTCACAGGCCCGTGTACAACCTACAAATTGCAAATGCGGCCTGTTGAGCCTACCCCGCGTACTTTATATACTGCCGTACACGACAACAACTTGATCGCTCATGTGAACCCCGGACCAATTACGCGAGCCGCTCTTCTTGGTTTGCAAAGCGACCCCATTTAACACCCATTCAGAAGGGGCCAACCAGATTATTCAATATACATATAGTATAATATACGTATGAGAATATAATCAACTCTATTTATTCATCATTTCGGACGTTCTCTGAAGAGGGACATCCTCGCAATGCCCCCGGATTGATCAACCTAGGGTTCCCCCTCTTCAATTGGCACCGTTGCCCCCTCAAAAGGTCAAAATCGCCCAATTAGTGTATCAACTGGGTTCCCATCTGGCTCAAATGATGGGTCTCTTGTTGGATGGCTTGAAGCGGAATCCAACACGTCCATTTGCTTAAGCCTCCTGGAAAGAATATGGTTTATGTTTCCAGTAGTGATAGATGTCCCTTTAAAACCATCCAGGGAAAATATATGATTATTATTACGAGTTTTATTATTTTCTTAAAAAGGAAGAAACAAATATGAAAAAAAATAAAAATAAAAACTTGTGAGCCGAATGGAAGAAAAGGACAACAACCGCCTGAAGGCGTCCCCAATTTGGAGCACCTCCCAGCCCCAACGAAGCGCAGCCGACGCGACTTGTCGACGCGGCGCCAGCTCGGCCTGCAAATGCCCCGTGATGCGCAGCCCACACCTGCAAGGGACCGTGAAACCGAAGAATTCCACTGGAAAAAGAAGGTTCATCTGTGTGTGTGTGTGTGTCAAAATAGGGGATCCCCAAAAGTGGCGGATTGTCTTTGGCGCTCCTTTCGACCAACCCATTGGCGGGCAAAGAAAAAGTACTCGTTTTGGGGGGGTTTAGCTAGGTTATCCATGTGCGGCCAATCGGCAGGCGGAAAAAACAATCCGTTCCCCCTTTGTGACCGCGAGGCTTGATTTCGTTGCACTTTAGGACAAGAGTGCACTTTGATCCTGAAAAACAAACCTAAGCTGGATCAAGTTCCGGCCACGGGTCAAAACCCCACACCCCCAGTGAACATCCCAATCCTTACTAAAAATAGGTTCTAAAATGGGTGGTGAATTCACCCACCCCAAAATGGGATCCCAGAACGGTTTTTTTTGACCCACCAAATTGGTTGGGTCTCCACCAGAAGCGCCGCTTGAAAATCGCGTGATCTCTCGGGGCCCCCGGCACCACCTCGCACTTGGTGCCCCGGACCTGGCGATCGAGCGATCGGGAAGCCCGCGGTCGGACGTCCACAAGGGGCACCCGCAAAAACGGTCCAAACAGATATCGAGCCCAAACCCCAAAACAAACCAAAACAGAAGAAATATGAAGAATACAAAAACATGAAACGCCTGAGGTGTAGGATGTGAGGTGTAGGATGTGAAGTGTAGGATGTGAGGTGTAGGATGGCCGTAGGATGGGTGTAGGATGGGTGTATGTTTGTGTGTTGTTCGAGGCTCAGCACCCTTATGGGGTTGATTTCAAGGGACAACCACCATTTTGGGGATCCCCTATTTTGACACCATATGGAAATAACCCTTACCACAAGGATGAACTTATTAAGGATCATCCAACCAATGATTGGTTTCGTTCTGGTTGTCCTTCACTCAGAGCCAAAGGGCACCCTTAAAAAAACACACACGCACACACACATTTAAAAACAGCAAGGAACCTGGTTCCGGGCCTCCTGTTGCAACTCGCAAAAGGGCCCAAGAGGAGTCCCTTTCTTTGAAGAGCGCTTTTCTTCAGCCGATGGGGAAGCAGATCACTAGCAAGCGGAACGCTGGACTTTTTTCTGGTCCAAGCATTGCCCAAAGTGAACCCCGTGATCCCAATTCTTACTACAGTATGTGAGGAGTGCTTTTGCTTGTTATGGAGCCCAAAGACCATGCATGTTAGGATCGGAATCCCCGTTTGGGGTAAGGACCCTCTTTTGGGTCTTCCTTCTGTGCATCTGCGGCGGTACCTCCTTCCTTCC
>CAUJNA010003565.1:320830-390830 GCA_963377175.1 Effrenium voratum
GTATGGTTTATAGGGGGTTTTCAACCTGAGTTTCTTGGGGGGATGTGGGAATGTGGGAATGTGGGAAATGAGCCCAGAACTCAAGCCACTCGTACCCGTTTTTTTTTTCAAAAGTGCATAATTGAACAACTTGTTTGCAACCACTTGGCACCAGCTAGGACTTGCCCATTTGCGGCTTGGTCCGTACCAAAGGCCATCCATGCCTCGTTTGCTCCCCGAACGCCCGGCAGCTTTGGAAGGGCGTGACTTGCGCGGAAGACAACCGGGCTGCGCCCAAGGCTAAGAGAAATCCTGGTCCATGGAGACCAACACAAATCCTCATGGACCAAGGTGAGACAAACCCTGGAGGTTGACCAGTGAAGTTTTCCAGGATCCAGTGTTCGGAAGCGGCTTTATGGGCTTCGCATTTCTTCAGCAACGGGATGTCATGGCATCTCTGGGGGGGCTATGGGGGGGGGGGGGGGCTATCCCTGGAAAAATTCAGGATAATTCAAGGATAAGCCCTTAATAAGGCCTTATTGAGGGCTTAATAAGGGATAGCCCCCCGCTCCCCGTAGCCCCTCTAAGCTGTCCTCAGATCCCCTGCTAACCCCCAAAACATGGCACCGCATGTCCTAGGTGTGTTGATTATTCATGATTATTCCTTGATAGGCTCGGGGCAAACAGAAACATCCGGCAGATTCCAATCTGCTCAAAAAGGCTTCAGGTTCCAATCTGCTCAAAAAGGCTTCTTATGTTTCCCTCTACACACCAACCCCAAAACGAGTACCCTCAACAAACACAAAACCTCCTTGCGCTTCATTCGGAGGCCGTCGATTTCGGTTCTCCAGATCGCACGCCCAAACCCCAAACCCCACCTCAGCATGCACTCCGGGCACCGTGCAGCCTGGCTTCTCCCGAGCAAGCCCTCCCCCGCAAAAAACAAGGTGCGGATTTATTTCGGGATATTTGTTTGACCTTTTTTTAGCCAAAAAAGAAACCTTTAAAAAATACCCCTCTCCCAAAAAAGAAATGCCCGGCAGAAAGGAAAGCGGAACTGGCTGCGTGAAGAGGTCTGACTGGAAACAGGGAGAAGGCAAGACTGATGACAAATCCAACGGATTCCTGAGACTGCGAACACAAAGCTTCGTTGCACAGCACCCAACCTGAGAGCTGCCCCCAGAGCCAAAAGCCTCCCATTCCTCTGAAACCTTCGAGGGGTGCGATTTTCACACATTCACCGGGCAATGTGGAGAGACCTGCCAGGCGCACTTGAGTCCCAATCAAAACCCGGTAGTTACTAATTTGGTCTAACGGTCTACCCAGAACCATGCTTCAAGAATCAAGAAGGCGGCCGCAACTATTTCTGGCTGGGGCTGCCCCTTACTAGCCTTCATCTACCCGGGTTTTGAGGACGTGGCTCACTTGGGATTGGTGGAGATCAAGCGCTTCAAGTAGGGTTGCATGCATGCTGCGCTTTGAGGATCCATTTTTTTGCCAATGGATTCCATCCGAATTTTGCACCGAAGGTAGGCACACACCCAAAGCGTCCATGTCTTCCCGAAGGACTGAATTTGTTACCCACCCACATTCCAAAAAAGCCTGCCGAGGCAAGGCGGGATGAAATTCGCCAAACGGGTAGATGATAGAAAGCTGGGGTGTCCTCAAATTGGGGCTGCCTTCTTGGTTGGTGCTAAACCAACGGCTCAAGTGGTCCCTCCCGACCCCCCTTTTGGAGAAACACCGTGTCGCAAGATGTCGGGTGCCCAAAGACAAGGAGAAACACAGAAAATATGATTATTATTATTTTTAAGATGCGGGCACCGTGCTCATTTGTCTTCTGTTCTTCCTTCGTGAGGGTCTCCGTTCACGCAAAGCTCCCCTGATTTTGTTTTGTCCATTCAAGCGACACCTTCAAAATCACCCGCTAAATGGGGCGGGACGCATAAAAAACGAAACACACACACACACACCAAAAAAAATGGGAAGGCCCTCAAATTTCAAAATCCGGCTCTCTCCGCTGCGAAAAAAATATCTCCCCTGCCGCTGTCCGCTCCTGGCGCCGCAAAGTTGGTGAGGAGCTGGTAAACCTGCAGCGCGAAGCGCGGTTTCGGGGGTTTTGGAGGAGGAAGCCCCAAAAATGTGATTGCGATGCAGGGAAACCACCTGGGTCTGTCTTTGTTTAAGGGTACTTGTGTTGGTAATCAAAGGAAAACCAAAAGAACAAAACGCTTTTGGGGACGAAGCCCCCAAAACTTCTTTTTTTTTTGCGCCGGAAACCAGTGTGGTATGGTACCCGTTTTTGGGGTTGGTACCCGTTTTGGTGGAGGAAAACCAAAAGAACTGTTCACACTGGTTTTTGTTGGGGGGTCCAGCCTTCAAAAAGACACCCCGATGGGCAAAAGGAAACCAAGCAAACCAACCACCTTCATTGCCCAGCGGCCATCGGGAAAGAACAAACAAACAGTTTGGCTGGGTTCAGTGTTTAATCGGAAATCCTCAAAGCACGTGCAAATACAGTTGGACTTCTGGGCAACTGGGCCCAATTCGTGACAAATCGTGGCTGGACGTACCCCGATTCGTCACACCCGAGTCATCAAAAAAGAAACCGCTTGGCGACGAAACCTCACCCGCGACTTCAACCCCCTCGTGGGTAGGCCTTTTACCTTCCATTTGCTTAAGCTCCCTGGGAAAATGAGAAAAGATGTTCAGTGAAATCGATTCCAACTTTAAAACCAACCAGGCAAAAACAAAGGCATTTCAGCAAATGGAAGTATGACCTTCCGGGAGATTCGAACGAAGTGACGAAGTGAACCCCAGCGATGGGCCCAAGTCTTCAAGCTCGGCTCAGGGCGCCGAGTCGAAAAGCAACGCGGACCCGGTTTCAAGGTACAAAAAACACCACCCCAGCCCCTTCAAACAAGACACCCGTTCTCAGACCCTCAGAAAGAAAACAAGGAACAAACCCCAAATCAAAATAAAGACCACCGGAAGCCATGGACTAAACAAACCACCGCAGCCCCCCTCCCCCACCCCCCATCCTCCCCCCACCCCACCCTCCCCCCACCCCACCCTCCCCCCACCCTCCCCACCCCCCACCCACCCGCCCACAAAGCACCCGAAATTTTCCGCGCCGCGTTGGTGAGGGCGGTGGCGCCCAGCTTCTGTGCCACACAGGCGCGGCCTCAGTGGATCGCCGGCGCGCCGGCGCCACGTGGGACGAGGAAAAAAATCCGGCGGGGGGAATGGGGGGGGGGGGGGGAAATGGGGGAAATGGGGGGGGGGGTTTAGGGCGTGTGGGGCTTTGAGGAGTTTCCAAAGTTGTCCTTCTTTCCTTTAGTTTTGTTGGCTGTTCTTTCAAAAAAACAAACTGGCTGTTGGTCGGTGTTGTTGGCGGGTCATAGGGCGGTTTGAGTGGTTTCTTGCAGGGGTTTTAGGATTTGAGTTCTTTGGGGTTTCCCATTCTTTGGGCTTTTCGAAGTTCTACGGTTGACAATCTGCCACCAAAGGAGTCGTCCACCTGGGCTTGAGTTGGGAACTGGCAAATGCTTGGTGGACACAAACCCTTGCGGTTGGGTGTGTCTTTGTTAGAGGCTAGCCGCTTTTGGTTTTCAAGGAAAACCAAAAGGACAGCCACCTTCTTGAAGGGTCTTCTAAAACATGCACACACATCAATCATCTCCACCAAAGGGTCCCTAATGAAAATTCACTATGCGCAAGCAATGCGGCCCAGAATGTGCAACTTGGCGAATTAGCGAGGCTGCCCCCTGCTCTCTAAAAATTCGCTTGGGGCACAGAGGAAGTGGGGCAAATGCCGAGCCAGGGGCAATGGGAGCCATGAGCTCCGGACCAGGCTGAACGAAATTCCGCCCCTGTGCGGGGACCAAAAAAGACGACGTTTCTGGGGGTCCGATGGTCGTTTTGACACATACCACTCATTGGACCCCGGCCACGCCGCACTCAACTCCGAAGACCCCTTCCCTGAGTAGCTGGGTGTTTCCCAAGAAGGATCCCTTTGAAAGGCTCAAGGGGCCATGTGAATATATTTGTCCACCGATTGGGATGCTTGGGCACTTAAAAGGAACCCATGGTTTTTTCAACCAGCTTGGACGTTTGGACGAAAAGGATGTCTCAAACATGGGTTTGGGCTGGACAAAAACGGGCTGGGGTTCCCCCCTAACAATTTGCGGGCGTTGGCAAATGCCTTTAGTTCCAATCTCCAAACGCGCCGAAGCGTTCAAAATGGCAGTCGGGTTTGCATAGTCCAATGTTTGAGACAAGCCATGGCCCTTTTTGTGGCCTTTCCGGTTTCAGGTGTTGGTTGCAAGGCGAATAGCGCTGGTTGCAGTCAGGTTCTACGATTGAAAAATAGATGATCCAAACATCACGGGCGGTGGAAGAATGTCTGTTCGAGCACTTGTACGCAGATTTCGAAATGCAATATACATGCACGTTAAAATGTAACCATGTCAGGAGTGTGTAAACTACTCCCCCTCCCTGAAGGGCTGCTCTCCAAAACTGAACATGTGCTTTGGCCTTGCCTTCATGGACTCTGCCCTTCACATCGAATTCACCGGCTCACTGGAACAGTAAGGGGAGCCAAAGGTTAAACAGTTCGCCAAGTCTTTGAAACTTGAGGCCCAAAAGTTCTGGGTATTTCCACTTCTATTCTTTGTTCTCCGAAAAAACTTAAGCGAATGGATTCTCAGAGCCTTGGAAGCCTATGGTTCGAACATCACCTTTGCCCCTTCCTTTTGCTGGACAAACGAACAAGCGGGGATACGGAGGGAGCGGGGATACGGGGGGATTCCCTTGGCGCCATGTCCCATATCAAACTTAGGCAAGGTGCATCAAACGGGGGAATCCTCAACCGTATCAACCTGGTTCCCCCCGTATCCCTGCTAGTCCTTTGGTTCGAACAGATGTTTCTAGATTTCTTTCTCGCCAACCAAATTCACAACAAAAAAAAAGAAGTGATGGTTGGGCCAAAAGTGAACTTCCTTTTGCAGGACATCGGTCGATTTCCTCACAGCGAAAAGCCATCGGTGTCACACCCTCACAGCGTGCGGCGCCACTCGGCGCTCTCGGAAGGCTTTGCCTCGGGCGTGTGCGAAGAACAAAGCGCGGGCGAAGCGCGGTCCGCGGGGTGGGGAAGTCTAAGGAGTCGCAGAGGCAACGCCGGGTATTAAAGTGGTCGACCCAGAACCATGTGGAAAAAAAAATAACCATTCACCATGAATGATTGAAATATGTTTGTTTAAAACCATCCATAATTGAAATAATTCTCAAGAGAAGGAGAAAAAGAAAGGCGGCGAAGGAACCCATTCTATGGTTGGGATTGTCCCGCAATTCCCTTCATCTTCTAATTGTGGCTCAAATGCAAAATGAAACCCCAAAACAACCGCCAACAACGTTGATTCAGAACATCCAAAGGCAGCGTGAGTCCTCGCTCAAGATGCTAGCCAAAAACGCTTGTCAAATGCGACAAAGCGTTTGCATCATTAAGGCACAGGCGACGTCCTTGACAGCTAGTTTGGTCCTTATTACATGTCCTGACACACCCTTTTGCATATGAGGCATGGTCAAAATGACTGGTTCCCCAAGAAGACAGAGGACAATTAGGGAGCCTCCCGGGTGCTCTGGGAAAGTGTGTGACCCAAATGAACCGTAGACTGGAAACGTCGACCAAACCCCATCGGGGTGTGTAAACATGGAAACCCATCGTTTTGGAGCGCGTTTCAAGGGAACCAATAGGTAATGGATGGAAGAAACCCATTTTGCACCACCGTTCAGAAACCGTGGTGATTGAGTCAATTCCCCTGCAAATACCAACAAACAATGGTTCCCAACGGTTTCCAAGTGGTGCAAGATTTCGTCCATCCGCTGCAGGGCACAGGGGCTTCGCCGATTTGTAGACACGATCGTGGGCACATTGGATGCAGTTTTTTTTGTGGGCCCAACCCCAGCGAAGAACGTCCCCAAGTGTTCAACGTAAGAGGGTGGCACATCCAGAAGGCCACCGCTATGGTTGGGAATCTTGGTTGACGTTGGAAGGGGAGCAACAAATCTCAAATTTTAGCAGTTAAGTGGTTGGATTTCAACCACTAAACCACAATAAGCAAAAATGCAAAATATTTCCCAACAACAAGCGCGGAATGTCCACTCGACCGCCCGCTTTGCCGGTGTTTCTCTGCTCATCTCGTCGTGTTCTCCAGGAGCAGACCCCGAGATGGGGCTATGTCCAGCTTGAAAAGCATCCGCCATGTGCATGCCATGAAAACAAATCCCAACGCGAATCATGCTGCAGGACGGCAAAGGGAAAGAAGTCTGGGCTGTCCGTTTTCAGATCCCCTGCTGAAAGTGAATAACCTTTAGCAGGTTAGATTTGGAAACCCAAAACCACTAAATCAACTAAAAAGCTAAAAAGCTAAAAGCTGAAAAGCTGAAAAGCTGAAAAGCTAAGGAACCGGATGGCTGGGAGCCACCAAGGCAATGTGGTCAGCCAACGAGATGCTTGAGGTCACCTTGAAGAATTCCATTCTGACGCCCAAATGGATTGAAACCAGACCAAACGAACATGAATCCCTGTTTCTGTTGTTTTGTGCGTGTGTGTTGTTTTTTCTCTCCGATGTGGGTTGTGTGTCGATGTGTGTTTCTTCTCATGTGCCCCTCTCTTTCTCTGGGTGTCCTCCCACAAAAAACACAGACGCGTGTCCACCAACGGGTTCTTCAAGCGGCACCAGCACGGCACCAGCACCATGCTTTGGGCTTTGGCAAGGTTCCTCCGCACCGACCCAAAGGCAGACAGCCCGGCTGGCGACTTGTAGAGCAAAGGAATGGGGCAGAACGCACATAGGGGTTTTGCAAACCAAGTCTGGGTGAGAAAACTCACAACTCCTGTGTGCGCTTGGAGGCTGGTGTCATACCCAAGTTCTTGAGACCAGCAAGCGCCTATCAGCCAGCAAGCATGGACCCCTAGTTGGTGCTTTGGTTTGGTGGTGTGGACTGAACGAAGTATCACTTGGCTGCAAAGAGACTGGGGTTCAAACCCCCACCAATCCAGACCACCCTCATGGATTGCAGTTTATGACAATTCGCGCTGTAGACTGCGGTTTAGACTCCAAACCTGACATGAGCGCATATGGGTGTATCTTCTTTCAGGAAGTCCCCTTTTGGTGTTAAAGGCACTTTTCCTGGCGTGAACCAGAAAACCGTTTTTTTTTGGGGGGGAAGGAGGGTTGGTTGAGTATTGGAAACCAGCCCCCTAAAACGCCCAAACTGATCATGGGTTCATCTAGGCCCTACGCATACATTCAGCCGTGGATTGAACATTGCAAGAGGCCAAACATGAGAAGGCCTAGCGCAGATGCCCAGTGGCCGTGGGAACAAAACTCGGCATCCTTGTTTGGTTGGTTGACTTTAAAGGGGAACCCTTCCCCAAAAAAAAGGAGAAAAAAGGCGGAATCCACTGGGCAACTGAGCTAGGTGGCCATGGGTCAGAATCCCGTACCCCCAGTGAACATCCCCATCCCCACTACAATAGACTAAAATGGGTGGTGCACCTACCCCAAAATGGTACCATTGGTTTTGACCCACAGCCAGGTGAGAAAACTTTGGCGAACCCGTTTCGCCGAGTCGGTGTCAGAACAAGCTACCAGCGGAAGTCTTCATGGCAGTTTGAACAGCGACATCGCTACACAAGTCAGCTTGCCCACATGTGGCGACCTGCGTTGCGTGCTTCCATTGGATAATACTGAGGGTAAACAAACGCGAAAACCAGCATGCTATTTGTTTGATTGTTTTTTTTGTGTGTTTCTGTTGTTTTTCTTTTGGGGGGGGGGTACTATATGTGACCCAGTTTGAAAAACCATGTAGGAAGCTCTTTTGAGCAGAATTGGAGATGCACAGCATCGACCTTGATGCGTTCTGTTCGCAGTCTGGTGGGGAACAGTCTGGTAGACCCCATAGCTGCGGGCTGTTGAAACCGCTCTAGACTCTGACACTAGGGGTTCAATTTGGGGGTGTCAATATATTTTGAGGGTACCCCGATTAAAAGCTTGGTTTAAACCAATACAAAACCCTCCCATTTTTGGAGCCCCTATTTAAACGCATAGCCATTTGTTGATTCCTGGAACCAAGCACAAGAAGCCGTTGCGCCAAAAACCTCTCCGTGGTGAGCCTATGGCGTGCTTGAGCCATAGGCTTCTCGCACCACCATTCAGAAACCCTGGTTTCTGAGTCTTCGATTCTCCAACGAGTTTTCTTCAAGTGAGGTCTCACCTGTGGCTTGGTCTTGCAGGAGGTGCCACTCCAAAGTCAAACAAATGAATGCCGCAACAAATGTAGTTTCAACCACGGTTTCATTTCGTGCGCCATGGATTTCGCCACCATCTGCAGGCCTTTGGAGTTCAGGTCCAACGCTACCTGTTCAATACCTCACGTGGGCAAGGGCAAAAACTTTCCTCAGATGAGGCTCTACGGGCCGGATCGAACATGCCCCTCTTCGCCGCTCGTGTCGCACTGGCCATTTCTCCCAAGTGGGTGTGCCTTTTTCTGTGCAGAGGTTAGGGGGCTTAAAGGTTGCGAACGGTTTCCTTCACGGACAAACTGCATGTGGACATTCAACCTCAACCGGGGGCTTGTCGGAAGGTGGGGCCAAGTAAATTGGTCCTGGGGACCCCCTGAAAAAGACGAGTGAGTGACAGGGAACTGGGCCTCTCAACGCATGGGACTTCAAAGTTTCGTGCGCCGGAACTTGGGCTAGAGATACATTGGTGTTTGGAAGAGCCATCTGGATTGCCCCCACATAGGGAGGACCTGCTAGAAATGGCTACTTTCCTTCCGCAGGTGTAAAGGGTACCCTCACACACAAACACGCAAACAGACAGACACACAGACAGTCACACAGACAGCAGGCAGGCAGGCAGGCAGGCAGGCAGGCAGGCAGGCAGGCAGGCAGGCAGGCAGGCAGGCAGACAGGCAGACAGGCAGGCAGGCAGGCAGACAGACAAACAGACAGACAGAAAGAGAGCGAAAGGCTCCAAGGAAGCCCACTTGCTGAAAAGGCCGTTGAACAGGTACTGGAACGGGCACCAACCACCTGGAAAGTCCCCCTCTTGCGTGAAACGCCCAGAAAAACTGGCTCCACCTGGACCTGCTCCCGGTTCTGCATCATCCCGTGCGCTTGGCACTGCCATGGTGATGAGTGACCAGAGAGCCCCTCTCGCATAAAAACTTGAGCGAAACTGCTGCGGTCTCGAGGACCCCCACGAAATTGAAGGTGATAGGAGTTGTTTCTCAAAACAAAATGGTTGGAAAAGAGTCTGTCCTTGACCAGCGCGGCACCAGGCTTGAGAAACTACGCCTCGTGGCGATTTGCCTTCCTCGCACTCAATGAAGCAAGGTGACGTCGTGGTACGAAATTCACACGGGGCACGCCGGTCTCATCTACGTCCAGTTGCCCAGTGACACTGGCAGGAAAAGAATCGGAATCAATTCTTCTGTGCGGAAAAACCTGTTTGAGGAACATGTGGCTGTGGGTCAAAACCCATGGTAGCATTTTGGGGTAGGTGCACCGCCGATTTTAGTGGGGATGGGGATGTTCACTTTCGCTGGGGGTACGGAATTGTGACCCATGGCCATGTGCTTCCGCGCAAACGGCCAAACAGGAAAGGGCGGAATCCACCGAGCAACTGGCTTCACCCTGCATCGGAGCAGGAAAATCCGGTGCTTCGGGTCCATTCAACGGCTAGCGCCGTGGCCGCCCAGCGCCGAGCCGCCGGAAGGAAAACAAAAAAAGGCGGTGCCGCGCAGGAAGAGAGGAAAGAAAAAACACCAAAACCGCTGATGTGTTCGCTTGCGTGTGCTTGTTGAGAATACCCCTGTTGAAAGCTTGAAGCGAAATGTTTAAGAGGCGAATCGCCACGGTTGGGGTCCCAGTTCGCAACATCCAAAGCAGGGATGAGCGAAGTGAAGCAGAATACATCTTGGAGGTTCCGCAGAAAGTGGATCTTCACTTTAAACCAAAAAAACGCTTCAACTAAGGGGATGGCTGGAAACCACCAAGTAAAGACGGTGGGCTGGGGAGGCTTCGGGCTTCTTACATCCGGGCATGCATTTGTGTCCTCTTCCCAGGTCGGAAAGGGCCCTGTCCGGTGAGTCTGACACGTTCAGTGGAAACCCTACCAGTTCGGCAAACCCAACCGTCCATGCCTAGGTCCTCCAGTAGAGAGGTTAGAACAAGGGTGCCCGATGTGTTTTCTGCAGTCTGTTTTAGTAGGGGGACCCTCCCCCAAAAAAGGGTAAAAGTGCACTACTGGGGGACCCAGATGCAGTTCCCGGCAGCAAAACTTGAGAAATGTCCGCCGGTTATGTTGAAACTGCCACTCACTAACCCCTCTCAAACCCCTGAAAGGAACTTGACGGTCCATTCGACGGCCGAAGAAGAAATCGAGCCAAGGGCTGAAGCCTTAAACAAGCCCGAGCCTGCCAGAAATGCGACCCTTCTGCACCAAATGTGCATGAAAACATTGGCTCTAACTCTCTTCACATACTGTGGATGGACAAAATCTTGCACCTGAGAAACCCTATGTCCGATGATTCCGTTGCAAAGACCAACAAAACAATGGTTTCCCATGGTTTCAAGGTGGTGCAGCATTTCATCCATCCCATGTACTTCTTTTCAGAAACTCACCATGTTCCCCCAAAACCGGAACGGCTGGAGCATCTGATCGCAATAAAGTTCACCGATCCGAACGAATGGTTTCGCGTGAAAAGAACCTTCTTGAGTTTGAGGCAAGCCCCGATTAAGGTCACTTCATTTGCCCAGGTGCGCGAGAGAGAAAAAGAGAGAGAGAAACACACAAACGTCAACAATACGCCGGGCCTTTATTGCTGGGAACAAAAACAACTCAATCAGAATGCCAGCAGCAAAACGGAGAAAAACGAAGAACACTTCTCTGTGCAAGCTACGCCCCGCCTTTTGGAGCCTTGGGCATATGTTGACCCCGGATTCAACCTCGTGGATTTCCAGGGAGCTGGTTCCCCCCCCCCAAACAAAAGAAAAGAAGGAAAAAGTGAGCTCTTGAATGGGACACCGCGTGCTTTTTAACCAGGGGCTTCATTCATCGTGCGTCGCCCGCCAGTCTTTAAAAATAAAAGCCTGGGCAAGCTTGACATGCTGGATACTCACAAAAGAAGAGCTTCAAAGGAGTCCTGACGCGGCGGGATCTAGCGCGGGGGATCTAGAAGTTGGCTCAGCGAAATGTCAAGCCGAGCTGGAAAGGCTGATTGTATGGACCCAGTGACCCCCCTTTGCCATTGGAGACCTTCCCCGCGTGGATGGACAAAATCCATTTCGCTCCACTTTGAAACCATGGGAAACCATTGTTTGTTGGCATTTACATTTACAGGGGAACCATCATTCTAGGGGTTCTTCGGTGGTGCAGGATTTCGTCCATCCACGGCAGTGTTGGATGAATCAGGCGAGGGTTCGTATCGGGCGTCATACTGTCGAGGCTTCATCGCCCTTCGGCGACTGACTCGCTACACATAACTCCCCCCTTTTCCCCCACCCCTTGGCAGGGGGGGGGGAGTGGCCATGATGCGACTTTGATGCCACGGATGCCACGGATGCGACGTTGATGCGACTTCGATGCGGCTCGGAAAAGCTGCGGCGCGGCGCGGCTCATCTCAAAGCACCCGGTTTCTCCTAGCTCCTCTTTTAGGTCAAGGCTTCACACCCGAAAGAAAGATTGGGTATTCAGGTTGCGCTGAAAGGAAACCACCATTTCAAGACCTTTCTTGTGGATGGCGGGCTGGGGGGGGGGGAGCTGGGCCCAGAAAGAGGAAAGAAACCAGGGACCGCCCTCTGTGGAGGGCTGTCTTGACCCCAATGTTTTCTGGACGCAGAGACCCAACAAAAGGCTCACATAGACAGAGCGGGTGGCGGTAAACATTGGCCCCAGAAAGCAAAAACCACAAAAGGGCTGGAACAAATTTGCCATAGGGTTTAGCATATCCTTTTGGGTTCCGCAAGCTGTAAGTTGGTGCTTTCCCATATAACCGTGTGGTTTCCCACGACAGCGTGGTTTCCTTTAGTCGCGATGAAACATGTGTCGCATTGTTTCCCGCACAACTGACAGGGCTTTGCTGAGGGCTCAGCAGAGTATTCCCTGAAATCGGGGGGAGGGGCCCAAATGGATGGTTTTGCGAGTGACCTCTTCGTGGTCCACTTTCTGCTTGAGTTGAGCACCTCAGGGCTGGAAAGCAGTTCCCGACTTAGAGTCGTAATCCAACAAATGATAGCTCCGTGGTAGCTTTTCAGCTAGCCACAGTAACCAAGTATCTGAAAAGTGCTCCTCTAGACTGAAAGGATCCTCTAGGCAAGGTAAAACATGTCCGGAAAGAAATGCATGTCATTCCATGATCATGGTTCAAAGGTGTCAAAGTGCCTCCTTTTGGAGCAAAAAACATGCGATACTTCAACTCACGGTTGAGTAATTTTACCTCAGTTGCAACCCTACGATTTCCAGTTCAGTTGAGCCGGGAAGTCGCGCTGTTCGCTTGAGTCACTTGAAGCCAGTCTCGCCATCGCCAAACCGCCATGAAGATGAAAGTAAATACGCCCATGTTTCAAATGGGGGAGTCTCTCAGTGCTGCTGATGTGCTGATGTTCGGGATCTTTGGCAATCGCGGTGCATTCGCAGCATGGATAGCAAAGGAATCCTTTGCACACTGCATCAGTGCCACAGCTCAAACATCAGC
Source organism: Effrenium voratum (assembly GCA_963377175.1). Lineage (NCBI taxonomy): Eukaryota > Dinophyceae > Suessiales > Symbiodiniaceae > Effrenium > Effrenium voratum. The sequence continues at coordinate 333,575 of CAUJNA010003565.1, forward strand.
TGAGCGGTGTTGCGACAACGCTCAGCGAGAGAGACGGAGCTGCATGCGGAAAACTCATCGCAAGGGCAAAAACGAGACTTTTGCGATCCAGATTGTTCCAATGCACACCCGCACCTCGGAAGACACAGATTCACAAGCCAAATCCCAAAGGAGCTTAAGTAAACTCCTTCTACATGTGATCTCGATATATAAGTTGTCCAGGCAGAATGCCTCCCAGTTGATTTTGATAGTGGCTGTAGGGGCCCGAAATCACAAAAGGTTCAGGGTTCCCTCGAGAAGTGACTGCTACATATGCTGGGTGAGGTGTCAAGAATCTGGGAGCCTGGAAATTGCTGGTTTCAGGTTTCCTTCAAACCCCATGCCAAGAAAACGACCCTGGAAAGTTGAGAATTCCCGTAGTATTCTAATAGTGTTCACCTTTAATATTGCCCTAGTATTCCCTGAGTGTTTCCTTAGTATTGCCCTATGATTGCTCTAGTATTCCCCTATTGCCCTGGCATTCAATTAATTCAGTAGTCTCTTGGTATACTTCTTGTATTTCCTCACTACCCCATAGTATTCCCTTGCTATTTCCCCTAGTAAAGGTGTGGAATTACTAGTGGAATGCCCTTAGTATTGCCTTATTCCTTAAATGGTATCTTGGTATACCCCGAGTGTTCCCTCAAAAATTCCCCTAGTATTCTCCTAGGTTCACCTTTAATATTGCCCGAGTATTCCCTGAATATGTCCTTAGTATTGCCCTATGATTGCCTGAGTATTCCCCTATTGTTGCCCTAGTATTCAGTTAATTTAATGGTCTCTTGGTATACCCCTAGTATTCCTCACTACCCCATAGCATTCCCTTCTATTTCCCCTAGTAAAGGGATGGAATTACTAGGGGAATACCTTGAGTATTGCCCTGGTATTCCTTGAGTATTCTGTCGGTATACCCCTAGTTTTCTGTCAGTATTATCCTAGAATTCTTCCAGTATTCACTTTTAGTACTCCCCTAGTACTTCCCTAGTAGTGCCCTAGTATTGCCCTAGTCAGGAAGCCTGAGAGAAGTCAGACAAATCGAGCTTGAGAGTATACCCCCAGTATTCCCTTCAGTATTCCCACGTATTATCCTAGTATTCACCTTCAATATCGCCCTAGTATCCCCTGAGTATGTACCTAGTATTGCCCTAGTATTCCCCTAGTATTGCCCCAGTTTTCCTTTAGTATTCTCTTGGTATACCCCTAGTGTTTCCTCACTGCCCCCCTAGTGTTCCCCAAATATTTCACTAGTAAAGGAAGGGGAATATTAGGGGAATACCTTCAGCATTCTCAAACTAAAATAGGCAACTAAATAAGGGAATGGAGTGTTGAAGCGCCCTGCCAAGAAGTGTGGGATGTTGAAGCGCCCTGCCAAGGCCTGATTGTAATTCAGGCTGTCTTCTTGATAATCTACGTTTAGCTTCCCAACATGCATTCTTCAAGGCGTGAAAGCATCTGCGGCTCCAGTTGGAATAAAAAGAATGGGCTTGTACTTGCATGCCATCACACAACCAAAAGACCGAAAATCTAAATATCTGTGCTGCAAAAAACGCAGCCCCCAGGAATCTGAAAAACGCAGCCCCCAGGAATCTGAAAAACGCAGCCCCCAGGAATTCGAGAAACGCAGCCCCCATGCCGACCCGCCCTCAAAAGAAAAGGGCCAAGCTGAAGGCCAACTCTGCTTAGATGTTCTGTTCCATAGTCAATCTTGAACAATATGGCTGTGGTTCTCAAAAAATAGGGTACCCCCCAAAAGGGCTTGCCCTGGTAAATGGCTTGCCATGGACTCAAACCTGCGGTACGAATTTTGGCTTCATTTTGAACAAACTCCCATACAACATGGCGTCACTGAGAGTGCAAAAGCCCCCCCTTGCTCGTAAGGAACTCGCCGGCAGTTCTGATTCAGAACTTTCGCATTCGCAGGCGCCCCGTTCAGAAATTCAGAATCCTACAGATCCCAAGCCTGGATGTCAAAGGCGACTCGGATCGACTCGGCGGATCTTGCTCACCCAATTGACGTTTCTGGCAGCTTGACGTAGCTTAATGAAAGGGCACAAGGTGGCTAATGTTGACCCCGGATTCGTAAACTCCGGTGTATTCATAGGGGGTATCCTGGGTTTAGTGGGGAGTCTGACCACTTTTGGAGGGGAACCCCCCCAATATTAAGTACTGGGGTTGATCAATCCGGGGTCAACGTTTTGAACTAGTCGAGCTTGAATTATGAAGGTAAATTTCGGGGTTATATAAATTTAATAGAACTACAAATATATTTGTCTGATTCTCCATTAGCTAAAAAAGATAGTCACCTCATAGCATCGCTATCTCAAGTCAACCAGGTCGCAGCCGCAAGTGGCGGCGGCTCTCAGCCAATGGGCGCTGGAAAATGGCGTACGCGTGGCTGCGGGCAGAAACTTCAAGAACCCTCTAAGACGGCTCTAATCCTTCTTGGCTTTTGGGGTTTGGCAGGTTTGGGAATGAACCTTCCAAGAAAGCGACAAGGGATAGTGGGGCATTCTTCATTCCCGAACAGGGCTGGGGAAATGGAATGGCGGGAGGTTCACGGAACATCTAAAGAGGGGAGTCCAACTTGTCTCACAGAACATGGGGATAAACCCCCAGTGATCCCACCACCCGGCTCCCGAACCAAGATCTTAGCGACTCCGTGGCTTTGTCCCGGGTCTTGGACCGCCTGATTCTTAGGGCCCACAGTTTTGACCATGGGCAACTTTTCCCATGATGGGTCAAAAGCCCGTACCCCCAGTGAACATCCCAATCCCGACTAAAATAGACTAAAATGGGTGGTGCATCTACCCCAAAATGGTACCATTGGTTTTGACCCAGCCATGTGGCGAAAGTCAAATCTTTTTTGGCGGTGCTCCTCATGGTCGAACCCCACGTCAAGGCGAGAAATCCGGAGATTCGATCGCGTTTGGATCCCCTTTCTTTTTTCTGGATTTCCCAGGGGGGGTGTGCGCCAAACCTGGCTCAAAAAACCTCTTGTCACCTCTCTTGGAGGTGGACCCCGGCATAAAAAGGATATGGCACTTGCATCGGTTCAGGTTTCGTCAGTGAGTTGTAGAATCCTGGATCGCCAGGTGCTGCTTTCTTTTTCCCCAGCAACTGTGACTGCTTTTAAGGGTGAAGTGTCTGGAAGAATTGCAGCAACTGGGCGATCCAGGATGTATCTGTGCCCCATCGCAACGCTCTTGAAGCTTGATTGCTGTTGACCCCCCTGCAAAAAAGTTTAACTTTTGGGGGGTTTAGTGGAAAACTCCTTGATTTCCCAAAAAGTTGAAGTCTCAAGATCCAACCCAATAGCAGTCAAGGACGATGCCCCCTGTTCTTTTTCCCAGTAAACTCAGCCACCCAGGACATCTCCCAAAGCCGTTTCTGCGACCTATCGTTACATGAGAGGACATGTTGCTTCGGCATCGGGGGTGCCCGAGGTGCCTGGGGATGCCGGGAGCGAGCCCGAGCCGCGTAGTCGGCCATGACCGCCACGGTGATGTTCAGTGTTTCATGGCAACCCGTCTCAGGTGTTCCCTCAAATAGGAAACTATACATGTATGTCACGTTTCATTTAAGGGACTGAGTAATCTAAGGGACTTGACTCTCAAGAGAGTCACGATCTAACTTGGCTTCAAAGATCCGTATCTCGGCCCGATCCTAATTCCTTAGGACTTTTCGTGGAAAACTTCTAACACTAAGATTCACATAGCGTCTTTGTTTATCGTGTTAGTCGATGGCAATGATGTAAGATGTCATCAAACATTGACCCATGTGCTAAAATAAAGGGCCAACAAAAATAGATTGAGTTTGTGGGGTAATGTTGGATGAAATTCCTTTGTGGTCCTGGGAGAAACCTGTGTGATACAACTGCTGGTTTCCGTTCAACTAAACAAACAAGGGTGCTTCTGAAAAAAGAGACACGCCCGCTGCCAAGAGACGCGATCGCGCTGTTCGCGCGCGCCTTTCAGCCCCATTTGGCTCTAGCTCACTCTCCGCAGGCGGGCCGAAGGGGCGGCTCTAGCTCACTTTCCGCAGGCGGGCTGAAGGGCAACTGGCGTGCGCCAAGCCCTTGCTAGCACATGTTGAAACACATTGTTTTGACAACCTCCTTTCGATAGGTGGCCTTTTGGAAACATAGATGGCCCTGGCAGATGGAACAAAACAAATCTAAACCAGTGCCATCTATTTTTAACCAGGCTCACCTAAAAAACATGCTTCTGTCGACCCACCTGCTTTTGGGCCCAACCAAGAGTAAAATGGACTTCAAACAGGTTGGGGATTAGGTGCCAAGATCCTCCCCTGCATTTTTGTAGTGGAAGCACCCCATTTCATGGTTCCCAAAGGGAGGTTCCTCTAAACATGACGGTGGTTCAGGTCCCATCTTGTTTTGGATCCTCTCCTAACTGTAATTTGGTGAGTGTGCCCAATCTCCTCCCCCCCCCCCGCAAAAAGTGATGGTGAACATTGACGTGGACGAGGGATTCCACTACCTATCGAGACAAAAAAAAAAAAAAAAAACTTGTCGGGGGCAAAATAATTACGAGCATGTTGCTCTATCAGCATCAGCTAAATCATTCATGAAGTACCCCCAATTTCAACTATTTAGGCCCTTATGGAACTTAGGTGGTCTAGCTTGCAAAATTGCTCACCCAGTGATGTCGACCTTCGGGGGGGGAACGGCGACGAGGACTGAGCGAATCCGAGGTGGTTGAAACCGGGAATTCATTGATTTCAGGGGGATTCATCAGAGTATGTTCCTCAGGTGTATCGACAGTTAGCATTTCGCATGTGCTGTCTTGCTTGATGGCTCCTTGGCGTGGTAAAACGGAAACCAAGACAGTGCCGCTCATATTTTGTGGGTTTTTTGTTTGGAGGCAATCACTCACTCATGAACAGAACTCGTACGGCAAAATTTGAGGTCCCGAAGGCTTCGCCACCCCACAACGGCTTGATTAAAACAACAAACAGGCCGCGGAGTTTCTACCCAAAACCTTATCTGGCAAAGTTCACAAGTATGCAAAGGCGGCGACCATATGTCCGTTTGGTAATATTTTGAAGTCTCTAGTAAATGGAATAAAATGAAACTGAGAGCAAAGTGGGCGGGGGGGTGACCGCTCTTGGAATGCCTTGCTGGGGCGAAAGCGAGCACAACCCGCAGAATTCGAGCGAGAGGTTACATTGGAAGAGGGCCTTTTGGGCTGCCAAGCACAACCCTTTTTAGCGAGACACTGCGAGGGGGAGTCCAACCCCTTCGTTTGAATGGGCCCAAAACTGACCTCTTTGAAACCATCCCCATCCTTTTCCGGGATCCAGCGATTCCGGGCAGCCCGAGAAAAAGTCCTCGACGAAAAATTTTCGCGAATCCATCGCGCCCCCCTCGTCCGCGGCTTATCAGCTCCCGGACCCGAGCCCCGCCTCACCAAACAGGGCCAGCCTTGCCTGCGGAAAAGCAACCGCCCGGCACGCTGGCCACGGTGAGCAAAGAAGCGGCGTTCGCAAAAGAACCGAAAAAAATGAGACAAAAGAAGAGTAATATATATATATATATGAAGTGGAACAGAATCCACCGGAAAAAAATGGCTCACCAAAGAAGCGCCCCTTCAGTGACAAAGTGGGATTCCCATCCCAGCCCTACTTTCTTGCAACCTAAAACCATGACTTTGGCAAAAAGGGGCGTGAGAATGCAAGCCAATGTCAAAGCTCCAGGTAACCGCAATGCCGGCCGATCCATGAAACTCAAGGCATCTGTTCTTTGCATCTAACTTCATCCGACGAACTTGCTCACTTCTCGAGTGGGTTTGCCGTACATGACTAAGTGTTTGAGTCCAAAAAGTCTAAACTTTTTGAACATGTCTGGGTACGGTTGGCCAAAAAAAAACTAAACTATTTGAGGATGTCGGGGTATTCACCTCTTTTCCTCGGGGATGGGGACAGGCCCAAAAGAAAGATCTCATTTTTCCCAGAGCCGATGGGCATATGGAGATCCCAAACAACAATTACTATGAATCACCCGGAACCGCTGCGAAAATCCTTGGCTCAGGCTAATCAGCTACACGACAAGGTGGAAGACCCACAACTTGATCTACTCATGTTTGGGGGGTATCCGAACAGGGTCCTTTTTGCCGCCTTTTGTGGAAAAATGATCGACCCCCTCGTAGTGAAGGATTCCTTTTTGAGGGGGTCGCCAATTTTCTCACAAAAGGTGGCAAAAAAACACCCCTGTATCCAAACCCTTAGTCCCTGGGTCCAGGTCACGAGCAAGGGGTCCTTTCAGAATAATCAGGGATCCTTACATTGTACACCTGAACATTGCCTTGTCAATGGTGGTTTCCCTTTATTTTGGTGGAAAAAGCCATGCTTCAAATGGGCAAAATGTATCTTTTAAGGAGCCCTGAATAGTGAATGGAGTTGGGCTTCCATGTCAAAGGGTGCATGAGCTTCCTTCCGGTGATTTGACCCATCTCTTCCATGATCCGCCGAATGATTCGGCCCATGTTGCAAATGTCTTCCAACCAACCCACCACCCATCAACCCAACCAACCCACCACCCACACACCCAACCAACCTACCTACCTATCCACCCACCTACCTACCTACCAACCCCTCCTTTCCAATGTTTGCAAACAAAGGTAGAAAGACTCCCGGAAAGGACCATCAAAATGGAATTGTTCAAACAGGATACGAAACATTCCCAAGTGAACAAATTTCATGACACACAATAGTAGGGCCTGTGCTTTTTGAGGTTACCCTTTTTAGGGTTTGCATTGAAGGGAAACCAAAGAGAAACCACCCATTTTTGGGCCCGACACAGACCCATTTGGCAATCAAACAAATCCAGCTGGCAATCCCAACACATTGCTCGACAAGACGAGCCCATCAAGACAGCACGATATGGCCATGGGTCAAAAACCCGTACCCCCAGTGAACATTCCAATCCCAAAAAAAATGGTACTAAACTAAGTGGTGAATTCACCCACCCGAAAATGGGATCCCAAAACGATTTTGACAACCACAGCCCTTTTGAGAACCCCGAAAAGCGCGCACGGGTGAAGACATGGATAGATGAAGATTTAGGTCCCAGCCGGACATGGACGCGGCTGCGCGTGTTTTTTATTGATCACATGCTTTCGCTGGTAGACGTCCTTCGTGCCAGGTGTTGGTCTGGACTCCTCTGAAATCATGCTCTAAGCAAAAGAGCTCGTTCACCAGGAATTTCTAATATTGTCCAAACTTCCAAAAAGAACACTCCCTTTCATACAGCCCACCAGGTGCTCCAATAGAGGCATAGGAAAGGAATTCATTAAACATCTTGCATTAACTACCCGAAAGTCAGCCACCATTCTATAACCTTTTCCTCCAGGCTTTGATACCACAAATTTGGAAAGAACAGGGAACGATTTGACTTCCCCCTCCATCCCCCCCTCCCTCACGCGTTGGGCCTTTGGGTGACATGGAGCCCGACAGCGACAGGGATCCAGAGTTCCTCCTGCCTGCGGGCTGATTTCGGCCAAATGGGCCACAATCAAAACATGGTGAGGATTAGTAAGGGACAATCCCAACAAAAAGAATATATGTGCGACAGCCCTTTCGTGTTTGTGTTTGCATATGTTCCGTTCACACCTGTTTTTTTCATTGTGACTTAAATGCGCCCGCCAATTTGGGTTGTCCCCAGCGCCACTTGTCTGTTCTCCCCAAAGCAGACCCATCCTGCTGTCAGCTCGAATCCTTGGGGCCTGAGATCTCATGGGCTCCGGGGCTTCGGGGCTGGGATCAACGGCCCCTCTTGGCGTTCTCAGGGGATGGTTGCGACATCCGTCGCCAGATTGAAACAATGGTAAACCATTGTTTGTTAGTACGTACAGGGGAATTCTTAGAAACCAGGGTTTCTTAGGTGGGGCAGGATTTCGTCCATCCGCAGAATTGGGCAACTCAGACAACCCACATCCTATTTGGGGTTGTGGGACAAGCTCAAAGGTGCTGGGGCAGAACAAAAAAGCAAAAACATACTCTCCAGACAGAGCGTATTGACAGATTGGCAGTCTATTGATTCAACCCATATGATGCATGACAAATGCGCCCTTCATGAAGAAAGACTTCGAGGTCGGTGTGTATGTATTTACGGGTGTGTATATATATATATATGTTTAATTGGGGACCCGAGGTGGACCTTACGTGGCGACTTAGGCAACCACAGCTTCATACAGGGAACGGTGGCCAGGTGTAGGATTTCCCAACAAGTCCTTCGTCTCCACAAGGCTCGCGGGGCGAAGAACCCCCATCGCCAGCTTACATGTTCCTTGCGAGTCAAGCCTCATATTCCCAACCCCAACTATTGCAAATACGGGAAACACAAAACTTTTAGCAGGCCACCATGTTCTGCAGCGTACTTGTATAAGTCTGGGTGAATTATACTTCACCAACCTGAAATAAGGTGGTTGGGGGGGGCTATTCCCCACATCAACCACCATCTGGGGGTGAATTCGGTCGCGTGAGGTCGTTAGAATTCACCCAAATAAGTGAAAGTGAACCAACATCAGAGTCTCCCCCAGCGGGTCCCGCTCTGACGGATCCCGCCTTTGGGCGACATGGATCCAGCGCCTGCGGGCGCGGGCTGAAGGAGAGATCCCACACACACACACACTTATCTCGAGAGGCTTCATTAGCCGAGCTGAGACACTTGGCTTCCCTTGGCAACAACAAAAAGGAGAAAGCAAACAGCACCATTTTGGGAGCCCAGGGGACCAAAGGGAAAAGCCTCACAGCGACAGGTACGGAATCCCACGTCTGGGATTCCTTCCCTCCTGGCAACCTAGCTTCGTTGGCCAAGGTCAGTTGCCAGGAGCCTTGACCCCCTGCCGGTTTTTTATCGTCCGTGATCCAGGACGTCACACACACACAAAGCCCCGGTGGGGCGAACATAAAAGGAAAGCCGACACAACACCGAACCCCACAACCGCGAACACAAACCACACAGAGGGAATTCCACCAGGGGACCGCCAAAAACCCCGCGGCAACGGCAAAAAATTTTCAAAGACGACAAACCCGAGCACACAAAACCAAGCAGAGGGAATTCCACCAGGGGACCGCAAGAAACCCCGCGGCAACAGCAAAAGAATTTCGAGGGACGCAAAGCCAACTTCAACCTGCGAATCGAAACCAAACAGAGGGAATTCCACCAGGGGACCGCCAAAACCCCGCGGCAACGGCAAAAGTTTCCACAGAAGACAGCGAATTGCATGGTGAGAAGCTGAACGCGAACTGAACTGAATTGAGACAGTGGCTGCGATGAACGCTACGATCTGCAAGGTTGGTATGTGACCAACCTACCACTTGCGCATGCAGAGCAAATGCCTGAAACCTGTCATGAGGCCTGACCCCTCCTCCCTCCCTGCAAGCAGTGCGAGCAGAACATGCAATCAATTCACAAAGCCCAGTTGGGGCGCGCATTCCTGTGACCTCAAGCGGCTGCCTTGACCATGTTCGCACACGCTGAATGTTCTCTTGAACGTGAACGCTTGAACGGTCTTCCCCTCGCAGGGGGCTCCCGCATCTGGCGAGTCCAGCCCACGGCGCCATGTCGGACAGGCCGTGGGTATACACACTTATCTCGAGAGGCTTCATTAGCCGAGCTGAGACACTTGGCTTCCCTTGGCAACAACAAAAAGGAGAAAGCAAACAGCACCATTTTGGGAGCCCAGGGGACCAAAGGGAAAAGCCTCACAGCGACAGGTACGGAATCCCACGTCTGGGATTCCTTCCCTCCTGGCAACCTAGCTTCGTTGGCCAAGGTCAGTTGCCAGGAGCCTTGCCCCCTGCCGGTTTTTTATCGTCCGTGATCCGAACATAAAAGGAAAGCCGACACAACACCGAACCCCACAACCGCGAACACAAACCACACAGAGGGAATTCCACCAGGGGACCGCCAAAAACCCCGCGGCAACGGCAAAAAATTTTCAAAGACGACAAACCCGAGCACACAAAACCAAGCAGAGGGAATTCCACCAGGGGACCGCAAGAAACCCCGCGGCAACAGCAAAAGAATTTCGAGGGACGCAAAGCCAACTTCAACCTGCGAATCGAAACCAAACAGAGGGAATTCCACCAGGGGACCGCCAAAACCCCGCGGCAACGGCAAAAGTTTCCACAGAAGACAGCGAATTGCATGGTGAGAAGCTGAACGCGAACTGAACTGAATTGAGACAGTGGCTGCGATGAACGCTACGATCTGCAAGGTTGGTATGTGACCAACCTACCACTTGCGCATGCAGAGCAAATGCCTGAAACCTGTCATGAGGCCTGACCCCTCCTCCCTCCCTGCAAGCAGTGCGAGCAGAACATGCAATCAATTCACAAAGCCCAGTTGGGGCGCGCATTCCTGTGACCTCAAGCGGCTGCCTTGACCGTGTTCGCACACGCTGAATGTTCTCTTGAACGTGAACGCTTGAACGGTCTTCCCCTCGCAGGGGGCTCCCGCATCTGGCGAGTCCAGCCCACGGCGCCATGTCGGACAGGCCGTGGGTATACACACTTATCTCGAGAGGCTTCATTAGCCGAGCTGAGACACTTGGCTTCCCTTGGCAACAACAAAAAGGAGAAAGCAAACAGCACCATTTTGGGGACCAAAGGGAAAAGCCTCACAGCGACAGGTACGGAATCCCACGTCTGGGATTCCTTCCCTCCTGGCAACCTAGCTTCGTTGGCCAAGGTCAGTTGCCAGGAGCCTTGGCCCCCTGCCGGTTTTTTATCGTCCGTGATCCAGACGGCCCCGGTGGGGCGAACATAAAAGGAAAGCCGACACAACACCGAACCCCACAACCGCGAACACAAACCACACAGAGGGAATTCCACCAGGGGACCGCCAAAAACCCCGCGGCAACGGCAAAAAATTTTCAAAGACGACAAACCCGAGCACACAAAAAACCAAGCAGAGGGAATTCCACCAGGGGACCGCAAGAAACCCCGCGGCAACAGCAAAAGAATTTCGAGGGACGCAAAGCCAACTTCAACCTGCGAATCGAAACCAAACAGAGGGAATTCCACCAGGGGACCGCCAAAACCCCGCGGCAACGGCAAAAGTTTCCACAGAAGACAGCGAATTGCATGGTGAGAAGCTGAACGCGAACTGAACTGAATTGAGACAGTGGCTGCGATGAACGCTACGATCTGCAAGGTTGGTATGTGACCAACCTACCACTTGCGCATGCAGAGCAAATGCCTGAAACCTGTCATGAGGCCTGACCCCTCCTCCCTCCCTGCAAGCAGTGCGAGCAGAACATGCAATCAATTCACAAAGCCCAGTTGGGGCGCGCATTCCTGTGACCTCAAGCGGCTGCCTTGACCATGTTCGCACACGCTGAATGTTCTCTTGAACGTGAACGCTTGAACGGTCTTCCCCTCGCAGGGGGCTCCCGCATCTGGCGAGTCCAGCCCACGGCGCCATGTCGGACAGGCCGTGGGTATATACACACTTATCTCGAGAGGCTTCATTAGCCGAGCTGAGACACTTGGCTTCCCTTGGCAACAACAAAAAGGAGAAAGCAAACAGCACCATTTTGGGAGCCCAGGGGACCAAAGGGAAAAGCCTCACAGCGACAGGTACGGAATCCCACGTCTGGGATTCCTTCCCTCCTGGCAACCTAGCTTCGTTGGCCAAGGTCAGTTGCCAGGAGCCTTGACCCCCTGCCGGTTTTTTATCGTCCGTGATCCAGGACGTCACACACACACACACACACACACACACACATGGGATTTCCAGCACCAAAACCAAACCAAGACTTGCTCAAAGTCGAGAACTGCACATGTATCTAGAATGTATATCTCTATATATATATATGTGTATTCATTCTATTTGTAAATATTCTCCAAGTGTTCAACCTGGAGGAGCAGGGAGCAGGGAGGTTTGCTCTAACTTTCGCGCAGGTCGCAATTCAGCTGATCCCACCAAACTTTTAGCCCCAAAACCGCAATAAATAATACTGGGCATAGCTCCAAGCTTGCTTGACGTTGGAAGGGGAGCAACATTTCTCAAATTTTAGCAGTTAAGTGGTTGGATTTCCCTCTAAACCACAATAAGCAAAAATGTAAAATTGGGCGAATTGAAGCATTTCGTTCGCCCTAAAGAAGGGTTCCCTAGGAAAAACAAACCTTCGCGAGATTTCGGAGAGAGCTTGGCCGCGGCTCGCTCGGGCGCTGAGCGTTGAGCGCCTGGAATCTTTGAAACTCGGCGAACATCTGCCTCAACCTCGAAGCCTGGTGGGTTGATGAGATGCTTCCAACGAAACAACCCCCCCCCCCCCCGTACCATGGACACCCAGAGTCTATTTTGCGACCAAGAACCCAAAAAAACAATACCCCAAAAAAAGGAGGTTGCAAAATAGACCCCAAGTGTCCACCAAACCACCCCTTTCCTGCATCCACACCCCCACCCCCTATATTTGGAAGCACCCGCAAGCCGTGTTGCTGCACATGGCTAACGTCTGCGCATGTGGGGGTTGGCAGATGACACATGTTGTAGGCCACTCGGCTTCCTTGGAAGGAACTCTTAGGATTTTTCTTCCAAATCCGTAAACCTCCATTTGCTTAAGCCCCCTGGACAAAAAACAAAAATATATCCAGTAGTGATAGATTCCCTTTAAAACCAAAAGAGGAACACAAAAATTTATTCTTGAGCAAATGGAAGTAAAGGGTTGCTGACCATTCCTACATTGAAGCCACCGTTTTGGCGGCAGAGCATCTTGCCATGGGCTGCCTCTGAAAAAATCCAGGACAGGACTTCCCTGGCCACCAGAAAACAGAAGGTGGGTGTTTTTTTCCACCGTAGGGACTCGGAATCCCAAGCTGTGGTTCCAGTCCCAGTCCCAGGGGTTCCCATCCAACCCAAGGAATGTTCCTCGTGTTTCATGGCCTCAATCTCAAGCTCGGGGGCCATCAGCCGGTCCAGGAAACGCAGGGGTTCAAAGGGGAGCCGGTTGGTTGCCCTGGCCCACAACCAGTTCCCAAAACAGAAGGGTACGTCCCCTTGGGCTGTTGCACCAGTTCAAGGGCTTGATGATTTCATATGTGATTTGACTTGGAAACCCCAAGCCGATCCCAAAGAATGGCTCGAGGGAATCCAGACTTGGACTTTTGGTTACAACCACTAAGCCATGAAGGTGGGATCAGGTTCCTTCCAAACCTCACCACGACCAAAACCCCAATCCCCCGCCTGGGGACATGCGCCCGGACAGGACGCCTAAGGAAAAATGTGAGCGGAAGCCGTCAGGAAGCCTTGAGGGGTGAAGCCTTGAGGGGTGAAGCCAGGTGGAACCTCCCAAATGGCCAAGGCGGGTGGGTAGGTGGGAAGGTAGGTGGGTACGTAGGTGTGCCTTTTGTAGTGTCAGTGTGGTCGTCCTTAATCTCAGGCACTTTGTTACCTCATGTGTTGGGAGCATTGTCCCCATGTCCTGAAGAGTGATATTAGAGTACGCTAGTGAAACACCGGACGTAACATTGGGGGGACATCGTCGCAACTGAATGCTACAGTTGATTCCCGCAATGTTGCAAACTGAGAACAAGGGCCAATCCTTTTCGCTCCGTTTCATTTCACCATGCACACAATACATTTTGCGAAAGGGTTTGAAACAGAGTTTCGGGAGAGAATAAACAGGCCCAATCCCACCAACAAGAAGAGATTGTTTAAGTCCCCCAGTCCCAAGGGCAAAGCGGTGCCCTCGGCTGGCCAAACACGAACCAAAACAGGGTGCCAGTTGTAACAAGATAAAGAAACCCAGCAAGGGCAGAGACAACCGAAAGCAAGCACAAAGCAGCAAACCAAGCAGGCAAACAAAGCAGCGCAGCGAGCGAGCAAAGCAAACCAAAGCAACCACCACCCCCCAGCCTGTGACCTGCTCCAACCCGGAGCCACCCGCAGCGCTGCCAGCCCCACCCTTTTCCAGGATGTAGATGGTGCGCCGCGCCGTATGGCGCGAGTCGACGAGACAGCACAAAAGGGAATGCCGTGGTTAAAAGCTTGAGCCAAACGGCGCATTGGCCGTGGCGTGGAAACATGTTATGATAAAACTACATGCCCCCAAAAACACCCCCCTCGCCTGTACAAAGAGATGGAGTGAATTTGGAAGGGCGCATTGGCCATGTTGAAGTTGAGAAGGCAATAAACAAGAAAAACAAAGCCGATTAGGCTACCAGGGTTCGCGACCCCATACCCGGGCACTCATTGGTGCCCGGATCCCGCCACCACCCCGAATTACGGGTATGGGGCGGATTCGCGCCGGTAGCCAAATCAAACAAGAGAAAGCAAAAAGAAACAGAAACAGAGATTCAACTCCAGAATGGCAGGCATGAAATAAAATTACATTTGCAATGCAACCACAACGAACCGCAAGGTTCAAGTGGATTTAGTTTCTGAATTCATGATTTAGGCGCATTGGCCTGCTGGTTGAAACATGGTGCTTTGACCACAAGACCTTGGTCTTTAAAGTAGCACCGTCTAGGCGCGCGATCACACAAAGACTGGTTGAAACATGGTGCTTTGACCACAAGACCTTGGTCTTTAAAGTAGCACCGTCTAGGCGCGCGATCACACAAAGACCTTCAGTAGGAACACCACCAGCTGCAATCAGCGGTCCAGATCCGAGTAGGACTTCACCGGCAGCGGTGCAGCGCATCCGTGATCCTCACCGCAGCACCTTGATGAGTTCCATCTCCAGCAGCAGCAGCGGTGCTGGACGATGCTGACAACCAGCGGCCGTAGACACCGGCGAGGGTAACTGCCTTGCTGCGGCGACGCACACCTGACAGGTAATCGCCGCCAGCGCGAATAGCGCACAGCTGCGCATGCAGTTGAATTCTGGAATGGCGAATAGCCCAAACATAGAAATACTACAGGGAGCGTTGTCCATTATGTGAATTCCGGAATGAAAGCACGCGCGCGTTGGCGCCGCTACGCAAAAGATGCAGACGGACACCAGGTATTACCGATGTCGCCCGCCGCCGTGCCGTCCCCTCCCCTTGTTGACGTTCCAGTCCCCAGGAGGAGGAGGCACGGTCTCGGCCAACTCATCATCCGCACCCCAGGTAGGGGTATGCGGCGAGTTCGGATTCTCGAACTCGCGTGGATCACCCTGCATGTGCGGCTGCCAACTCTGCGGCATTGCGCCAGGCCACATTTGCGGCATCATGCCAGCCATTGGCTGTTGCATGTACCCTCCCATTGGGAAAGCGGGGTACATCGGACTTGGGAACGGGAAAGGGGCTGCCTGAGCACCCTTGTATCCCGACCCGCGAGCATCAGGCTGATACCCGCCTGTGGGAGTTCTCGATCTGGCGGATCCGCCACGACCGAACTGCCCCTGTTGGTAGCCGTATTGGCCACCCTTGCCTTTGTACTGATCACCTTTGTGACCCTTTCCTGGGAACTGGTCACCCTTGTGACCTCCGCCCTTGGGCCAGGATTGTGCAGGGGCTTTGCCCTTTTGCTGATCACCCTTTGACCTGGATTCAGGTCGCGGGGTGGCAGACCGTTGATCTCCCCTAGGAGTGGCTGCCCGCCTGTGGTGCTTCCCAACCGGCGGGTCAGCAAAGACAATGGCGCATTGGCCGTCGCGCCGCGAAGCGGGGACCATGTCAACCTTATTGTCTTCGACATAAATGTATGCCTCAGCATACTCAATTGGGGCCGTGATGGATCCACCACTTGCCCGCAAAGAGTCGATATTCCAATCAAGAACAGTGGAAGCGTCGAAACTCGGATCTTCAGTATTGAAGTCCGTGAGGCGTCGCTCAGCCTGTACCAACGACATTATGATGTCCGCGCGTGAGGCGCCTAGGCCATACAGCGGAACCAAATACCCGTCCTCGATCCCGATGCGGTAGGCATCAAAGATATGCACAGAGAGGTAAAGGGCAAATGCTGAATTTAGACTGCCCTTTCTCGTCATATGACGACCCCAGTGCGCCGCCTGTTGCGGGTGGTCGATTAAATATGCCATGACAGACATATTGTCGGGAATCGAGACGCCAGTGTTGCTCTCCTCGATGAGCAGCTGCTTCGCTACCCACCGCTCGAGAGCCTCATCACTCGCCCGCACACAAGCGTGAGTGTCCTTTGAGGTGACCTTTGCAACCTCCTGAAACGCAACTTGCACAATATCCGCATTGGGAATGTGCACAAGATGCGGCGCGCAGCGCAAACCGGTGATCGTGCAGCTGACCACCTCGCGAATCGGGTTTACCGATGCCATGAGAGGGGCCCACGCGTCGGTCTCCCCCTCATGCCAGCTGCTGGGGCGAACTGCTTTGAGTTCGCTCAGCCAGATTGGCTGTCCATGCTTAACCAGAGCGCGGACGGTGCCTGGCACCCATTCACGATAGAAAATCGGCAGATGGCAACCATTGCATAGAATGGTGCCATACATGTTCAAATGCGCGCACCGAGGGCACCAGTAGTCATGCATGGGAGCATTGTCCCATGAAAATGACACCCCTCTCCGCGGTCCCTGAACATTCAACTCACGGACCGCCCAGGGACGGATGTATATTACATCCCCTTCCTGGTGCAGATAGCATGCGCGCCAAAAGGGCGCATGTATCTCCTCCCGCACGGCGATCAAACCGCGTCGGGTTTTGTAGATGCCGGCGGCTTCCTCGATGGCCATCCACTTTAGGTCAACGGCCACAACGACATGGCGCTTGTCCATGTACTTGATGCGGTCGTCCACATAAAATTCGCCCTCATTATTGGGGCTGGGCAACTTGAGGAAAGGCACCTTTGCGCCCTCCATCCCAATCATGATCTCCCCCCTGCAGACCTGCTCAGGTCGCATGGGGAAAACTGTGATGGCGAATTTGCCAGGCCTCCGGATGCACCTCGTTTTGAGGGCGGACCGATACTCGGCCATCGTCAGCAGCACGTATCCCGTATAAGGGACTTCTGCTGCTCCCATCGGCCTAAGCAACGGCCCGATAGGCGTTCGGTCACGCAGTGCCCAACGCTTGAAAACTTTGAACGGCACGTCCCTCCCGATTAGGGTGGACCGCGCAAAAAGCACCTCATTCGGGCGCACACTCGTGCCATCTGTCCTCCAGACTGTCCGTATTAGGAGCTCGACTGGAGGGTACGATGGGCTTTCCTTTGCGAGAGCACCCGCCCAGGTCGCTACCTCGACACTCGTGCACTTGTGGATCCCGTATAGGGCCTCAAGTAGCGTTGAGATCAGAGTCATTGACATCCAACCTCCCAGAATGTCTGGAACCGTCCCAAACAAGAAGGGAGGCTGCTCACCGGGCTTCACGTTTAACCGCGTAGGGTCAGTGTTGCCCGACAAAACTTCTAGCAGCATTTGCGATTCCCTGGAGCTTCGTCCAACAAACGCCGACACATCCCTAATTTCGGGGAAAAATGGAAGATGTCATTTCCGGCAGGACAGGCGATTCTGCCTGCTATCCCGCCCTGTGCATCAATCACAACCTCTTCACCCTCGTATGTGAGGTTGTAGGTGCTCGTAATCGGGCACACACCGGGCTTAGCCATCAGTGCCTCTTCCAACGACGCACCTGTTGGGAGGACGCCCTGTACGTGCGACTTGGTACCTATGGGACCAGTACTCGCAGACATAAGCCGATAATTTTCGGCACGAAAGAATGGAAAAAGGTTCTTCATCCTTTCAATTTCTTCTTCAGTGGTGCGCCACGCCTTTGCCTCATAGTAAGGCGGCTCCTGCTTTGAGGGCACTAGGTCGCGGTCACCCATTGATGAGAATTTGTCCACATATGGACCCATTCCCTCATCGTCCACATAACTCTCGTGATCTTCATCCGAGACGTACTCCTTGGGCGGCTCGCCCAGAGCGTCCAGATCGACCTTACCAAGGTCGACCAACGCCGGAGAATCCAGGACTCTCTGGATCCTCATGAGCTCGTTCCTAAACTGCTCAAAGCCTCCGGCCTTTTCAATCACGGAGGTCGGCATTGCGCCCTCCCATGATTCTGGAAACATGCACACGTTCGTAGGGGAAAACTCATCATCGGAAATATCCCGATCACGCTCCCGTACGTCGCTGATTAGTGTCACGTCCAACGAGCCGCCTAGGGCCTCGGGACGCGACGCTTTCGCCGGATGCGGCTTTGCGCTCTTTGACGCTACAGCAGCCTCATTGGCCGCTTTGTCCTTCTTCTCGTCACCCTTATTCCCCTCCTTATCCACATCCATTTCGGATGGCTGCGCGCTCCCCCCTGCTCCGCCCATTGGCGGTTCAGAGGATTGAGCAGGGGATTCCTTTGTACGGGCTTTGCCGTAATAATGTCCCGGGATCTGCACGTTCCCAGAGGAGCCACCGCCAGCCTCTCTCGGACGCTTGGCGGTGTGAGCCGACCCAGTATGTACAGCAGGAGCCGATCGCCTAGGAAGGCCCTTACTGGCCGACAGAGATGGAGGGGGTGGCTTCATCTTGGGAGCCGGCTCCGCCTTGGGCGCCGTCTCCGGCTCAATCACGCAGGACCTGAGGTCGAAACTCTCAGACCTCAAAAGGCCCGCGCAATAGGAACGGAATACGTCCTCAACTTCCCGAGCAAGAAACTCGGGATGGTCATCCTCCCTCGGAGGTGTTCTCCAGCCGTCGTATCCATTGAGCAGATTCCTGCCCACGATGTCATTGAATCGGTACGTGCCCAAACCGGCATAGCGGTTGGCAGCCCGAAGAACATTACAAAATCTTTCGACCTTTTCGGTCGCCGCAATGGCCGCAGCCATCTGAGGGTGAATATACCCAGTTTCAATCATGCATCCTGCGGCTTCGCGCAAGCATGACCTCGCACGCCACAGATTCGCGGCGGCCCTGTAAAAATCGCAGTACGCAACGTTCCACGTTGCGTCCTGCGCGCTGAGCTCGTCATCTCCGCTTTGGGAGTCAGGCATATAGTGAGCCCCAAACGGATCTCCCGACCGCGGAATACGTCGGCGGAGATCTGGTTCGAGTTCGGCTGATCCTCCAGCGGAGGACGGGGAACATATTGTTTCCCTGAGCCGACACTTGACTCATTTGCCGATTCCCGGTTCGGATGCCCTTTCTCGGTCTGCATCTGGTTAAACCGTGCGACCAGGTCCGGCCGAGGGCCAATCGACAATGGCCCGAGGTTTTCCTCAGCCCAATCAGCGAGCGCTTTGGCTCCTGCGTGATGAATGTCATCAGCATTCATCGTGTCAGACAGAATGGCCTTCCTAGACATGCGTATGAACGTGTTTTAGGGGGTCGTGTGCCACGGGGGGAAATGGCCGTGAAACCGCCCAATGGCCGTGAAAGCGGTGTCCGGCCAGACAGGGCCGTGAAAAACCGTGAAATTTCGTGAAATGACCATGAAATCCCCGCAAAAGGCCGTGAAATCCCGTGAAAATCCGTGAAATTTCGTGAAATTTCGTGAAATTTTGTGAAACGCGCAAATGGCCGTGAAAACCCCGAATGGCCGCGAAATCCTTTTTTCAAGGTCGAGAGACAAATGACCGCCTAAAACGTGATCAAATGCATGTCCAGGTTTGACAGGTAATCCCAGTCGTATTCGCCGAAACGACGATCAGTTGCTGAAGCATTGTCCAGCAGCTGGAAAGATTCATCCCCCGACAGGCCTTGCCACAGAGTAAGAGCAAGGGCATCCTCAATGTGGTCAGCCTGATCGGGGTAAAGAAGGCGCCTTGGCCAGGCCCCGTTCCTCCACGCCGCCAACGCTGGCGAGTAACCTGCTCTCCGGAACAGGTAATGCACAACGATGCAAGCATCCGCGCTTTCAGCGGGCGCATAATATTCCGAATCCGGACCAGTTTCATGGTCTCCGGGTTCAGACGGATCATCGTCGCCATCGGGTGGATCGGGTCCACCATCCCCACCAGTCCCGCTCCCATCCATAGGATCGTCGCGGCCCGGGAGCTCATCGGCAGGGGAGGTAGGGGAATCTCCCTCCGCCCCATCGCCGTCCCCATCATTGTCTCCACCCGCAGCGCCTTGGCTGGGTGAAGCCCTTTTGGCCCCGCCTGCATCCGCAAGTTCGGGCTGTACATCCTGACCAACGGGTATGGATGCTTCGGGATGGGAAGCCATCCCCATCGACGCATCGGTCGACAGGGACGGAGTGCTGTCTCCTGGTTGAGGATTATCCCCACCAGCGACATCTGGAACGCGGTCCCCACGCTTAGGTGGCGGCTCCGCCTGGTTAGGCTTCGCCGGCTCAGACAGACTAGCGGGGGGCTCTTCACTGCCTTCCGCGGTGGAACCTCGGGCCGAGGGTGCGTGATCTCGCTATTCGCGGGAGCGCATCCCCCCGAACCCCCATCGGTCGGTGCGTCAGCACCTGCCGCTTTAGGCACGGGTGGGCCCGTGACCTCAGGTGCTTTGACCTCGGGTCCTTTAGCACAAGGAGCGGCACCCTTTGGCGGAGGGCCAGCGGCCGAAGGCACGGCAACGACCCTCCCACCTTAGGTGGCGCGCAGCTGGGACCCCTTGCGGCCCCACCTCTCCATCTGTTAGCGGCTTCGCGCTTGGACAGGGATGGAAAGTCATCAGAGTACGCGTCCTTGGGAAGCTCGGGAGGATCAGGCTTAGCCTTCAACAACTGCTTCCCGGTAGCAGGCTTCAAATCTACTCTGTGGCCGCCTGTTTTAGACGGACCACCAGTCGTGGTCGGACTATACCCGCACGCCTGCGCTGGCTTTGCAGGTATTGTCCCCCTCTCTGATTGCCGCAAACAGCCGGCGAGAGACCGCGACTTGCGGCCGACTGGCCGAAATCGGCCATTGCTTGGCCCAGCCTCTGCCTCCCCGTTGCGGGCGGCGTCGAGGACCGGACGCGCTGAGCCATTGTCTGTGGCCCATTTCCCGCGTTGGGGCGAGGAGCAGACTGCTGCTCAGACGCTCTTGCATCGGCCGCGGCAGGCGCTTTGGCCGACGACACACGGCTTGTGGCGCATGGGCCACTCGACATCGTTCTAGGAGCAGAGATTACCACCGCCCATGGCGCATCCTCAGATGAGGACCACCGGTCGACCGGTGTGAGGCCTGCCCCGACTCCGCACTGCTTCGCAGCGCTCAGATATGACTTCGATGGTTTCATCAGAAGCTCCTGTTCTATCAAGAAATCCAGAGCAAGGGCCAGGGCTTCCCGGACCTCGTCACTCATTGAGTACTCACGCCTCAGCAGACACACCAGGTCGGTGAACGCCGAGACAAGACCCATAAACTGGTGTCCGCCTCTTTCGAGACCGACAACGCCGCCGTTTAGGCTCTTCTTCGAGCAGCCGAACCACATCGCGTTGGATGGGTAGGCTGGGAAACCGGCGACGCGGCACTTCATGAAAAACGTGGTTGCGACCTCCTGCATGGCTGTCCCATGCCAGACGATGCCCGGACCCGACAAGATTATCGTCGGTGCCTGGCTCCGGCCGCCCTTATTGGCGAACGCCTTCATGGCATCGATGTTTTCATCGATGATCCTACCCGCATCGGGGCTGGGACCATACGTGTTATCGGACTTGCGCCATTCGGTCAGCCACAGGCATTTGGTAAAGATGATGAATATATCATCTTTAGCGCCCGCAGGAGCACCTGCATGTACCGGGTCAGCTAGTTTCTGGCTGACCACGGTACGGAGGAGCTCAGCTACTGAGGTCTCCTCCTCAATCTCCACGACCTCCAGCGCGTATTCGCCGGTTTTGGCCGGGAGCTTTGTCCGGATGGTCGTCCACTGCTCCTGAAGCTTTGCTTCAGTAATGGACTGGCCCGCGCTGCCGGTAACCCAGTGTGAGGGTCCAAACAGCACCACAACACGAGATCCCTCTACACCTATGTAAGAGACCTTGTTTGGCTTGCATCCGCTTAGCAGCTCGGCGCATAGGCCAGCCGCAGCGGAGGGGTTGACGTATCCCAGCATTGTGAGAACGAACCCCAAATTGTCCGGCTCCTCGCAGCCGGCGTATTCCATCGCCGTCACGGGCCAAATCATGGAGATAATGTGAGCCCGGACATTGAACGCCCATGATTCCCACATCTCCCGCACAAGCTCATACGGTTGGCGGTCCTGACGGTCAGGGTAGATGTTTCCGCTGATCGCGCTCATGAATTCACTGCATTGAGTGGCTGCGTTGGCAAGCAGCGCTACCGCGTGCCCTGGCACGTGGTACATGAGCTTAGCAGCCCCTGAAAAGGGGAGGCCGCCAGCCAATGGAAAGAATTTTCCTTCCGATGCGGGAACATAGTGCTCCCAGGTTTCGAACAGCGGGCAGCATCGTACCTCGCCGACATCGCGGATCTCCTGAGGAAAGAACTTAAAATCCACCTCGCCGCCGGGCTTGGCCGGGGGAACCGACGCCTCACGTGCCACCGACCCGGCGGGAATTTCCGCCCCAATGGTCAGCGCTACGCGGTTGGCGCCGTGACGTATCCATCCGACCTCTGCCGAATGAGGGTTTACCTCAAGCACAGGATTCCAAAGGTGCGTGGCAGGGTTATGCGACAGCAAATTCCCCGCCACAGCAGACGTCCCTTCACCAATCGTCTCTTCTTTGAGAGCGATTGCATCAACACGAACGCGGAACTGCCTTATCACGCGTTGGTGTGCAGGCCCCTTCTCAGTATGCATGTACGCCTCGTGGGCGTTCTTACCGAGAGGGCGTAGCAAAAGTGTCAGACGAGCGGTTACGCCCAGGCCAATATGGCTAAGACAAGAGTAATAACTCTCAAGACAAACAGGCTTCGTCGATGTCCACACGCCTGTTAGCGTGTCGGCATCTCCGAGCGATGCAACGGCATTCCCATGGCCCAATATGTTCCATAGGGACGAGAATTGAGTTCCATGAGCCCATCTCTCATGCATGCTGGCTGCATTGAGCTCTGCACAGTGCCGCATCGGGAACACTAGATATCCGTCGCGCTCAAGCACAGGATCGCCGGCGTGCCAATCCCCAATTTCCTTGCTCGGCATGGTAAGCGCCTTCGCGCGTTTCCAGTCGACCAGGTGAAATATGGTAGGGGCAATCCCTATCTCTTCTGTGAAGAAATCCACAAAATCGTCATAGGAGGACCACACGGCCTCAATCTCCTTGCACATGGATCCTACTTCAAACGCATGTGCATTGACCGTTTGCATCTTAGTCAGCGCATCGGCTGAGATGCAGTAAATTGCCTTCATGTACCCGACCACCGCCTTGGGTGGGGTACAGAGGGCAGTTGGGCGCTGGTATGCCCAGGCCTTGAACGCCTCCTCGGCTCCTGCCGGCTGTACATTTGAGGGCAAATCTCTCCTACCCTTTACAACGGCCGACTGCATGGCGCGAATAACATTTTTATTCGCCGCTTTGAAAAAAAGGTCTGCCAGCGTGAGTCGATCTTCGCCATCTCGTACAGCCAGTTCCCGCCTCGGGGAACCAGTGAAGGGGAAACGGCGGTAGACAATGTCATGTCAATCAGCGCGTTCCGAGTCGGCTCGCAGTGGAGCTCCGGCTCTCGCGGCATCGCCTCACAGATGATTATGGCAGCCGTGTAGACGCTTTGGTCACTCAGCTCCACTTCACCCAGAAGCATGGCTTGCAGAATACCAGCCACGCGTAGGCGGCGGTATTTCTTGAGAGCCGGGACGAAGGACTTGTCTTCAATCATGCTCGTGTCAAACCCTTCCAGAAGGTTGAAAATGCCGGAAAAAGCACCGATGACTTGAGGGTCTTTGACGCCTTCCTTGACCTGCACCAACTGCGACTCAGCAGTGGTGCGACTACCGTACTGATCGGACATTGCCGTCAAGTGCGGGTAACAAATCCTAAGGTTTTCCGATAGCCGAGTAGGCCTTTCGTCGGACAGCGCATTGGCTGCGTTCTTCGCTCCGGCTGGGAGCGGACCCAAGTTGCAGGCGCTGTTCGGGTTCATGTAGCCCGCCTGCTGCCGCGCCGCCAAAGAGGAACCTCTCGAGCGCGGGGCAGCGCCCGCCGCTCCGCTGGCCGCGGATGCAGCCGCTGCCATGGCGCGAGTTTGCGCCCGGGAAGCAGTAGGGTAACACCAACACAGAAATGAATAATCACTCAAAGGTGTGTAAACCTCGAGTGTCAACTGTATCAGTATGGAGGGGCAATTCCCCAGGTGTAGGACCGAATATGGTCATGCCTAACAATAAACGGTCGTGCATTGACAACGATCCCACTACACAACTGCATAGGAAACTGCAAAGCTATCCTATGAACATGCCCCCCCGGGCGGAAACTGACACAAACACAAACCAGCTACTTGAGGCGAATGTGCCTGAACTAATGTCGCGAATTTGCGGTTGTTAGTGCAGCATGACTAATGCTGTAGTGAATAATGTCCATCAAGTCTATTCAACTCGAGACTGTTTGAAGAGCAGCGCGGGACACATATTTTACAACTAAATCATGCACAAGAGGATCAACACGTGTAGTGCGATACATCCTGTTGCATTTGAAAACTGGGAAAGAGTTCACATGTCGTGAAATACAAATTAATGTCAACGCATGCACATGGTCCTTATTTACAAGACACGAGCAATAGTGTACAACACGGCTATAGCGGTTTACGCCAAGCTTGACAAGAACATCGCGATTAGCAATCCAGGTATTTGGCTGTATGAAAATGCCTACGGAAAACTCCGTGTTCAGCGCGTGCTCAATTAAGTCGTTTAGACATGATTGGCACTGCTCTACCTGGTCACGTGCGCGCCTGATCTTGCTCCAATTCCCTCGCGTGGATGCATCGATCAAACTGCTATATCTGCACAACAAAATGTTAGGTCTGGAGCCTTCAATTGTACCCCGTCTAGGGATAACAGGGCAACGATTGGCCGGTCTAACAAAGTAGGTAAGCCATCTACCAAACTGAGGTTCAGGCGTTATGCCAAGCTCAGAATCGACGAAAATGTTTCGCGTATCGCAAACATTTGATCGATCCTCAACTATGTCAAAAACCATATAGCTGGATTCAGCTAGCTGGATGAATTTGTTGAAAAATGAATTTTGATCGGTTTCCATGCGTACCCCCCTAATTGGGGGGAGAACAGGTGCAGCAGGCTTTACGACAGGGAGGGTGGGATGGCTCATGAATTTCTCCAGGAATCCTGGATTAAACATTCCTAAAGTCTGCAAATTCCTACCCCATGTCACCTTGTCTACGCACGCTTTGGTGAGAATGTCCGCGCCTTGGTAATGCGATGGACATGCTACGAAACGAAAAATCTGTTCATTGTAGACTTCATTGATCCAACTAATGTCGATTCGCTGAGTACGCGACATATATCGCATGTTTGGGTTGTTCCCAGTGATAATGATGCGGCATGCGGCCTCATTATCTTCCATACAATTCACCGTGACAGGCTTACCGGTGCCTTGACCGATAGCAAACTGCCACAGCTGTGCAAGTGGCATGCCTTCCTTGGCCACGCCACGATCTAGTGCAACGATCTCCGCTTCGGGAGTCGATTTGGATACCGAAGTTTGCTTTTTGCTAACTGCGGTAATGGGAACATATGTCCTTGGGCCGACAAGGCAAATAAGGACACCAGATGTACTCTTGGAATCGGTACGATCTCCAGCGAGATCGGCATCGCAGTAAGCGACGATTTCGATGTCACTAGGCTCATCGCAGACCCACCCGTATAGGTGTAGGTCTAGCGTCGAGTTGATATAGGAAACAATCCTATGAAGCTTCTTGTCGCACAGTCGATTCCACTTAGTGATTCGACTGGCCAAAGCCTGTACAGGTCTAATTAGGTCGTATCGACCCATTCTAGCACCATACAACATTTTCATGAGAACTGCAGCTGCAGCGTCGCCTAGGACACCGGGCTGTTCAGCAATCACGTCTGTTGGGCAAGGAGATGGCTGCCCAAACAGCTGGTCTACTTCCGGGTTGATGGGATTCTCATCAAATTCCGGTTTACTTTCATCCAGAAAAGGCGTCTCAGCCTTCACCAGAGGTCTAGGGTACTTGGGGAGGCATAGCTCCTTGTACCTGTCAACGCATGCTTCCATGAAGCACGCTTCGTTATATTTGATTATCTTCACCCGAGCCGGGTCGAATTTGACCTCGTCAGCTCGAAGTCGTTTCTCTCCGAAACGAATGTCAGGCATCTCTTTGGATGGTGGATGATCCACAGTCCAGGCAGTACGAGGGTCGAAGAAACCCTGTACATCTGCTGCAGCACACTCATGCTCGCAGCCCAGATACCGCTTGAGGGTACCCGGCGGTTCCATTGTAATTACCCGACCAATGAGGTCCCATCCGATCGATAGGTTAGCGGATGGGCCACCCATCTTAAAATCATCAACATAAACCACAAGAAAAAGCTTATACTTAGGGTGATAAAACACACTCGGCCATTCCGGGACACGGATAAATCCGACCTCAATCAGCCTTGCTTCGCAATGCTTTTCCCAGAACGTGCCGGCATCAGGATGCCCGTATAGGGCAAGGATCAATGGACAGACCGGATCGTCATAGCCAGCATCAACCCAGGCTTGCGGCCATTGATCCTTAGGAAAACGCACCCATGTCGTGGGACCCAGCAGCTTAGCTTGGGTATAGGCGGATTCGCCATCACTGACTTGTAGTGCGTGACCAGGCAACATACCATATGCATCACACATCTTGCCTGCGGCCAGTGTTGCCGGGCATGAGGTAGCTTCGGAAAACATGGCCCAGTGATTTGACTGGTCCCTCACAAAGCATCCCTCAAACACTACTCTCCCTTTGTACTTCCTATTAGGATCATCCTCGGGGAGTTCATGATTCTTTTCCACACATATGTCAAAAATTCTTCCTACATGGACAGTCTTGCCGTTTGCTCGCGCTTCGGCAGCAACCTTCTTCCACTCTCTAACTTTCGACTCATCCCAACACCCCAACTTTCGGAGCTTTGTCCACTCCTTGAGGAGAGCTGCACGAGCCTTGTCGTTACCAGCTTGTTCCTTCTTCGTTACAGGCCTTGCTACACAGGCGTAAAAAGTTGGTATGCCCTGTAAGTTGGGTTGATGCCCCGAAGCCTTATTTGATCTGGGCATCGGCGGAACAGGATCTCCATTTAATCCTATGGCGGGACCAGCAGGATACCCGCCGGTACTGCCAAAACCGTTAACCCCCCTGACGGTTACGTCGGGTTGTTTGACGGTGATCTTAGCATCAATAATCATGACTTTCTCAAGTATGAGCTGAGCGATCCTGTCTCCAGGTCGAACTCGAAACTCATAGTCAGAGTGATTAAAAAGCATCACTCTCACTTCTCCTGAGAAATCAGGGTCAATTACACCTGCACCTACGTCTAGCATGTGCTTGACTGCCAGACCTGATCTCGGCGCGATGCGGCCATAAACTCCGCTTGGGAAAGTAAAGGCGCATCCAGTATGCACGAGAGCACTTCCCTTAGCGGGAACGATGATCTCATCGCACGAGCTCAAATCTAAGCCCGCAGAACCAGGCGTTTGCCGAGTAGGGAGAGTTGCATAATTGTTCAACATGTGGACGAGCAAGGCATCCTTGTCTCGCCTCCATGCACACGGATCGGCCTTCGTTACCTCAACAGGCGCAGCAGGAGCGTTGTCCCCCTCGCCCAAGGTAGCAGGGGCAGCCGCATAGGGCTTATGCCCGTAAAGACCTTTAATTACGGCTTTACACATCCCAATGGGATATCGCGCAGTCAAGGGCGTAAGGCTTCCCTCGATCCTGGCGTGGGGGTAGCCTATTTCGTGGCTACATGTACGCCCTCGTAGCTCGTAGGCCAGTTCAGGGCAAGAAGTGGCGATCCGCCACTGCTTCCTGATGGGAAACACCATCGGACGTTTGCATTCCAAAGTCGCAACCGTCAACATCGACACACCTGATGTCGGGATCGTCGATTAGACGCCTCATGAATGGCTGTTTCCATCCAAGACAATGCCTCGGCCATTCGAAAGCTATTCTACCTCCCTTAAAGCGCACGCGTTTGGCGACACGAAGGAAAGCAGCAAACATGACCATCGACGTTCGTCTAGCTTCGTTGAGCTCTACAGCGAACTCGGGACCGTACTGGGACAAGTTAACATACTGCCAAGTACTCCACGGTCCGCACGGGATCGAGCCCCATAAGTCACAACCAGGATTCTGATCGACTATCTCGATCAATCTAGTCATATCCTTATTCTTTAAAATGTCGAACGACTCCCTGTGTACGCGAATCGCGTCACCCCCCTGTTCCAGCATAGTGGCGGAGAGTTTAGAGTCAGGTTCGCATGCAAATTCTATCAACAATCTCCGCCTTATCACAGCGGGTCCAGCTGGTTTGGAGGGTGCGGCTTCGCCAGCACGCGCTCGTTTCAGAGCTTCCTCCCTTTCAGCCTCGATGTATATCCTTCGCATACCGACGGACATACCTTTCCAGTCAGTAGAAGAAATGGAGTTGGGTTTACCAGATCCAGAATAGGACCTCTCCTTTCTTTCCTCCTTCTGCTCATAATCAAGCTCATCACCGTGTAAGGTGTGGGCTTTAGGCTCACCTGCATCGAGGTCTTTGACTTTGTCTAGCCTATCTTTGAACTTGGCCAGAGTGACCCTTGGAGCCCTAGAAGGAGCATGCCCTTTATCATACAGAATTGTCACACCAGTCCAGAACTTTTGAGTTCTGACCCGATGTCCAGGGTTCAGGATTCTCCTGTCATCCCGGATACACTGTTGCGTAGAGTCAATGTACTTCAGATGAGTTACACGATAATCATCCACATCCGCTTGAGACGGGCCTCCAGGAGGCAGTGGAGATTTATCATCCCCGAAAAAGGCTTGCCTAGCATCTACATGGTGTCTGTGCCAGGATTTGGACTCTTCGTCACGCACCCAGTGGTCCCTTTCAGGAGCATCAGCAGGTGCTTCAGAGTCAACAACAGGATCATTACTGTTATCGCCAGGATGATCGGAACCCGGACCAACGGCATTGAGCTGGTTGTCCGGTTCGGTAGGAGCATCCGCTTTGGGAAGACCCTTTCCTTCTCCAGTATCTAGGAGCTGGACCTCCCTAGTCAAACGCTCATAGGCGGCCAACATGGGAAAAACGTATCCCTCTTCGGGGTTCCGCCAAATCCTTTTGACTTGATGAACACTGGGTCGGGAAAATCCGTTCCTAAAGTGTTCAAGATCGGCAACGTAGTAGTCGCCCTTCCACTGGCCACCGGGCTCTAATCTATAACCCAGGAAAATTCCAGGCTTCGACACTGGCCCGAATTTGGGCGCTTTAGATGCAGGGTCAATCTTCTGTGCCGGCATAGCGGGCACGTTGCTGTACTCGTCCTCTCCGTGATCGGACGGCCCTGAATCATCAGCTAGTTCATCATCTCCTTCAGGCTCGTAATCAGAGTCCTCAAGAGGGTCAAACTCTTTTGGCTTTACAGTGAAATACGTCTCGCCAGTCCACGGGGCTTTTAGCTCCTTAGTGGAATCTGGGCCGTATCTCCAGTCTACGGAGTGTATCATTTCTCCATTTTCCTCATCATACTGAACCCATGTATCACGGTCAGCGGTGAGACGAATAGGCTCGATTGGAGCATCAACGCTGTCAGCTTTGAATAGCTTAGTCCTTGGTTCAACATGCACTCTGACGAGTTTGCCAGATTCTTCATCGAAGATCCAGTGATCTTTTGTAGGAATTTCATCAGCTTTGTGATGGTCATCCCGTTCGGAGGCGTTTTTGAGCCCCCCCTTTTCGAGCCTACGCGGTTTTGGCGCGATTGGCTTGAAATCAACAAGACATCCGAATGGGATGAGTTGACCGGGAAAATCCCTGTCATCGTTTCTCTTTCCCCATGCGGTTCCTTCACCTCGATTTTCGAGATTTCTGGCCGCGCAAAATGCGCGAACGGCAAATGGCCACCATTTGGGCGATAAGCCGGCTTGTCTGAGGAGTACTCTTGCTCCATGCAGAACTAGCTTCACTTTGTTTTCAATGATGCCATTCGTCTTTGGCATTCCGGGTGTGGACATGTGATGCACCCAAGCCATTCGGCGAGTAGCCGCAAGAAACTCTCTAGCTTGGTCCGAGTATAACAGACCAATCTTGGGTTCGGGACCCATAAACTTGTGAAAGGCTTCTACCGTATTAGGTACAGAACGACTAAAAACAGGGAGTACATCTATGTACTTGGTCGCAAGATCGTAAAACACGACTGCGTCTGTTTCACCATTCACACCACGGTCCTTTAAACCGTGTAACACCATCGTGTCAACAGTGACAATATCACCGAATTTCGTGCATTCATGCGCGTCGGCACCGCCCCGGCGGTGCAAACGCACGTTTTCCATCTTTGCGCGTTGGCAATGTGGGCAAAAAGGATTCTTTGGCAAATGTGACATCATGTGTTGAAGCGTTTTAGCTTCAGCACGCAACTGGGCCTCAGTCCTGTAGCCCTCAGGGTGTTTGATTTCAACAACTTCACCCCCTTCGTCAGGCGCGTCGGCCTCAGAGGGAGCTGCAGGATACAGTGAATCGTTCATGGCAATTACTGGACCGGGCATTGCCGGTATCGCAGGACATGCATCCAAGTTCGGGGCTCCAAACATAACCGGCCCTTTAGGCAGGTATGGGACGTTGTTTATAACGTCGAGCCTAACAGTTTTCCCGGATGGGCTGATGAGAACAGGCGTCTCAAAAGCGTCCCACCGGAAACTGTATCCAAAATCCGCACACCTACGCCCTATCGAGACAATCGAGGGTGTATTATCCATGACGAAGGCTTCAATATCCTCGTCAAGTGACTCAACAGTTGCATCAACTCTACCTTGAGTCCCAGCAACACCATTTGCGGTTTGCAAGGAGTGTTGGATACGCCCATTCTTGATGTGGCGATGGTCCTGTGCGGGAATGTCGTGCATCCCAACCAAGTCGAAAGGACACCCAGTGTCAGCAAGCCACCGGATTTCGATTTGCGGGCCAGGCATAGCAGGCATCTGATCAGGAACGTTTTCCCTGATCATTCGAGGGCGACGAGCCCACCTATTATCAGGCACATACTCGCCTAACTGCAACTGTACAATCTGTCTAGTGGTGGCAGCTAGGATTCTAGCATTTTCCTCGGACATCGCAATCACCTCGGGAGGTTGACGCAACCTATCCGGGTGGATGGGGCGAGAATGTGACCGCCGATTCATGATCGGCCTCGGCTCGTCACGCGTCCTTATATTCTCAACTTGCTGAATCTCAGCATTGTCGTTGAAATTCAGCCTGTGAGCAGTGAGCTTAATCCTCACCGCCTTTGCGAGCTCAGAGTTATACTGGCCGCACTTACCGGGCAGATAATAGAAATCCGTCCTAATGTCAATTGGCCCGGGAATCCGTCTGAATAAAACGGATTTACGAGTTGGTACACTCAAATCGACATCATCAATCAGAGCGTTGTCCGAGAGACGAATCGTTCGTCTGCGAATTACAGCCCTGATATTCGGGCCACCCGGACACGTACCTTGCAGTGTACGAGCGCCAATAGTGGTCACTGACCACTCCATTGTCCCTTCAGGGCGTTGAAACCGAGCTCTATACTCTTCATATGCCTTGGCTATGGGATGAGCAGGGCAGGCAACAAGCCCAATAGCCTGAGGGTGACGGCCCGCCCCTCTCAAAAACCCGCTGACAAATCAGGGGCAGGACTATATGTCCTGTCGTCAGCAGTGGTAGTAGGTTCAGCAGACTCGGGTTGCGCATCGGCAGACTCGGTCGCTGGGGCCGCAGTGTGTTGCTTCGCTTCTTTCAGCAAATGCTCAGGTGGCTTTGCATGCTTGTAATCACACTTATCCCTCATGCACTTTCCATAGGCAACCCATTGGGCGCAATACCCTGGAATCAGGGGAGGACGCTCCTTGCGTTTAGCATCGGAACTCCCAGTTCTCGTGTGTGCGAATTTACACTCTTGCCCACGCGAACAGTATCCACGCGCGAAGTCCCTACATGCGTCAATCGCAGGAGCGCCGGGCGACGTAGATCTGGGCCTCCTCGAAAAAAAAGCCCCTAGGGCTAGGCGTACGCCGCTTGTCCTGTTCCCGATTCCTGGGAGAGTACCTGTCCCTTCGATGAGGACTAGGGGTGTTACCAGTCCTCTTCTCGGATCGCTAGGAGGCCGATTAGGCCTATGGGAATCTCCAAACGGAGATCGTCTCCTAACGGGAGGACCAGGAGCACCAGGTTTCTGGGCTCTGTCCCTGGACTGAGATCGCTCGTAAAAGTCTTTGTGCATATTGACCTGATTCTTACGAACCCTCCAACGGTCAATTTCGTTCTTGCAACGAGCACGAAGCCATTCATAGCTACAAACATCAGGGTTGGATATGTTCCTATCCCATTCCCTGATATCATGAGCCAAACAGTTGAGGTGTCTAACCTTCTCACTGAATAGCGACCGCTTTACCTGTTCGGTCAGCGGTTCATCGAGACCCGCAAGGATGTGATCCCACTTCGCGATGAACCTTTCAAGTCGCTCCTCTTCAGTATAGAAAGATGATGTACTGCATCGTAAGTTTGAGAGCTCAATTATCCTGAACGATTGCTCTCCGATATTCGCAGTCCTTAAGTGGTCGTATAAGAGCCACAGGATCTGCCTACTCTTGATGCGATTGTTGGAGCGTTGAGCGGCTTCGGTGAGACGATTAATCTTATCGATGATCGCAACAGTCTTGATGCACTTCCGAATGGCTGCATTGAACCTGGCTTCAAGGATGTGGTATTTACATTCCCCATCCAGTTCATCAAAGGTCTTTGCCTTCTCGACTTCAGTTAGCCAATTGATGACGTAAAGTCCATCATAGCTGTAGGCATTGCTAACAGCTTCCTTCATATTGGCTATCCATACCCTCAGCCCAGCCGCGTCGGGCTCTGGCGGGAGGTCTATGGAAATGCACTTAGTCGCAGCTGTACAGTTCGGATCATGATGGCTAGGCTACTGTACCCGCCGCCACCAGTTCCGAAAAGATGGTGTGGAACCTGAGAGCTACCGATTGACAATGCACACACGGGACAAAGGCGTGTAGCCTTCGGAATACAAATCTCACATGCCCTTTTCATGCATATCTTACATTCCTCAATTTTACTGGGATCAGGAATATCCCGATCACACATCCGACATTTCTTGTCAGGAGGATCGGGGCCACGCATGGTCGGCGGCTCAAGGCCTGAAGGATCCTTCGGCCTTGCACCGTTGGGATCAAATCCTGGATAATATCCGGTTTCACGCTTATCCAGGGGCACGGGGTGCGTAGCCTTCGGGGGACTCTGAATGTTAGCCGCACCGGGCTGACCCCCAGTTGGGGTGTCACGGAATCTGTCAACGGGTGGCCGCAGAGGCGGCGAGAACGACCGCGTCGGGTTCGTTTCAGGTATGCCTCCAGGCGACCTATTCCTGACACGGTTACCATCGGGATCCCTTCTTCTCCTAGTCTCGTCCCTAAGCACGCAAGACAACAGGGACCCTGGACAAATCCAAATCTCCTGTAGTCATCCTGCCCAGCAGAATGTCTGGTGCAGTAGTAGGTCTTGCAAAACTGACACTCAATACCCTTGGTCAGGAACGAGCTCTCCCTACAGACACCGCATCGGGGTCCGTTACGGGAACATTCTTCACACAAGTTCTCCTTGAACGAGAAACAATACTCACAAATATCACCTCTGCATCCCTTGCAGTGAAACTCGGCCATGAGGTGATTATAACCATCACCTACGTATTTACATCTGGGTTTACCAGGGTCGCCAGGGTTCCCACCGGCGGCACTCTTCTTCCCCCCTCCTCCTGGGCTTTGCCGATCTGGAGGAGGAGGTGGTGGAGGATCACCATCAGGAGGGCCAGGTGGAGGTGGCCGCTTATCCGGAGTACGGGACGCGGCTCGCCTTCCTCCTGTGTGATCGTTCAATCCACTACTTGAGGCCTGGTTCGAGTGCCTTGACTCGAGGGAGTTAATTCTCTGGGCCGTATTACCCAGCACCTCGAGCATTTGCTCGAGCTTACTGTTGAGCGTAGTCGAAACGGCCATGTTATGAGTATTCTGCTTGTCCGTGTAGGATTTGCAGTCCCTTGACTTCATCTCAAGGTTGGCTTGTGTCTCATAAAGTTGGTCTTTAACCCACTTTATGCCGTCCCTATTGTTGGTCCAGCGTTGTTCGACATCTTGCATCATCCTATCAATCTGACATACCCTAGTGGACAGGTCCTCGATTTTGAGGTTCACTCCACCAATAGCAGGATGGTTGGATTGGCTCTCCACTAGAGATCTCTCGATCATATCAACACGAGCTATAAGCCCGGTTACTCGATCAGAAAGAGATTCAAAAACAGTTTGAACCTGGGTGATGGAGCGAGCAACATCATCATAGCTGGCTCGCTCATTTAGGGCATCGCCTATGCTTATCATGCGATTGGAAACGATCTTGACGCGTTGGCCAAGCTCGGTCACGATGTCCTTAGTCCCTTGTGACAGCTGCATGGCCGCGTTCGCAGCCTGCGTACACGTGCTATTCACATGGACGCATTGGTCGTATTTGGCCCTCCACGAGTTAACCTCAGTGGAGAGCTGTTCGATGCATTGATCACTTCTATCATTCCTACGCCCAAGGTCTTCGACCTTAGCGACCAGGCGATGAATAATCGCACTTACCGAAGAGTCCACTCTCCCTCTTTCAAGGGCTGTTACAAGATCAGCAACCTCGTTGGGTTGCTCCTCACTTGTAGGACCAAATCCTGATCCGCGATCTCGAGGAGTGGATAAATCAACCATGATTGGATTAGATCTCGGAGGAGTTCTGAAATCATCCTGCACGGCCATTGATGGCCGTGGGAACTCACTCCGATTAGGAGATTGACTCTGATACGGAGCAGATCTCCTAGCATCACGAACCGCAGAGGGTTGTGTCATGCCCAGGCCTTTGGCCACGGGCAGTTTAGGAACAACAGGCCTATCCATTCGCATAGGAACATCAGGTCTCGAGTCAGCAATGACAATGTCATTCAAGTCGGTCGCATTGGACACTCTAGACTCAGACATCGATTCAATATCAGTCGCATTACTGATGGTATGATTGCGACTAGAACTTGATGCCATCATGGATTCAGATTCTATCGGAACATTAGCTCCGTCCATGTCGTCTAGGGCGAAAATGGAAGCCGCGTTGGGCGTAGGGCGAACACCTTGTGCGCTCATGCCACTCGACCTATTAAATTCCTCCTGGAATGCCTCGATTCCATCAAGCACGTTAACGAGCGTGTCCGCGTTTAGCGGATCTCTACCAATGATTGACGCTGGATCACCTGATCGACCGCGTCCTGAGTCCCGCGCACTGGGGTTACCCCTGTGGGCGGTTTCCCGATCCATCCCCCTTGCCCTATGCGATCCAGTCGAATTTGACCTTGATCGTTTGCTCGGGGTCGGACTGGGATGCAGATCCAATCTATCTACGATATTACGCTCCCTAGGGCTCTCAAATCCTGAAAGTCCTGGGGGAGGGGACATGTTCCTCATGGTCGGGTTCACCGACGGCCTTGGCCTGACGTTACGGCTGGCCACGTCAGGATTGAGATTCTCAATCGATAAAGGTAGCATGAATTCATCGCTTCCAGCAGCCCGTTTTGGGCTTTGGAATTGCGGGAAAGATGACGGGGCGGGTGGCCCTGGCATCCATGCGGCAAAATCCATACCAAAAATATTTCCGTCGTTGGGCCATGAGGCTCTCCAATCGAGCCCGCCGGATTCGGTCGTCAGATGAACATCAAATGTAACTCCACTGCCTGCAGAACCAGAAGTTGTGTAAAGCGCATGTTCGCACGCTGAAGAGCACGGATGTGGCTTTTTGACACATTCATGGTTTTTGTTGTCGTGCGGGTGAAGCACATCTGACGACACGTCCTATTGTAGAAAACCCAGCTCCGCTACCACATGTGGATTGATGATAGTGATGATAGGGGCAAGGATCGACCCCAAGCAATAACCGTACACGTTGGTTCCTTTGTGGAAGAGAAAGGACTATCATGAACACTTACCCAGGAAATAAGCTCAGGTGATACCTCAAAACCACCCCGGACCACCCCGCAGCCCTTGTCAGAACTGGTGAAACCCTGGCGGAACCATGGTGGAACCTTGGTGGAACCCTGATGGAACCTGGTGGAACCCTGGTGGAACCCTTGTACCTTTCCCCAGACCCGCCTCGGACCACCCCGGAGCCTATCTGGGCTGAGACCCCAAAGCTTTCAGCTGTTGGGGAAAAATGGTTGACGAAAGACCGGCTTGGGGGAAACAGTTTTGCCCTTAAAGATACCCCTTCCCTATCGTTTAACCTTATCTGCTTGAATCCCAATGAAAAATAGGCAAAGTTTGAAGCGACCGAAGCTTGTCGAAGCATCTACCCACGAAGAACGGGTTTGCAAAACCCAAGACAGGGGGGCTTAAAGTTGCACTGTTGAAAGCACTTCCCACGAAAACAATCCATTTGCAGGGGCCAAGATTGGGGCCATCGTTTACCCAAGTCGCAGACGCTGGCAGATCAATCTGAAAGGCTCAAGGCTCGAAGCAAAAGATTGCACAGGTGTTACTTTGCAAAGTCAAAGCCAGTCAGGGCAAAGCAGTGTTGAAATGCACGGGCGGCTGCGCGCTGCATTTGTGGCACGCTGGGCGGGGCTACGGGCCGGGACCCTTAGCTGCAGAACTCCAAAAAGGCTCGGTACCGAAAGAGACAAACCTTGTCCATTGTGGACGGATGACACCGACTGCAAATCTTGGATATGTGTTTCATATAATCCTCTTCCATGTAAAGGTGCTCGTACCTAGGGTTACGCCTTGTGCTGCGCACCGCTAGGCACATGTGAAGCAGGCTGTGAAACTTCGGAACAAGTTTGTACATCTTTCTCGAAGGAAAAGCAGCTCGACCCTCCACTGTTGATTTTTGGTAGAGAAGAAGGAAGGTCCTCCCGAAATAGCAAACCTCCTCGGCTGTCTCAGGGGTGAACCACGGGCCGTTGCAGTCTTGCAGAAACTGGAATTGGGCAAGCGCGAAAGCAGTGTAGGCTCGCAAGCGGGATTGCGGAGTGTCATTCTCTCGCGTGCATTCAAACAAAAATGTGGCAGCCCAATAGATCATGTGTTTCACCATTGCGCCCTTGTAGCAAGAAGCGAGCTCCGGGTAAGTCTGCCAGGATTCCCTTCCAAACTTCACGCATGTAAATGTGCTGCTGCTGCGCGGCAATCTCCGATTGCGGCACCAGTCTTTGTAATGAGAAAAAGCTTCTGTCTGAAGCAGCTGGGAGAGGCCTTCCAAGGTGAGGCCAGGCACAGCGTCCTCATAGTGGTGAGTCACTAAGGAAGCAATCGCAATTGGAGCAACTCCTTGATGAACACAATGAAGCATGTCCTTAGAAATTACCAGGGCTAGCCCAGAAATGACACACACACAGGCTGCGAACGCAGTTATTTATGCGATAAGTGGTTAAGAAAAACATATGCCACGCGATGAGACTAGGGTCTTCAACGTTGCGATCTTTGTGCCACCCCCTCACCTTGATCCAGGAGCTCTGCTTTGTAGGGGGGTTCAACATCAGGAACTCCCTGTGAGACAGCATGCATTCAAAGTAGGCAGCGTTGTTGCTAAAGTCCCCGTACCCAAAAGCTGGAAGTTTCGAGGCCAAACAATGTTCACAGATTGAGTGCGATGACCAGTTTCGAACATACTTGTGAACCATAACACGTGCTTCGAGGTCCGCTTTGAACGCGGAGAAGGCGAAGCGCCATCCTCCTGCGATTGCTTGGCCAGCACGGGCTGCCCCCTTGCTACTCGGCTCAAAGGGGCGCCCGTCAAAATCCACTGAAGGGAAAACTCCGGATTGCAAAACTCGCATAGCGTAGGCAATGTAATCGGCCACGTCGTCGTGGGTGAACGGCTTGTGCATTTGGGAATCCCGGAAAAGTAAAAACAGCAACTTTGTTTGCAAACTGGGGCCCTTTCGAATACTGCTGGAAAAGGAATACACCCAGGCCTTCTGGGTCTTGTACACTTTTACCCCGTCGACGTGCCAAGAAATTGGTATTGTAGAAGCAGGGTCTGTTAGGCCAAGATCCTCGTAGAAGGGCATGTGGGACAAATTCTCCCAATACTCCTTGATTCTTGAATTTGCTTCTCTTGGGGGATCATGAACCCATTCTGCGAAAGCTTGGTCACCCTTTGATTGCCAGAGCCAATGCAGAATATCCCATGGCCAAATGACACCAATATCATTCTTGCCGCCAGCCAGAGAGAGTGGGGCGACAGCAGGTTGAATTTCGCAATTCATGCGACACCACCTGACGAAGCATCAGCTCAACTTTGAAAATGATATTTACCCTGAAATCAAAAACAAAACATCATTGCTAGTGACGAGGAAGAGTCTGCTGAAAAGACCGTTCGCCGTGGCTTGTTGAACCCCAAGAAGCTAGAAGCTGCGCCAGAGGGCATATATAGCCATCTTTCAGAAGTTGAGCAGCTTCATTGCAGCCATCACTCACTGATGTCGCCTTGCAGGGCGGCTGGTGGGTAAAGGGGGGGGTCGGAACACATGTCTCCGTGTCCTCGCAAAAGGGTGCAAGTGTTTGCTTTGTGACTTGTTCGAAAAGAGCGAGCGGGATTTGACAGCACGGAGCCAACTATCTTGGCGTCACGTGTTGGCATCTCAAAGTGGAACTCTTTTGGAACCCTGGCCCCTGTGCACATCTTCTTGAAAATCCTTTTGGCAGAGCCGCTTCCAGCATCAACGAGCTCCCTACCTGGCACGCAGAGAACAGTTTCGATTGTTAACGCGAAACGAATGACCTGCCTCGAAGATGGCGAGGGGGACGGAGACGAGATCCTAGCGGTGGCTTTTCAATTGCTGTCAGGTTGGAGAACTCGCTCCATGCCTCCTCGCGCTGGTCTGGCTCTTGACCGGGATCGGGATCGCGAGCGAGATCTTGGAGCGTCCCTGCGAAGGGGAGGCGAGCTGGAAAGCTTGCTTGTCGGGTGGATGGTCACTGCAAACTTTCACACTCTTTTTCGGCCCGTGGTTCTCTTGCGATTGAGAGTCGAGTGACAGCCAACTGGGCGCTGAGCCTTCACTGCAACCCCTCAACCAAACTATTTGCATGTTTCAAGACTATGGTTTCAACAAAACGCAGTGAAGGTAGACCCCAAATCTGAAGCGCCTTTAAACTGACCACATCTATCGACATCGCTGCCTCGAGCCACTTAGGCTGGCTCGCCTGTGGCATTCTTTGCTGG
This sequence comes from Effrenium voratum, assembly GCA_963377175.1. Lineage (NCBI taxonomy): Eukaryota > Dinophyceae > Suessiales > Symbiodiniaceae > Effrenium > Effrenium voratum. Next base: position 372,844 of record CAUJNA010003565.1, read on the forward strand.
TTTGGCAGCAGGCTTAGCCTTGGGGTTCGCAGCCTTCTCGGCCGCCCGCACCAAAGCCTTGCCCAGCTCTATTCGCTCACGAGCCATCCGCGAATACTTGTCAACCTGGCAAAGCCGAGCGCTGGCAAAAACACATTCCATGTCAAATCAAGGCCTCCGTAAGAATGGTAACGTAGTAGCGGTTCTTGTCCTTGCCCTTCTTGATGTTTTCTTGAAGCTGATTTGCCAGGGATTCCAATTTCACCCCAACAGCCAAGAGCTGGCTGATCAAATCTGAGCTCATTTTCAGCGGCTGTAGCCGGAATGCGTGGTTCCTAGGCGGGAAGCGGCTTTCATTGGCGCCAACGACAAGAACAACAAGGACCTGGGTGGCTGACCTACACTCGTTGACGATCTTAAGCACGCCAGTCAGCAGGGCTTGCGCTTTAGACAGTGGAGTCTCTGGGATCACCTGGCTGGGCGGGGCAATCCTTGCGGACCTGAAAACACAAAAAACGCACCTGTTTTGGGACAGATCCGCTCTCCCCTTTTTCCTTTTTCGGCTTTCCCCCTTTGCCCTGCTTTGCGTCCACTTGCCCCGATCCGGCTGCGTTGGCCAACTTCTCAGCCCCAGCCCTCCCTGTGAAGTCCACAATCTTCAACTGCGCCGCAGGATCCAGCACTCCGCCGCCCTGTCGAGGAGCGTGCGGAGCCAGAGATTGGTGTGGTAAACCTCCCTATTTCTGCACACAGGTAAACCAATTTTTTTGAGTTGGCCTACAGAAAAGCCAGCCGTTTTCAGGTGCGCAGAAAACCCTCTTTGGTTTTTTCAAAGTAAACCCTCCTTGTGCGGATTGTGTTTCCAGCGCAAAGAGAAAATACTCCTCAGACGTATTTTTCAAAGCAAGCCGATTGGGTTTAAAGGGCCATTTTGGAATTTCCTGTTTTGGCAAAAACGCCTTGTCAAGGTAAGTGCTCCTTCTTGAGGTGGTCTGTAGGGAAACCAAACCATCTGTTTTTGTTTCCCCCATGTCGGCACACACACACGCGCAAATCCTCGTTTCGTGGGACGGGTTAAGGGGGAACCAAGCCATCGTTTTTGGGCTCCCCTTGTTTGACATGCAACTGTTTCAAGGCGCGCCCTCCTTTTGTTAAAGGGACCAAACCGTCATTTCAGGCTTTCCTTTTCTTCTCAAAGTATCGGGGTGGGTCAAAAAAAGGGAAACCAAGCCATCATTTTCGGGGTCCGGGGGGAAGGGGTTGAAGGTTCGTGTCTCTAGAGCCGAATCTGTTGCGGCGCAGTTGGAACTCTTAAGCCGTGCCTTTGTGAATTCTTTCAAACCTTCTTTGTCGATGCAGCCCTCCATCTCCAGCTGCGTGATGCGCTTGAGTTCTGTGATGCTGGAAACATCGCAGTTGATCATTGTGAAAAACAGTCTTTCTTCTTTGTCATCCGGCAGCTCGGGGTCGGCAACTGTCCTTGGCCGCTGCTCAGGAAAGGGCGCCCAACCACGCACACGCAGTGAGGCAGGGTGGGTGGGCAAAGAAAGTGCTGACAAGACTCAGACCCAACTCCCGTTTCCGAGTCATCAACTTATCAGCCTTCTTGGGACCGTGACGGTCTTGCAACCACTTTTCACCTCGGAATCCCCATTTGATTTCCGTTTTTTGGCTCTCTTCTAGCCGTTGCTCAAATCGAAGCGCAACCTGGGCGACATCCCCGCCGCATTCCACATAGTCCCTGAAAGCCGTGCTCCGGCTAGCCTGGCAGCTTTGCGGGGCAATCCGGAAAGGGAGTGGCCTTTTCACATTTCCTGCTTGGAGCAAAGGGTGGTCCAGGAAAAGTGCCCTTTTTCAGGCTCTGCTTTGACTGACAGGGATCCAACTGTGCACTCGTCCAGAGGGGAAGAGTCTTTTTACGATTCGTTTTCGAAACAAAGCCCAGTCCTCGTTCTGCATAGCTGCCTGCATCTTTGCTGGCAGCCTCTTTCGGTTGTGAAGCCATCGTTGGAACGCGGCGTACTCCTTTCGGTGGGTGCAAGAATTGATCTTGGCTTCTGCGGATTCAAGCTTCTTGTGTCCGGTATGCTTCTGCTTTTCCTCATGCTGCTGCTTCTTCTGCTTCAGCTGCTTCTGCTCTGCCTCTGCTGCTGATCCTCCCTCATCTTTTCCCTCACGCTTCTGCTTCTTCTGCTTTGGCTGCTTCTGCTCTTCTGCCGATCCTCCCTCCTCCTTTTCTTCCTCCTCCACCTCCAACTCCTCCTCCAACTCCTCCACAGACTCCACAGAATCCTCTTCCTCAAGTTCTGCGGCGTCCTTTTCATCGTTGCTGCCTGTGGTTTCCTCATCGCTGCTAGTTTCTTCTTCCTGTTCTTGGTCACGCGCGGTTTCCTCCTCAGCTTCTTCGTTTTCACTTGCGCTTTTCTGATCGCTTTCTCCGCCGCTCTCTTCTGCGGCTCCTCCATCTTCCGTTTGCTTTTCGTCCTTCCGGCTAAGGTAATCCCAAATAGACCCCGGCGCCAGCCAGCGCCTGATATCAGTTTTGGGGTAGCTGTTTCTTCTAGGGGGAAGACCGCCGACAATCACCCTGCTTGCCTCTGAGGTGGATGTGGATGCGCTGCTATCTCCCTCCTCTCCCTCCTCAGCTCTCACTTTCTTCTTTGTCACTGGCGTTGTGTCCTTCTCTTGCTCGTGCTTGCGTTTCTCTGGCTTGCTTGCTTTGCTCGTGCCAGCCTTCTCCTTTTTCGTCTTCTTCGCTGCTTTCTTTTGCTCCTCCTGCTCCTCCTGCTCTTCTTTATCCTTCTTTTCTTTCTCTGCTGTCTCCTTCTCCTTCTTCTCCTGCATTGCTTTCTCCTTCTTCTCGTTCTCTGCTCTCTCCTTCTCCCTCCTCTCTGCTTTTTTCTCCTTCTCCTTTTTCGCTGCCTTCTCTTTCCTCTCCTTCTCCGCTTTCTCCTTTTTGTCTTTCTCCTTCTTTGCGGCTGCCTCAATCTTCTCCTTTTCTGCCTTCTCCGTATCCTTCTCTGCTTTCTCCTTCTGCTTCCTTTCTGCTTTGTCCTTCTCCTTCTTCACTGCTTTCTCCTTCTCCTTTACCTCCTTCTCTGCCTTCTCCTGCTCCTTCCTCACTGTTTTCGCCTTCTCCTTTGCCTCCTTCTTTGCCTTCTCCTTCTCCTTCTTCTCTGCTTTCTTCATCTCCTGGCTCGTTGCTTCGTCCGTCTCCTTGTTCTCCTCAGCCTTCTGCTGTTCGGCCTTATCCTTCTCCTTTTCTGCATTTTGCTTCTTCTCCTTTTCAGCCTTTTCCTTCTCCAGTTGTTCTGCTTTTTCCTTCTCCTTCCTATCATTCTCTGCTTTCTCCTTCTCCTCATTTTCCGCTTCTTGCTTCTCCTTCTCTGCTTTCTCCTTCTTCCTTTGCAGCGATGTTTCCTCGTCATCGCTGTCATCATGCTCGCTGCTGCATGCCTCGCTGTCCTGCCAATAAACAAGAAAGATTGATGGAGGGTAGGGTTTGACACTCGCGCGCTGCTTCTTGCCTGCGCCTCGCTCTCGGAAGCTGAAGACGCTGAAGCAGATTGGCTGTCCTCCTCGCAGAGGCAAACGCGAAAATGATTTTGTTTTGAAACAAGTGCGAGGAAGGTCCTGGTTGATGACCATCATCGCACTCAGAATGGAGTTGGCCTCATCCTCACTCATTTGCTTCACAGGCTTGGCCTTCGGCTTTTTCTGGCCTGGAGCGTTCTCGGCCTGGATCTCAGTGACTACCGGGGTCATGTCGAAGGAAAGCTTTCTCTTGATGGGCTTGGATTTGACATCCTTCAGCAAACTGGACGGGCTGGTTGTGGAAGCCGTGGCAGGAGAAGGCTTTTCCAGCAGGTTCAACTTGCTTTCGGCCCTTTTGAGCCGCTTTGGGTTGGGGCTCTTGGAAGTCCTTGGGTCTGGGGTCTTTCCCCTCATCCGGACTATGGTCGGCTCGGTTGGCATTTGAGCAACCAATACCCTTGAAGGCAAACTAGATTGCAGTGCAGAGTTGAAATGTGATAGCAACGCTCAATCTCGCGCGCGGCCTCAAGAAACCCTCGTTTAAAGAGACATTTTTTCAACACCGAGCAGCACCCGTTTGGATCAATCTAGCACTGCCCAGCCCCAGCACTACCCATAAGACGGGCCACAGGCTGAAATCCAGAACCCATGAAATTTCACGGTTTTTCACGGGGTTTTCACGGTTTTTTCACGGTTTCACGGGTAGTGCTGGCAGGGGCAAATTTCATTGAAACTTGGCAAAAACCCTGAAGCAGTGCAGCAAAATGCCAATTTAATTGCCCTGAAGGAGCGCAGCAGCAAGCCTATCTACTTGGCCACCCTGGCAATTGTTCAAGCTTGATGCGCACGCTGAAGCAACGCAGCAACATGTATCTAATTACCCGCCGCGTCAGACAACGCAGCGATAACCGGCCGAAGATTTGCCATCTTGGCCCACCCAGGATCCTGGCACGCGCCAAAGAAACTGAAAGCCCGAAAAAATACCCGCGAATCCCGAAACTGCGAAACCCATCCCTTCACCCGTGAACCCGTGAAACCCAAACCCGTGAACCCGTGAACCCGTGAAACCCAAACCCGTGAACCCGTGAAACCCGTGAATTCAATCCCGTGAGCCCGTGAACCCGTGAAACCCGTGAAACCCAAACCCGTGAACCCGTGAATCCGTGAAACCCGTGAATCCGTGAAACCCGTGACCCGTGAACCCGTGAAACCCAAACCCGTGAACCCGTAAACCCGTGAAACCCAAACCCGTGAATCCGTGAAGCCGTGAAACCCGTGAAGCTCAAACCCGTGAACCCGTGAAACCCAGACCCGTGAACCCGTGAACCCGTGAAACCCGTGAAGCTCAAACCCGTGAACCCGTGAAGCTCAAACCCGTGAACCCGTGAAACCCGAACCCGTGAACCCGCGAACCCGTGAAACCCAAACCCGTGAACCCGTGAAACCCAAACCGACAAAGACTCCAACAGTTTTTGTCTCGAAAAAGCCCCAAGCAACACCCCAAGCATCACCCACAGCATCACCAGCAACACCACTAGCATCACCAGCAACGCTTTCAAGACAAAAACTCCAACAGTTTTTGTCTTGAAACATCCCTCAGTAACACCCCCAGCATCACCAGCAACGCTGAAAAAGCCCCCAGCAACACCCCCAGCATCACCACTAGCATCACCAGCAACGCTTTCAAGACAAAAACTCCAACAGTTTTTGTCTTGAAAAATCCACCAGCAACACCCCCAGCATCACCAGCAACGCTGAAAAAGCCCCCAGCAACACCCCCAGCATCACCAGCAACACCGCTAGCGTCACCAGCAACGCTTTCAAGACAAAAACTCCTGAAAAACCCGTGAAACCCAAACGCGCGAATTCCTGTGAAACCCAAACCCGTGAACTCGTGAAACCCAAGCCCGGGAATCCCGTGAGCCCAAGAAACCCGTGAAACCCAAACCCGTGAACCCGTGAAACCCGTGAACCCGCGAAACCTGTGAATCCCGCGAAACCCATGAAACCCGTGAAGCCCAACCCCGCCATGAAACCCGCGAAGCGAAACCCGTGAACCCTTTCGAGGCCAGGGTCCTGCGCCTCCTTTGCAGCTGGGCTCTCCAGGAGTTGGCGCCTTTGTCGCTCGCGCCCCCAAAGCATTTTTGGTTTCGCTGCACGCGCCTCCTTTCCCTGACGGTTCGTGCGATCATGTCCTACACAATTTGCAAAGGGTGGTAGGTCAGAGTCGAAATGCGCGCGCGCAGCTGAAGGGTCCTGATTGCCGATCACATTTTCTGCGATCGCTCTCCCGAAAAGGGGCGGATAGTGTTGGCTCTCTTTGAGCTGAGAACCCCCCTGAACTCGCCGAACGCCAGCAGCGTTTGTATACCTTGGGTCGCGGCAGGACTTGGAGCAAGCTCTTTCTGGACTCACGCGCGGGCCCTGGCTTGACGCTCATCTCAGCAGAATAGTGTTGTTCAGAACTCAAGGGCAAATAGAGATTGTGAATCAGCTCCCTGTAATTGGAGTACAGGACTGTGGGTTTTGGACCTTGGATGCTTGCATGGACCCATGGCGTATTTTGAGTCAGCCGTGGCAAGGTAAAGCTCACCCGGAAAGCCGTTTTCACATGTGCTGCAAAGCTTCTGTGGCCCCCGTAAGGGCCGAGCCAAATATGCACCTTAATGGGCGTAACTAGGAATCGCAACGCGTTGGTATCCACATTCAACTCAAACTTCTTGCTGAGAAGGGGGCCTTGAAAACCTGCACCTTCTTGGCCAGGAATTGAAACATTGGGTGCATCTCTAGTAGAGAGCTGGCTGGCTGCTCTAGGCACCAAGGCAGCCGGAGTGTCGACATGATGTAGATGCAAAGGCAGCATCGCGAAACCATTGTGTTCCTCAGCTATGTTGCCACTTCGAGAATGCTTCGCGTGAACCCTGCCTCCCTATACAAGGAGTTGTTTTACAAGCATTCTGGCTCACAGTGACCAATCTTTGGACACCATGAGCTCAGAGAAACCAATCTTTAAACACGTGCTTGAGAAGTGTGCCCAAAGGGACCTCAAAGGGGGCCGGGAATGCGCTCCAACCCAATGTTTGCTCCAAAACAAGGCCGCTTTTCGATTTTGTTACAATGGCGCCTGAACCTATAATTCGCAGCTTTTGTGTTAACCCAGGGGTGCCCAAAAGGGCCTGAAAGGCCAAATGCAAATTAGCAGGTCCATGAACACAGAAGACCCAGAGCCAGCCCTCCGCCCATTTTCTTGGGGTCAACCAGCATTTGGCCCCTCCAGGGCGCAGACAATGTTTGGGCGCCCCTTTCAAAGTTTCTGCAGCATTTGCGGGAACTATTGAAGTGCCAACTCTTTAGAAACACGGCATTGTCTTTTGGAAAAAAAAGGATTGGGTGCCCCTGCCAAGGTTGCTGCAGCGTTTCGGGGAACGATTGAAACACCAAGTCTTTTGCCACAATCAATTGGCCTTGTCTTTTGGAAACTCGATCGAGCAAACAAGGTTTGGGTTCCCCTTTCAAGGTTGCTGCGGCATTCCCAGCAACGATTTAACAACCAAGTCGTTTGAAAAACGCAATATGTTTTGGAAGGAGTTGAAGGGAAGCCGATGGGCACACCTGCCTTTGGGAATCGCACGTTAGCAGGAATGACGGCTGGGGCTGCGTTTTTCTCCTCTTTCATCCTCCTCACATGACCAGCCCCACCGCTTCCAGGATCTTCTCCACGGCTGCGTGCATGTTTGCAGCGTAGCTGATCCTGGGCGGCTGGAGGCGATCATCCATGTCAAAAATAATGCGGGGTTGCCACAGGTAACTTTTCCCATTTGCGGGAAATACCCATTTTGACGTCTATAATCAAGACATGGCGCGACCCGTGTTGGAGAACCACCCCTTCCACTGTCGACTTCGGTTTGAAGGCCTGCTGACGCAGGATGACCTCCACCCGCGACTGCTTGTGCACCAGCCTGGGACATTCAATTGAAGGGACATTCAATGGGTTTTGGCTGGGCACCTCAAAGCCTGAAATTGCAAACTTGCATTGTGCTGCCGGAGCACTTCGTGTAGCTGTGCCGCCCGTGCTTCACGCTGTTGGGGCGAAGCACGGGCGGCATGCTCATGATCGCGGCGTGGTAGCACTGGTCAAAGCTGGCCAGCACTTCCTCTGTGCACTCGTCGGGATCACCTTGGGCGAAAGCGAAGCTAAATGGTCGCCCCTCCCCCCCCCGTCGCTGACAAACCAATTGACTTGTGCCACATGAGCGCCCTCAGGTCGTCGCCACCTTTCAGCTTTTTGTTTGCAGGGGTCTCGGGGTTGTTCTTGTCGGCGGCAGGCTTGGTTGGCTTAGCCTTTCCTTTTTTCCTTTTGCCTGATTCCAGGAGGCTGTTCTGGTGTGACATGACTCCCCCAGAATCCGGACAACACATAACACCAACCCAGGCCTGAACGATCCGGGCCATCAATTGCAATCGGGTCTGGCGGCGTCTCCCACACTTCCTCGGCCGCCTTGTCAAATCCCACGGGTACCTTGGAAAAGATTTCAAGATTGAATCATTGAACGCCCTACCCCCTAGAATTGTTGATTTGCAATTTGTCAGGAACACGATTTGCCGATTTGTTTGCTGCTTCTCGCTGATGAGTGTCCATGGCTTCAACGGAGCTTCCGTGTCTTGGCAACGCCTAAAAGATTTCAATATTGAATCATTGAATGCTCTCTAGACCCTAGAATTTGCTGCTTTGCAATTTGTTGCGAAGACGAATTGTCGATTCGCGCGCTGCTTTTTGCTGATGAGTGTCCAAAGGCTTCAACCGAGATTCCGCATCTTTGCAGTGCTGTGCTTCCCCGGTCTCATCTTCGCCCGCACGATCGGGCTGCGTGAGAGGCGCTTGAGTGTCCTCTTCTTCGGCCTCCGCGTCATCGGTGGCAAGGCTGGACTCGCCGCCTTCGGTGGATCCCCCAATCTCTTTCTCGACAGGAAGCACCTGAGGAGTGGCTTTGCCGACAAAGGTCAATGACCATAGGACATTGAAGAGCAGAAATCCGTATTTGACACCTTTTGAAACTTAAGCACAGGCACCCCATTCCAAATCGAGCTTTTGCTCTCTGCATCACCCTGAGAGCTGGCAGCGTCTTGGGTGTCCTCCTAGCAAGTTCGCGCGCTCAAAAACACATCCTTCTTGCGCACACACACACACACGTGCAAACAACAAATAAACAAACGCCGTCAACTGTTGTAACTCGCTCCTCTCCCTTTCTGGGGGACATCAGATTCTTCATGTTTTGGATCACTATATCGCGGCTGCTCTTCTTGTTGTTCCGCCAGAGACTGCCGCAGGGCCCAAAGCACGTTTTCACAAGAGGGGGCAAGTCAACACGCCAGCTTGCCCGCCTTCTCAAAACCGACCAAAGCTTTCGAGTCTTGGCCACCGCAGAAGTCAGCGCCTGCTGCTCGGACAGGACGCCGGTGTCTCTGATAGCGAGGCCCTGGCAGGACCGATGGGCCCAAGGGGGGCGTGCTGGGTTGAAGAGAAAAAATCAAGCTCACAAGCCAAAGGGCCATGGTTTTCACATTGAAAGCTCGCCATATGATGGCCAGCTCGCCCTTGGAGGGTGCGCGAAACTGGAAGGGCGGGAAATCTAAAAGAGGCTGGAGAACCCAGGCATTTGCTTTCCTGGGCATGCGAAGAACCCACAAATAAAGGTTTACCTTTTGGGAAAATAACTTTAAGTAGAGCAAAAAGAGCGGGACAAATCAAATGGCCGGCTTTGGGCAAGCGTCAGCTCATCTTCTCCGACATGGTTGAGGAAGTCGCCCACGATAAGATTAGCTGTGGGCGTTTTGCCAAGGGCCACAACAGCTCGCTCCTGCCAAAATCAGACACCCCAACTTCGGTATAAACTTGTTGGGTTAGTGATAGGGCACTCGTTGCTATCGAGTCCTTGTGTTCAGCGGGAATGTACTCAAGCAGCAACTCCCCCACCTCCTGCAAAGACGCCACGTATTGCGTCTCCAGCTCCTCGTCCGAATTCTCCGCACTCTCGCTGCGGCAGGATGACATGGTGAGCGACCGCGTGTCCGGGCTAGTGACTGCAGAAAGGTTCAGGAACAGAGCCCTTGTTTTGAAAGGACCCCTCAGAGGAAACCCGTTGAGGCGAGCAAGACCTTCACACCACTGCTTGTTTTACAAAAAGAAAAGTCTCTTGGGCATCCAAGAGTTCCTCCCAACAGGATGCCTTGTTCCATTCGAGTGTTTAATTCCACCCAAAAGAAAAGGGGGTGGTTTATTTGCGCTGCAAAAAAACAGAGCCCCAAAACTGGCTCAGTTCCACTTGAAAAAGTGCTTCCACAAGTGATCCTGGTTTCACTTAGCGCTGCAAACTCAAAAGGGGGCTTTGGTTCCACGCAAAAGGAGGTCTAGTTTGACCAAAGCAGGGGCTTAGTTAGTCCCGCCCGAAATGGGTGTCTTTTTTGAGGGTATTTTTCGGATGGTTTGAAAGGGACAGAAACGAAGAAACTATCATGTTCGAGGTCGCCCTATTTTTGGACAAACCCAAATTGCCGCAAGAGGAAGTTCAGTCCAAAGTTTGCCACCCGCCGGTGTCTAACTAAACGGTGATTATTCCACCCAAATTTGACCCTCAAAAAGGGGGTTTAGCCCTCAAAGGGTTCCTGTCGTTGCTCCCATAACAGTGGCTAGTTCCATCCAAAATTAATAGGGGTTTTGCTAACAGGGCGCCGCCGTTCTTTATTGCAGATAGCGTCACTTTGGATTGGGTTGCCGCAAACAGCCGGCGCCCCCCCGCGATTGCAAACGAGTGTCGCTTCGGCCACGGCCCCCTGGCGCGAACCTAATGGCGCTGCTGCCGTCCGCAGGGATGTACCCCTGCAGAAAATCACTGAGCTCTAAGCGCAGATGTTTCGGAGTCAAAGCCAACCCTATAAGTGCCTATTTATCCATATCCAAGTGGAACAGACCGGCGCCCACCAAGTGAACCCTTCCTTACGGTCACAATTGCTGCAAGTATACATGACAGCGCGCAAAGTAATTGAGGCGAGTTTCCCGAAAGAAGGTTCTGAAACATAGTGATAGGGCAAGTGCCAGGCCCAGTGGGCTCATCAAATCTTGGGATCCATCGTCCGTCAATTCGTATGAGGCAGCTGGCTGGCCGTAGTACCTGCGAAGGTTTTTTGGGCGAGGGCCCAGCAACCTGCAGTCACATCCCGCCTGAATCCGTTTGCCACTGTTTTGATTCCTGCGAAAAATTCGCAGGCTGAGATCTCCTAGGTTCCCGATGGCAGGCCATTCAAGGTCAGTCCAGCGCATGCTTGCCGACGCACAATGCTTTCTTAAAGCCAAGTGGAGCCAAGATGCCAACCTGGGCCTTGTCATGTTTCGAAGCACCATCTCCGCAACGCTGAGCACTGTGAAAGGCATGCCAGCCTGGATCAGCAAGTGAAGCCTGAGCACAAAGATTCCACGCAGATGGCTGCAAGGCGAACGCCAGTTTACCCGTGTGAGTTTCACTTGCATGGCGCGGTTTGAAGGCGAAGTGCGTTCAAAACAAGGTTCTCAGACCCTCTGTATGTGTGTCACCGAGCTGCAGCGTGGCAAATTTGCTGAGCAAAGAAAAGGTTGGCTGGAAGGGGCAGCGCACCAGCGGGGCCTTGGTCTTGGCCTTCTGAATGTTTTTGTCCCTTTTCCGCACGGTCCCCTTAACCTTGAGGATCGACTTGTTCGGCGCCATGGAGTCAGCAGGAAATGGCAGGAAGCAGGGGCGATCCACAAAAACTGCGCGAAGGTCAAGCTCCCCGTTTTTTTGTTCCATAGATTTGGGATCAAATGGGACGCCTTTGCGAGAGACGCCCTAAACAGGTTCGAAGGGGCCCGACTCTGCGCACCTTTCGGCGGCTCCGCAAAAAACAGAAGCCGCTTCTAAATAAAGTCCATTCCCGCAATGCCCTTTCAATGGCGGGCAACAAACACTTCCGAACTCTTTGGCTGAAGCGCGCGCGGGCGGTCGCACCTTCCTTGCTGAAGCTCGCGCTCCAAAAGAAGAGCTTCCATTTGATGCTTTAAAAGCGGCTGCTTCGAAGCTGCTTGCAATGTGTGCCACACCACGTGTGTTTGCAGCTCAAGAACAGAAACTGGGTGGATTTAAAAGGCATGCTCCCAAACACAAGCTATGGATGTGCAAATTGTTCGTTTCTTCCCCTCACACGTTAAAGCAACATATATATAGATATAAATATATATATATATGGATATATCTACATATGTATATACATCCAGGGCCACAGAGACTGCTACCACAGCATTTTTCTTTTGAGCCCCCGGTGCGGGACTCAATTGTGGTAGCGGAGCTTTCAAAAAGAACCGGACAAGATGTCATCAGATGGAGAAGGCTTCAGGCCCATGGAGGCCTATACCGCAAGCGCAGGCCGAAAACATGCTTTTCCGAACATGCACGGTCAAACCGCACTATCGTGTGTCGTGTGACACAAATGCTTGGCGTTGCCTCTCGGGCGGGCAATCATACACATTCGCGCACGAATGCTTGATTTACACACCTTCCGGTTCTGCAGGTGGATGTACCAGGTTCGGGATTACCGAGCGCCTGAAAAACTATGCTACTGGTTGGCACAGGTCTACTGTTGCCTCGGGAGCCACGAAACTCGGACTGACCAATATTCATCAGCTCCGGGAAAGATGAGGATTGAGCTCCAGGTGCAATACCGGGCTCGTCATCATCACGTCCTGAGACGGAATCATCATGGTCAGGACGATTAGCCCCATGACCCTGAGAGCGATTAGCTCTTGAGGCATTAGACGATAGATCATCAGTGCGAGTAGCACTGGATCTCCCTGAAGGCATTGCTTCTGAAAAAGTGTGGTCCGACAAAAAGTCAGGACCGGAAAACATCGGCTGTCCGGGCACCTGGCCGTCATTCACAACGTCCAAGATTCCGGCCTGGCCGAGAACCCACTCATCGGTCACCACATGAGGTCCATCCTCGGTGATTCCCGCCATGAGTCCTACAGTAGCCTATGGAAAACGGCGCCTGCAGGGTTGTTATTAAATGGGGTTCGCGGTGCCAACCGAGGACGAATCCTACGGCTGATAACCTGCGAAAGGGTTTGAAACAGAGTTTCGGGAGAGAATAAACAGGCCCAATCCCACCAACAAGAAGAGATTGTTTAAGTCCCCCAGTCCCAAGGGCAAAGCGGTGCCCTCGGCTGGCCAAACACGAACCAAAACAGGGTGCCAGTTGTAACAAGGTAAAGAAACCCAGCAAGGGCAGAGACAACCGAAGCAAGCACAAAGCAGCAAACCAAGCAGGCAAACAATGCAGCGCACAGTGAGCAAGCAGAGCAAACCAATGCGGACACCACCAAACACACACACCGACCCACAACCAGAAGACGTGCCTACCGCCGCGAAGCTCGGCCTGTCCTTTTCCAGGGGCAGGACGAGTTGCGGCGCCGTAAGCAGCCACTGCCGCTATGGCGGCGTAGTTTGACGTGGTAAAAGCTTGAGCCAAATGTCGCGTTGGACATTGGCAGGAAATAACATACGCTATGATAAAAGTACATGCCCCCAAAAACATATATAAATATATATCTTTCCTCACTCCCTTTTGAGTGAGCCGGCCGGTTCGCCCCAGTTCCAAGCTTTTCGCCGAAGACACGTGGAAAAAAAAGAGCCTCCCCCGGCGTTTTCGAGATCCTCGGATGGCGGAAAAAAGGCAAAAAAAACAAAAAAAACAAACACCTCGGCTGGCGACACCCCCCGCGACGGATCGGCCGCGACGGATCGCCTTGGCCCAGAGCTCCTTGGCCTTCGCCGCCGCGGCTTTCAGCTTGGCGCGGGGCTGCAGGTGATGGTCCGGCACCTCGGGGTCTTGAAAATCCGAGCCGCGGCGATCCGAAGCGGCCGAAGCGGAAATCAAACGGCCCGAATCCCTGGACGAAGCCAACACAAACATGTTTTTGTTCGGCCCGTGACCCATAAAAAAAAGGGGAAATCTACAGGCAGAGAGAAGGGGTCCGTTGAGGGTCCAGGCAAATCCCTGCAGAGGTGTGCCCTAGAGCTGAAAACCTGCAACTCGATCTCAAGTTCTTGGGACCAAAGCTTTGTCCACTTCATCCAAGGACCAAGAAGAATGCGCTGCGTGCCAAAACTGGGCCCGCAATCGCCAGCCGCCCAACGCCTTGCCCATCTCGGGACGACCCCACTGCAGCCAGGGCAAACCAACAAGTCATTCGCTACGCGCGGCCACCTGATCTCACTGAAAGCGAGATCAAGCAAAAACCGGTCCGTAAACTTGGTTGCTGTTGACCACTGCAAAAAGTTGTCTTTTTGGGGGGTTTAGTGGAAAACACCTGGCATTTCCCAAAAAGTCAGAGTCTAAAGATCCAACCCAATGGCAGTCAAGTAAACATCCGGGCCTTGCCGACCACTGCCATAGTGTCTGACTTGTAGCTCGCTGGGCAAAGCATATGGCAGTGCCAGACCCACCTTGGCGCAAGCAGGCCCGGCCCAAAAAATAAACGTCAGGGGACGATTCCAGTTCGGCCTCCCCAATCCCATGAAATCGCTGACTGCCTTTTGTCTCCAGGAATGGACATGTCCGGATGCAAGTACTTATCGTCTTGTCATCACAGTTGTCCCATGCGGCTCGGCATCCCCTTGCCTCGGTTTTCACCCGAAAGCCCCTCACAAGTGTCCCAGCTTGGCTCGCTGATGCTGCTTCGCTGTCAAAGCGCTCGACGTCCAGCGGAGGCGTCAGCTCGCCATGCTGCGCAACCAAAGGCAGCCAAATCTCCTGGCTTTCAACGAAGCCGTGCATGCTCGCTCACACGGCGAGTCCCGACTACACAGTGTCATGTGTTGCACTCGGAGGCTCGGAGTTGAGTATCGCGCGGCGCAGCTCAACAAGCGGCGCTTTCACTCCTCATAGCGACGAACCGCCTCCCTGAGGATGCGCTCGTTGTAGTACAGTGCTGGATGCTCTTCCACTTCCTCATCGGACGAGACTTGCCGCGGCCAAACAAAACAGACCTAGGCCCAGCGCACTGGAAAATGTCAAGCTTAAGGTTTGCTACTAGGGCAAGAGGGAGACCCGTTGCGACATGTGACAGAACGCCATTGCATTGGATTGAAGGCGGATGTCCACATATCACTAACAAATTGCGACAAACCTAAATATCATTTGACGGCTATCCATCACTTTCTCACTTGCACTGGGCCATGCAGTTGGCTCCGGAATCAAACCCGCGCCTGGAGGAAGTCAATCATGTGCAGGCTCGCTTGCACGAGGTTGACTTTCGACTTTGCAAAGGTCATCAAGCTCACCTGCCGAGCAACGACCGATAGGCGCCACGGCGAGCGTCAGTCGGTTAGTCGTTGAGCGAGCTTCAGTATCTGAGTTGGATCCATTGACCGCTTGCGTCTCTCCCTCTCTCTCTCTCACACTCTCTCTCTCTCTCTCTTTCTCTCCCTCTCACGGGACACAGCTGACATGCACAGCACCCCACTTCGCACATGAAGCATCCACCGGAAAAGCTCAGGCAGTACCCAATGATCAATCACTACATCCCGCAAAAAGGCTGAGGCACGAGCAAGTGCTTGGCGCAAAGAATCCTACCCTCTGACCCACCCAGGGCTCCCCTCCTCCCAAACAAATATATGAAATAACAGAAAACTCCAAGAGCCACGCTGCCTCCGCCCCCCCCCCCCCTCCCAAAAAAAAATGTATATTCTATATATATGTATAATATATATATATATATATGTGAAAATAATTAATTATATATATACACAAGCTGCAAGAGCCCTTGTTCAACCAGAAGCCCCAAGAAAGCTGGCGGTTTCACCGTCGTCACCCGCCTTCCGAGGGCTGGACCCTGCACATCCCATGCTGGGCACTGGCCGGAAAGTCCCCGCGGCGAATGCGCGGGAGCGATGGCCAGCTCTGAGCCCCAGCTTCCGCAGGGTGAACATTGGCCGTTCGGTTCCAAGAAGTGCGTAGGATCTCAGGGTGGCTGGTCTTTTTGGAGTGGGGACCTGGAAATTCAAGATATCGCGCTTTCGGACCTAACTAGATACGGACCAGGCAAACCAGAAGGTGAAAAGGATGAAAGCTCGGCCTTGAGCAACTGATCGTTGCAAGCTGGAACAGGCTTAGACCCTGCGGGCCTCAAATCCAGCCGTGACAGGCACGGCTTGGCCCAGGGAAGCAGACTTGCCGCAAAGTGGTGCGGTCGAAGTGGCCGAGGTAATGTTAACCCCGGACTGAGCAGAACCCCTGGTTGATCGATAGGGGGGTGTCCCCTTTTAGTGGTTGGATTCAGACCACTTTTGGAGGGGTGCCCACCTTCTTAATAATGGAACGGGTTCTACTTAGATCCTGGGTCAACATCACTGGGCGCTTTCTGTTTGTAGGTGCTGTCCTCGCAACACGAAAACGCTGAAAACAACCACACCAGGGCTCCCCTTTAACCATCACTCAACCAAAAGGAGGCTCCTTTTCGCCCAAAAGGTCTCAAACCACAAGGGGAAATACAGGAAGCCCTGAATATACCATATCTCCCGCAGGAAAACACACAGGGTCGCCTCCCATTGTATGAAGTTCTGCACCTAAAGTAACATTTAAAGCAAGATCTAGCATTTGTTGAACCAAACGCTGCCGGCGCTGATGCTAAGCCCGAGCCATAATCAAAATCTGGAAATGAAATGGTCTGCCCAGAATATGTAAAGAATTGCAAAGGCGGCTGCAACCATTTCGAGTTGGGATTATCCGGGTTTTGATTGTGGCTCATCCAAGTTAAAGAAGGTTTAACCTGGTGTTCCTTTTGGTGCCCCCCCAAAAAAGAAAGAAAGAAGGAAAACCAAAAGATTCCCGATCAAACGACAGGAGGAGTTGCTTCGAAATTTCAGGTGTGTGAGCTCTAGCAGGGTTGGAACACGGGTTCCGTGCGCGGCATGCGCGCTGGCACGCAAGCGTCTCCCACGGAACCTTGTGAGACCCGTGCTTCATCTCTGGTTCGCCGGTAGGAAAGAAAAGAAACAAATCGCCACCCCGGGCCTGGGCTGCCCGATCCGCTAAAAAGTTTCATAGCGGGTTAAATAAAAACTACCAAACACTAAAAGGCCAAAAAGCTAAGGAACCGGATGGGAGCCACGCTAAAAAAGACACACCCAGCAGATCTACAAAAAGGTACTCCTTTGCACAAGGACTTAGGTGCTGGGAGCCCTGCCAGCTCCACAATCTTGCCGTCGCGCTCGAGGACAACCTCAGCCGCGGCACTTCGGGTGTTGCAATACCGTGGCCTGAGCCAGAAAAACTCGCTGGTTGGATTGAAAGGGAATAAGACATAGAATGACCCCGAGAAGAACCATCCCCTATGGTTTCCTTTCAGGGAATTCCTTGGTGCGTTCCCGAGACCCTGGGTCATTCCCTACTAGGCACCAGCAAGACAGTTGACGCCCAAACGGCCGCAACATCGGCAAGGGCGGGACAAATTCCACAAGCTCTGTGGGGCATCTGTGTGGCACCCAGTTGCAAGCGGTTTACAATCCGCTCTGAGCAGAAAGCCATGCATGCCTGCGTTCGGGGGCTGGGGGGGATTGAGGGGAGGGGGAGGGGGCCCCAATAAGCCCGGGGTTTTTGGGGCTCCCTCCCTCCCTCCCTCCCTCCCTCCCCCCCTCCCCTCCCTCCCCCCCACCCCTCATGACTGCGGAGCTGCGGAGCTCAGAATGCAGCCCGCTCATTGCGCTCATTGAGGAAGAGGACCCCGTCGAGCCCCTCCAGGCCGCTCTGTAGCAAGTACCTCAGGTAGCCAGCCGCGGGAACCAACCAGCCGGGTGTGCCTGGGGTCAACATGGTGGTGCACCCTTTGTGTTCCATCGAAGGTCCACCCTGTGCCTTAGAATAGGGTCCAAACGGTGGTGCGCCCTTTCTGTTCCACCTAAGGCCCACCCTCAAACAAAAAACACACCCAGCTCCTCGGGGAAAGTGCGGTGAGTCGGTGAGGACCGCGAGTAGACCCGATGCATTTTCAGCAGCTCCAATCAAAATGGCTCCTCAAAGTCACAAATTACTTGGGCAGAAAAGAAGTCAAACCAGAGGACTTGCGCTTTCGGGACCGAGAAAAATGCGTCCCGAAAGGCAAATCCCTTGGGGCGTCTGGGTAGCCAGGCGTGGCCACCTCTGAGTTTGTCATGCCGGTGACCTTGGGCAGCATGGCGGACAGTTTCTGGACCTCTTTGCCTCACTCCTTGGGTGTTTGGGCAGGGAAGTTGCTGCAACCTGGGCTCTCTCTCTCTCTCTCTGCCGTTGCGTCCAGAGGGTCTTGACTCAGCAAGGCAACGAAAAAGGCGCCCGCTGATATTCAGGGGCACCCAAACCTGGGTTACAACCCACAAAAAAAAGAGTCCCCGAAGCGGAGTCCAGCGTGTTGTTTTTTGTCGTTATACCCA